>JAYESA010000007.1:21722516-22142516 GCA_036927795.1 Iris macrosiphon | reverse complement strand
AAAGAATAAGAAAATGGAGAGGAGAGGAGAGTGAAGAAGAAGAAGAAAAAGAAGAAGAAGAAGAAGAAGAAGTGAAGTGAAAGGGAAGGGATGCCGGTCTTATCGGCCAGGTGATAGAAATTAGGTTAGGGTTAGCGTTTGGGTTAAACAAAATGACTAAAATGCCCCTAATTAAGTCATGCTAAAATAGGGTTTAGATTTGGGGTTCCAACTGCACTCTAATAAATTCCTAATCACTCCAACTAACTAACAAAAATATAAATAACTAATCTACACCAATAAATAAGTCTGACAAGGGTGTTGGTTGGGTCTGGCATGGGTCCACTAGGGTCTGATATGGGTCCAGGCTAGCCAAAACCCTAAAACAACTAATAAAAAATAATACAATCAACTAATTAAATATAAATACAAATATTTATGATAAATACACAATTAACCAAATTAAAATATAAAAATACCCTGCTCTGGAAATGGGGTAGTGACAAGCCTATCCTCCTTAGAAAATTTTGTCCTTAAAATTTAAAGTCGATCGCACTTCTTCTAGGTCAAACCCCCAATAATCACAGTCAAGAAATTCTACCTAAACAATATGCAAGATCATTGTCCTACTGGTCGTGTTATCACAGTCTCAATCAGGGTCACTACACTATCTACCACAGTACAACAAAAAGTATAACAGGTACTAATGAAGCATGCCACAAGGAATAGAAAAGGACAAGAAAAAGAACAAAAGAGATAGACCTGCTAACCCGACACCCGTAGCATCGTCCTCTTCGACCGTCAACGCATAAGCCCTGCCCTGCTGGGGTATCTCCCTCTGCTGTTATGGGATATGATGCTGTGCCACAGATGGCCTAGCTCCAACTCTCCGATCATGTGCTCCACCAAATGGAGGTGCAGTGGGGCAATATCGCATCTGGTGAGCCGCGGATCCACAAAACAAACACACCTTCATCCTCCTCCTACAAACATCCCAAGTGTGTCATGTCTTCCTGCAGTAGGCACAAGTGGGCACTCTCTGATCCTGACCATGCTGCATTATTTTCTGCCCATAGGGACGCTTTGCCGGTCCCGCACTACCACTCACACTACCTGAATTATCCCTGCCTCTCTTGGACTTGAGCTCCAAGTCATCCTCTGCTCTCTGAGCGTCTCCTACTATCTGCTCGAAAGTCGCCTAGCGGTTGCTCCTAGTCAAAGACTTGACCACCATGACCAAGCCCTTGTAAAACTTCCTCGCCTTTGCTGCCTCACTCAAGCCATCCACAAATCTGCCCAGACGGCAGAACTCTACTGCGTACTCGTCCACCATCATGCTCCCTTGGACGAGTGCCTCGAACTGGCTCTCCAAAGCACTGAGCACCACATCTGGGAATAAATTTTCCTTAAAAAGCGTCTTGAAAGCCTCCCAAATAAGCCCTGGTGCCGCGATCCTCGTATCAGTCCGATACCACGTCAAAGCGAGGTCGAATATCTGACTACCCGCTGCCTCTATCTGTATGCTGTCTGGAATCTGTGCCAGCCTGAAGATGCCCTCAATCTGCTCTATCCAGTCATCCGCATACAGGATCCTTTCTGTACCCCCCAGAACTCCTTGGGCCGCATCCTCTGAAAGTAAATGATACTGCCCAGCCTCGGATGCTGAGTCCGATCTGCCTGTGGCTGAATCTGTGCCACTCTATCCACTGCCGTCATGGCCACCTGGTGGGCGTTCTCAATGCCCAGCCTCATCACATCCACTTGACGGTGTTGCGCGTCCATCATCTCCCTGAAGAACGCAAACAACTGCGAGGCGTCTACTGGTGCAGGAGGTAGTGGAGGCACTACCGGAATGACTGGGGTAGTCCTCGGATCGACAGGTAGAGGATGATCCCCGAGAGAAACAGATGCTCCCTCAACCGCAGGAGTGGTGAGTGGAGCGGTAGCAGCTGCCTGAATATGAGCTGGACGAGAGGTAGCAGACCTCTCGGTGGCAACTGCTGGGATGGTACGATGGGATTGTGTCTTCGGAGGCATCCCGAACAGAGATCAAAAAAAGTCAATACGGTACAAGATACGATATCATCAAGGAAGGACAGTAATATTTCAAAAAAAAATTAGAATAATTAGATTGGAATTATTCCTAGTCGTGATTGAATACACTCTCATCCTAGATCTTATATCCTAGAGCAGGCTCGCAGCAGTACAATTAAATCGTTGTACTACCATGATATTGTACTAATTGCGAATTGAGACCTGCGTGGGCCGCCACCAAAAATGTGTCACGACCCGCACCCAAAAAATTGGACATGAGTCATGGGTACGTCCTTAATACCTTGGTATCTCAAGGTATTGAGATACCTAACTTACCTCACTCTAACACTAACTAACTAGCTAACTATATATATAAATATATACCTATATATATAATATCAATATATATATATATATATATATATATATATATATATATATATATATATATATATATATATATATATAGTCTAGTACATAGGCTACCTCAATACCTTACCCCTAATACCTCAATACCTTGGGTATCTCGAGGTATTGAGATACCTTGATATCTCAAGGTATTGAGATAACCACTATCCCTCTCTAACACTACCCATCTAGCTAACTATCTATGTATAAACATATATACCTAGCTATATATCTAGGCTATATATATATACAAACACATATGCATACATACATACATATCTATATATATATATATATCACCACACATACACATACACATATATACCCATCTACACATATATAACTCTAACTATATATATACACCTATACTACTATCTATATATCTATCCATCTATATATATATATATATATATATATATATATATATATATATATATATATATAAAAGAAAGGGCGAGGGGGTAAACTGTTGTGCGCTGCGTTGCTGAAATGCGCTCAAGCTCAAGCTGCTGCTGCTGCCGCTGCTACCGTGGCGTGCCGCGGCGCTGCAGCCGCTGCGCTATTGAAGCTGAAACGTGCTGCCGCGCTCAAACGCTGCTGCAGCTGCTCCACTTCGCTATTCTGTGCTGCCCCTCTCGCTCACTCTCTCCCTCACTAGCACACACACACACACCTCGACACACACTAACACACACACACTTAGATACTTAGATATATATACACAAACATATATACATATATATATATATACACACACAACCATATATATATATATATACACACTTATATATATATAAACACACTAACATATATACACACACACACACACACATATATATATATATATATATATATATATATATATATATATATATATATATATATATATATATATATATATATATATATATATATATACACATACTCAACCACACTCACCCCCACACACACACACACATATATATATATATATATAAATATATACTAGAGAACTCTAGTACACACTCCCCGAGGCTAAATCAACCCGCGCACAAGCCCAAAACCTTGAAACCAAGTCGAAATGGCCATTCGGTCATTTCGACGAACACGTGGAGTATGGTTCGCGAAAGCTCGTGAAACGCACACCAAACCTACTCAGAATCGGCCTAAAATTTATCCACGAGTTCTAATCGATATCTAGAACTTAGAAAAAATCCTAACTCTCCGATTCTAGGTCCGTGGCAAAAATGCGCACGCAAGTAGAATCCCACGACGAAAAACCCCCAAATCTCTGCGACACGATCTCTCGTGTCCGAACGGGGACACATACTTACCCTCAAGACACCCAAGCACGTCTACTTAGGTCCGTCTAACCTAGGGCAACACCAAAAATTGGGCCAATCTCGGATTTCACCCAAAATTGACACAAAATCTAATGTCAAAGTCTCCAAACAAGCTCCAACTTCCTCCCATGGGTAGCCCTAAGGTCTAGGAAGATTCTAAACTACTAATTACACTATATTAGAGTAATCACAAGGAGAAAAATTAAGGTTTACCTCTTGGGAGTTGGAATCCCAAGGCTAAAGTCTCCAAAAAGTCCCAAATCCACCACACCAAGCTTCCAACCTAAGCTCCAACACAAATTCTAAGCTCTACACATCTAGATTAGGGGAAAGCAAAGGGTTAAGATTTACATTAGAGAGGAAAGCAAGTGAAGGAAGAGAAGAAAAATGGAAAAACTTACTTGGAATGGTGAAAGTTGGAAGAAGAGAGAAGAAAAGAAGAAGAAAATGGAGAGGAGAGTGAAGAAGAAGAAGAAGAAGAAGAAGAAGTGAAGTGAAAGGGAGGGGGTGCTGTTTTTATCGGCCAGGTGATAGAAATTAGGTTAGGGTTAGGGTTTAGGTTAAACAAAATGACTAAAATGCCCCTAATTAAGTCATGCTAAAATAGGGTTTGGGGTTCCAAATGTACTCTAATAAATTTCTAATCACTCCAACTAATAAAAATATAAATAACTAATCTACATCAATAAATAAGTCTGACAAGGGTGTTGGTTGGGTCTGACATGGGTCCACTAGGGTCAGACATGGGTCCAGGCTAGCCAAAACCCTAAAATAACTAATAAAAAATAATACAATCAATTAATTAAATATAAATACAAATATTTATGATAAATACACAATTAACCAAATTAAAACAAATACCCTGCTCTAGAAATGGGGTAGTGACAACGTTCCACCAATCGTGCGCGTTCAAGCAAAGCTGTAGTTGGGCACACGTGATACGCTTCTGCTCGGGTATCTCTAGAAGTTTGAAATGATCCTCCAGTTCGGCCAACCAATCTAGAGCCACTATTGGATCATCAGTCCCTTTAAACGGTGTATTGCAGATCTTTTTGAAGTCGGCAAAGTCGAAGGCAGTCACATCCTTCTTCTTTGTAGTTTGTGGTATTTTGACTTCAGGCGCGGGCTGCTCCACCGATATCATTACCGTTCCTACGGAATGGTTGGAGGCCAAGGTCTGCACGATCTGTTGTAGGGTATCTACCGCTTTTGCTGGACTGAGAATCGGGCTTCTATATTGTTTTGGAACTTGCTCTGTCTCTCTTCCGCTCACTTCTCGGCCCGTTCATAATGAGCATCCTCCCTCTGTTGGTTAGCCTCCAACATCCGCATCATCTGCTGAATAGGATCGACACAAGATATGGCTCGCTGGCTTCAAGAACTTTTCGAAGTATCGGAACTGCTCTCTTGGGCTTGTGTCTCGCCCGCTGCTAGCATTGATGATTGCGCTTGTGCCATTCCTTCAAAAGAAGGGAAATTACATCAGAATCATAATGTATTATGGACTCATTGTATGAACGTATCTCATTTTGGCCTAACGAGTTTAAGAGTTCACACAGAGATTAGATCATTAAAGAAACTTTTCCAACACAAGGGTTAAAGAAACTTGAAGCTGTGCTCTGATACCAATATGTCATGCCCCGATTCCATAGAAACGATAGTCGTCCCCCGGACGTGATGCCGTGCTGGCCTAGGTTGCGCACTGCACAAGGCTAAGGTATTTTGCATAGCGAGCACATATTCAGAGTACGCAGATAATTAAAACACAAAGTTGAAACATGAAAAACTTTTCCTTATTGATAATGAACATATAGTTACAAACTCTTGAATGAGTCACAAGGTTGCTGCACGATCTTACAAAATATTGACCCAAAATGAGATAGTTGTCATATACATTACATCCCTTTACTAAACTTCAAACTAAGAGACCTCGAGGCGGGATGATAGCTTTTCCTCTGAGCTGCATTGACTTTAGGTTGCTAGCTCTTGTCCTCAAAAATGCTTCAAGTAAGGCACGATCAGGACGCACCGACAGCTGGAATGAATTGGGCAGTGCCTTCAGCTCCTCGCAGGATCTCCTTGATGCTGGAAACCTATTTCAACGAGGGTCAGTACATCAAAATATACTGGTAAAGGCGAGCTAACCCAACTATACCAATCGACACGTTGTTTATATGAAGCATGCATATTATTTGTGGTCTTTTTATCTTGCCTTAGTTCATTTTACAAGCAAGCAATATATAAAAATTTCTGAAATGAACTTGCCACCGTTCAGTGACTTTTACCGGCCCGTCTGAACCACCTGCACGATACTTACCATACCCTTCCCTGCCACGAAGACACAAGTTAGCTTGCATCAGGTTTAAATATACGAGGGGATCACTGGCACGTTGCCATAATGGACGATTTAGTCTCGGGATGGAATAGCACGCGACGTAAGGAACATGAGGCACCACAAGCCACTCCATCCGAAGTCGGCGACTATCAGGAGTTTCGTCCGGATCGGATCGGTGCTAGTGCCCCAGCGACCATCCGCAGGAACTAAGACATTGTGCACAAGTTGTCCGTAATCAAATAAGTTCTATTTTTAAGTTATCCATTGATGCAGTGAGGCAATAAAATTAGGAGACAGGTAGCATTATATGATTCATTTTGTATAGTCTCCCTGATCAGTTATTGCATGACAAGGTGTGTTCTATATAGCACAACTTATAGCAGAAATATACATTCTAACTTGAATTGAAACATATAAAGAACTTGTTAAATAAACTAGCATGCAACAAGGTAACCGTTCACAAGTTGATTGACAAGCATCAAGTTATCCAAGTCTATTCCTTTTTATCTTGACATATTTTAGTTATTACTTGGTATCGTTTGATCGGGGCAAGCAAGAATACAAGATTTTTAGAATGTGAAGACTTGGAAGGAGGGTCAACTGAATCGAATATAAGCCACTCATAAGTTGGTTGGAGAATGAAAGAAAAGAGGTGCTTTAAGACTCTGTTCACATGTCACCTACTGCTCGTTCACCTGCATTGTCACGAACAGCTGATTAATACCTCTTCCATTCTTTCCAATTTTGGAATTGAAGTGCAGTTCAACGAACGAAAATAATGAAAACTATCGAAACCGTTCAAGAAAATGCAAACAAATCCGAAAATCAACTCAACCACGAAAAATCAACAAAGCGACAGCAAAAACTAGGCAAGAAAATAATGCAGTGGAGATATCCATCTTGACTCTGCCGCTAAGTCCATCCTGGGGGTATGGTCCACTGAATATGAGAATCGATTCCGAAGAATCAAATCCATAACAAGGATGGGTTCTTGTTTCAATCTATCCCGATCGAACGATACCGTCTTGTATTTTTTAGTCACGCTTCCCGAATAGGAAAAACGGGTACCACATGCCTGACCTTGTTGTTCCTGCCATAGCTTCCTCAGATGGGAGGGAAACCGTATAGCAGAGTTTGGATTTCTTACCCTTAGTCTTGGTGGCAGACTGTGTTGTCTGCTGCATCAATTCTGGAGCAAGATCGGGATGAACCCACATGACCTCTCCATGTGGCATAGTAAGAGGTATCAACCCCGCCTTTCGTTCATGAGCCGGCGGAAGGTTGACGACTTCCATCATTGCCCGGAGGATCGAAATTACTCTGTCTTGGGCCTCAGTCATCGGGAAGTTGCTGAATTGGAGAGATACCATGTTTGTGGCAACTTTCTTGTCATCGATATCCAAGGTGAGGGCCTTAGTGTCAAGCAAACGTTGGATGTACCTCTTGAGAGTATAACAGTCCTTCGTCGTATGGTAGACATAGCGGTGATAGTGACAGTATTTTGGATTATTCATCTCAGCTGCCTCTACAGGATGCTTAACGTCGGAGAGCCGAAGCTTACCACCATTCATCAGTACATCAAAAATGGGCATGACATCGTCATCTTCGAAGGAGTAAGTCTCTTGGGTCTTTGGTACCTCAGCTGGCTTTTGCTCGGGCTTCTTGGTTAAATTGACCACCAGGGCTTGCTTTCCTTTTTCTTCGCGTTGTTGTTGCCATTGTTGTTGTTGTTAGGATGCTTTCCCCTATAATCAGAGACAGGGATTTGTATTCCCAAGAGCCGGGCATCCTTGTCCTTCTTCTCAGCGCTAATAGCGCTTAAAATGAATGTCGTCCAGTCTTTGAACTGACCGTCGTCCATTCAGAGGCTGACTGCCGGAAGTAAGTTTCGACGGCACACGTCTATCAGTGTCGACTCAGGATTGCTTGGAGGCAACCTCAGCTCTGCTTGTCAGAAATGCTCGATATAATTTTAGGCAAGTTTCCTTTCTCCCTGGGTAACAACCATCAGGGACGACATTGTCATGTCGCTTCCTCCGTCATAGAATTTTTTGAGAAAAAAGACTCTTTAGGTCGTTAAACAACAAGATACAATTATCTTGTAGGCTGTAAAACCAGTCGAATGCTACCCCGGATAATGCCCCCACAAAGATCTTGGTGAGGAGTGTGTTACTGCGAGGTAGGTGCCTTATAGTAGTCTCAAAATAACTTATGTATTAACGGAGGAAAGTCTTTCTGTCGAATGGGTTCAAGTTGAAGGTCTTGTACTTGGGAGGGTATGACACATCTCTCCACTAATAGGGGGTATGGTTGTCGTATCCCAAGCTCGTGCAGTGAGTCACGGCTGCCCATGGCATCTAGGCGGGCCAGAAGTTCCCGGACTTCCCTCATTGATTCTCTAGATTCATCTCCGACGGCCGGGGAAGATGAGCCAGGCGGAGGGTGATTACCGCCTATGGGAGGAGAGGTTGCGTGAGAGTCCGCATTTGCCCCAGGGTCCAAGCTTGCTTGTCCAGAAGCCCTTGAAGGTTGGGACGCTATGTTTGCTTTAATCTCCAGTATTGCTTGGGTTAGGGCCTGCATTGATGAACTCACCGTCTGCATCATGGCCTCAAGAGCCTTGAGGCCATGCCGGTCGCTGGGGCATTCGTGATCTTCCCCTGCCATGTATACATCCCTCACATTGGGGAAGATGGATGGGGCAATAGATGCCACACTTTCTGTCTCAGACTCCTGCTGGGAGTAGTCATCAGGTAGCGTTGCCTCCTCCTCGAACTCGGAGAGAGTACTACCCCCAGCGTAGGAGGCTATGTCATCTTGATGAGGGTGGCCATCCCTAGGGACATCGGAGTCAGTTTCTTAGGAATTATCGCCTTATCAGAATGATGGATTATTACATAGGTCCGGGAGATCGCTACCCCCATCTTACAGGATCTCTAGGGGACCTGAGGAAGGACCACCCCTAGCAGCGGGTAGTTTCTTCTTGGAACGGGTGCCCTGGAAAACCCCCTCTGTGGGTACTGCTGCCTATCCTCCTTGGGCCTGCCTTCTGGACACACTGGCAGAGAGCGAAGGGTTTAAGGTGCTAGACTTTCGGTCTCCCCCGGTGGAAGGGAATTTCCATGCTAAGTAGCATGAGGCGAATGGCAGCTCCTCCTCTGGTAGGCGTACCTATTTTCTGGGATGCTGACGGGTAGGTTCCTATGGCTGCAGCCATTGGAGCGCCGACTGCCTGTTCGTTGGTACTGATATTTTGTTGCAGCAGCAGTTGATGATAATTTGGCACAGTGATGTCCTGGGGAGGATACATCACATGCAATAGTGGTCTCCCTTGTCTTGTGCTTGTGATTGATCATGTTGCGTAAGTTAAGCGAAGGCTAATTTACCTTAGCACCCTTTTCGTGAGCTCGGATAGACCGAACACATGGGTGCGTAGGTGTTGATTTTGCTTCATGACCTGGGGTTCGTACAAGAACTTGCCCCAAGTTACTGATGGAAGACTCTTTAGACTGACCTAGTCTAATTATTGCTGCGGGCTGGACGCATGAATCAGTTTTGTACAACTTTCCGTCAGGGACACGCATTATAGTTAGCGGCACCTGTTGGCGGTCGGTCGAGTGAGCAATTGCTTGAGCTGGACGAGCTCACATTATCCTGGACTTCTTCGCCCAAGCACGCGCCGGTGCGTAGTATGAGGAGTCCAATTTCACTTCTTCTCCTTTCTCAGCAAGGCGTATGGAGTCAGCGCTACATGAGATTCAGTAGAAGACGGAGGTTCTGCCACTGTGATGGCCGCATGTGGACATTTTCCTGCGACTGCCGACTGGTGCCGCATGTGGACTTTTGCTTGCGGCTACCGACTTATGCGGCTTCTGCTGTGGCCGCATAGCACATGTCTTAGCACCCGAACTTCTGACATCGTAGTATTTTCTTTTGCCAGAGTTTGGGCGATGCGCACCTTTCTCGACTGCCGCCTGCACATGGTCGGTCTGGGTGGACGCATGAGACGCGTCTTCAGCTACAGAGAGACTAGTGGGGAGCGCATACTCCACAGTTGGGTAAGGCTAATTTACCTAATGCAATCAGCTATAATTGTCGACTAAAAATAACTGTGATGTCTGATTAGCCACCTCATCCTTATGTCTATCTAAAGAGCAAACAATTATTCAGTGGGTCAGTGTGAGTTCTTATTCTCCTCCAATAACAACATAATAAGTAGATATAATGACACTAAAAAAATGATTTGACTTTGGGGCGTCCATGCTAACACAATTCTTTTTTGTATACGAGTCTTCAACGATGACAAACTTGAAAGCCATCATTTTGAGTTTTCTGTCGACCCATCAGAAACCTTCTTATGACCAAGGACTTAATTTGATGGGAACGCTTGAGCTCCACAAGCAGCTAGAATGCTTGACGACAATACATCTGCGATTGTTGTGGTGTGTCGGTATTTACCTAATAAATCCAACCATGAAAACTTCTTCATTCTTCTAAATCACGGTGGAAATGATCCAGTAAGTTAATTATCATCAAGACAACAAAATAAAAGGATGCTCAAGTTTGGCGATGTACGTTCGGTTTATTAGGTTTTTAACCCAATCCAAATAGTAAAAATCGAATAAATTAAAATTTTAAAAATTTAAATTGAAATCGAACCGAAATTAACCATAATCAAACAGATATAATTAATTTGATCTATTTGGTTTATTCGATTGAATTTTTTTTATTTTTTAATTGACTAACCCAAAATTCGGCTTGTGCTTATATGATTTTTAAAATATCTATTTTTATACACACAATTGTTGTATTTCAATATTTGATCCAAAATTATACTATTTATTAAATTATCTAAGTTGGACTTAAAAACTATATATAAAATTATTGTTTTTAAATTATACACATATTTAATAATAAAATATACATAAAATTGAGCGTATTTATATAATTTTATGGTTTTTATTTGGTTTTCAGTTATGTACCGAAACTGAAATCCAAAACCGAAATCGAACCAAAAAAATTTCACCCGTTTGGTTCACCATAATGTAACCTTAATCGTAATAGAATTAGGTTTGTAATGTAATTGAATTTTTAATGTAATGGAATCACAATTACAATACCATGTTTGGTTGGAACATTGAATCAAACCATGCAATGTATGTCAATTGCATTCATATGTTTGGTCTACCATGTAATGTAATTGAGTTTTAAGGTAATAATGTTTTAAAAAAATACAACATAAAATTTAAAATTAAATCAATAAAAAATTCAAAAAAAAATACAAGAAAAAATAAAAGAAATTTATTTATAAATAAATAAAAAAGTGAAAACTATTAGCTTTGTCCTTCTGTTAAAAAAAGACCAATAACCAAAAAAACACAAAAAATGAAAAAAAAACACAAAAAATGAAAAAAAAAACGACCAAAAACGAAAAAGATCAAAAGATCAAAAACGATAAAAAGAAAATTAACCATAAAAAATGATAAAACGATCAAAAGCGATGAAAAAAGAAAAAAATGACCAAAAATGAAAAAAAAAAAAGACCAAAAACAAAAAATACGACAAAAACTCAAAAGATGATAAAAACGACCAAAAATGAAAAAATGACTAAAAATGAAAAAAAAATTAAAAACGAAAAAAAAAGATCAAAAGCGACAAAAAATGACAAAAAAAAGAGTTCAAAAATGAAACCAAAACGACTAAGAACGAAAAATAGATAAAAAAACGACCAAAAACAAAAAAGTTCAAAAACAACAAAAAATGAAAAAAAAACCGACTAAAAAAGATTAAAAAATAAAAAATGACCAAAACGATAAAAGTTTCAAAACGACCAAAAAAAATCAAAAAAACTAATAAACAACCAAAAATATAAAAGACAAAAAATATAAAAAAAAAAGTTCAAAAATGAAAAAAAATAAAAAAAGATAAAAACTTCAAAAATGACCAAAAATTAAAAAAGGAACAAAAACGAAATAACGATAAAAATGACCAAAATTAAAAAAAGACAAAAAACGATAAAAACAACAAAAAAAAGATTAAAAACAATAAAAAAGACCAAAAACGAAAAAAAATATAAAAAACGATAAAAACGAACAATAGGAACAAAAGCGAACAAAAACGACAAAACGAATATAAAAGATAAAAATGACAAAAAAATCAATGACGACAAAAAACGAAAAAAAAAAACCAAAAACCTAAAAAAATGAAAAAAAAAAGCAACCAAAATAACAAAAAACGAGAAAAAACGACTAAAACGAAACAACGATAAAAATTGACAAAAAACGATCGAAAGGACAGAATGACAAAAATCGAACAAAAAGACAAAA
Source organism: Iris macrosiphon (assembly GCA_036927795.1). Taxonomy (NCBI): domain Eukaryota; kingdom Viridiplantae; phylum Streptophyta; class Magnoliopsida; order Asparagales; family Iridaceae; genus Iris; species Iris macrosiphon. The sequence goes on along the minus strand of JAYESA010000007.1, from coordinate 22,130,112 downwards.
AAAATGACAAAAACGACAAAAAAACAAAAACGATAAAAGAAAACAAAAACCTGAAAAAATAATCAAAAATGACAAAAAAAGAAGCGAAAACGACAAAAACATGCAAAAACGATAAAAATGACAAAAAAATTATAAAAATGATTAAAAAAACGACATAAAAGACAAAATAGACAAAAATAATTTAAAAAGATCAAAAACGACACAAAACGAACAAAAAAGACCAATTTTTTTTAAAAGAGTAAAAACGAACACAAACGTAAAAAAAAAGATAAAAATGTGCAAAAAAATAAAAAATAACCGAAAACGACAAAAAATGATAAAAAAGAAAAAAAAGGAACAAAATGGACAAAAAAAAAGGAGCCAAACCAACAAACAACAAAAATGACAACAACAACAACAAAAAAAGATCAAAAACAACAAAAAATAGCAAAAAAGACAAATAAAACGAAAAAAAATAGGGACCAACAACAATAAAAAACGAGCAAAAACGATAAAAAAAAAAAGACAAATGTTCATAAACGATCAAAAACAACAAAAAAAAAAGACAAAAAAAAGTGATCAAAAAGAGCAAAACAGACCAAAACGATAAAAAAAATGTGCAAAAACCATCAAAAACTATAAAAAAATGAGGGGAAAAACGCTAAAAACGAGCAAAAAAAGATGAAAAAAGGACAATAAACGTGCAAAAAAAAGATTAAAAACGACAAAAAAGTCAAAAAACGAGCAAAACCGACAAAAAAGTACAAAACCCATAAAAACGACAAAAAAAGAACAAAACGACCAAAAACGACAAGAAACAAGTAAAATCGGCTAAAAAAAAATTTATCGTATATCAAATATTTCCTTAAGTTGTAATATAATCGCGATTACATAGATTTTATGACGTAATTGGTTTTAGAAGAAACCGATGTAATATAATCAAATTTGTAATCGTGATTACATTACATCTAATTTTTTATTGTCCAACCAAACATCCGAATTAGAATTATAACGTAATCGTCGTTATGATTACGATTACATTACGGTGAACCAAACGGACCCTTAGCCCAAAACCTAATAATGCTCACCCCTACTCAAAAGTTACCTAATTCAGAAGGAATATTTCTTTCCAGTAGGGTCCTGCCTGCATTGAAGATCTCCTACAAAATTTGGACGAAATCCATTCACTTTGTTCATGCCCAGATTGATCGATGGTTACCTAATGCGAAATAGAAGCCAACCACAACAAATAAAACGGTAAAAAGCATCTCCAACTCTATTGTCTTGTAATATGTTGTGTTTTTTTTTTCTTCTTCTTTTTTAGATGTCCGACGATATATATGAAATTTTGTCCACACTGCGTTGTATGCCATTTGGACCCACTGTTCCCATATCTTTTTTACGGTTTGATCCCGATACCTCCGTCCAGCCAGAGAGGTTATATCTCTTCTCACTGACCACAAGAGTCAGTTGAGTTAGGTGTAATATGTTGTGATTCATGTGTGTCATGACACACAAGACAATATCTTTTCTAGATGTCAAGACAATATTTACAAAAGACAACGAGATAGAAAAGTATTCTACTGAAATGTGTACTTTTTTTATAACTTCTAAATCATCTTCTTCTTCTTTTCTGAATATTTTTTATTCGTGATTGATAACATGAAGGTGAAAACACTATCAAGTATATTATCTAAAAATAGACAATCAAATTTATAATATTTTTTATAATTTTTACCGCGTAAGTATCACAATTTATTTGACAATTACATTAAAGAAGAATTTTAAAATAAAAATTTGTCATTCCTAAGTTACGTGGCAACAACTATTTTTTCGTTTTTTTAAAATAAAGTAATATATTTATATATAATTGCAAGAAAGGGGGAGAAGTTTGGTAAAATTATAGGGAAGGGGATAACTCGCCAACTGAGTTGGCGAGTTGTTGGGGCTCGCCAACTCAGTTGGCGGGTGGGAGTTGGGACCGCCAACTCAGTTGGCGGTGGAAGTTGTATATATATATATATATTATTTCTTTCTAAATCAATTAAATTTTGTAAATGGATAATTACAAATTATCTATTATAATATTACAAAAAATTTACATTGATAATACCAAAACAAAAATATTTATTAAAAATTTTAAATCTAAAAATTTAAATAATACCAAAAAATATCAAATAAATAGTATTATGGGATACTTTAGCAAATGTCCCTACAAAAAATGTCAAAAGTAGTATATACCCTAGTAAAAAAAAAACTAGCAAATCCTCCAAAAAGTAGTATATATTATTTCTTTCTAAAGAATTTCACTTATATATATATATATATATATATATATATATATATATATATATATATATATATATATATATATATATATATATATATATTGTTTACATATGTTTTTGTTAGATATTTGTATATATCTACATAATTATCTAACAAAAAATATGTTAGATAATTGTTAGATATTTTTTGTTTAACAGATAATATAGATAATATATATTAGATAATTTTCACTAATATAAAATTATCTAATATATATAGATAATATATATTAGATAACAGATAATTTTATTTTTTTGTTTAACAGATAATATTAGATAATTGTATACAGATAATATAGATTCTAAATATATACAAATATCTATATACAATTATCTATCTATATATATCTACATAATTAGTGAAATTCTAAATATATATAGATAATTGTATATATATCTATATAAATATATAAAAGTGAAATTTTATCTATACAAATATATATATATAAAATTTTAAGATATGTCCGCACTCTTTTAACCGATTTTTTTTATTTTTGGAGGATTTGCTAGTTTTTTTTTTACTAGGGTATATACTACTTTTGACATTTTTTGTAGGGGCATTTGCTAAAATATCTCATAATACTATTTATTTGATATTTTTTGGTATTATTTAAATTTTTAGATTTAAAATTTTTAATAAATATTTTTGTTTTTGCATCAATGTAAATTTTTTATAATATTATAATAGATAATTTGTTATTATCCATTTACAAAATTTAATTGATTTAGAAAGAAACAATATATATATATATATATATATATATATATATATATATATATATATAGAGAATAAGGGAGGTGAGATGGCACCTCACTCTAAAAACAATGGTGGCGGTGACGTGGCACAATCCCAACCACACATTTCATAATTGTCAATTTGCACTTAACCCCCTCCCCTCGTTTGTGTGGTTGAGATTGTGCCACGTCACCGCCACCTTTATTTTTAGAGTGAGGTGCCATCTCACCTCCCTTATTCTATATATATATATATATATATATATATATATATATATATATATATAACTCCAACCGCCAACTGAGTTGGCGGTCCCAACTCCCACCCGCCAACTGAGTTGGCGGGCCCCAACAACTCGCCAACTCAGTTGGCGAGTTATCCCCTTCCCTATAATTTCATCAAACTCCTCTTTTTTCTTGCAATTATATATAAATATATTACTTTATTTAAAAAAATCGTTTTTTTTTTTCCAAAGAGTCAAAGTCACAATAGAGTTGGAGATGCTCTTAGAGAGCATCATCAAATGATTGGACACCTTTGAACCGCTTATTTCCTTAGTCGGTCCATCGACGAGTCATTCTCCATGACGGATATTATTGGTTGAGCCTTCTCTAGGACAATGCTGAGTTTTAGGAATGCTCTGATTCCTTGACTACACATCATAGAATTGACCCCCATGGTTATTAAAAAAAAAATTACAAGAAAATAGCGACAAAAAACAACGTCCCTATCTTCATAAAATCCATGGTTAAGACTGCCGAAGGAAATATTCCATCAGTAGATAACATGTTTCTAGCATAAATCCACCATTGAGACGTTGCCAGATGGACAAAATAGCAACGGATCATCGATGAACTAGCAACATATAAACATTCGTCAATACCTCAACGACGAATTAGCAAAAGATACACAATATATTATAAATTTATTTTATCAATTAACGACAAATTAGCGACGGATTTATTCTTCACTAGACAATCGTTTATCCATCGCAAAAAGATTATAATTAATAGAGTTTTGATACATTGTGTATTCCTTTAGCAACGAATTCGACAATTACCATTCCATCACTAATTTGCCGATGTATGTATTAATTTTTTAATATTTTCTTGGAAGTTGATGTAGAAGAAAATATACAATAAATAACTTCAATCCCATACATATAATACCCATATATATAATAGTATGATACCATAACGAGAACAATATATCAAATAAGTACAGTAGAATAATAACATCACATAGAAAAATCAAATCACACAGAACAAACACAACACACAAAATAATACCCCGAGTAAATACAGTATAATAATAAATAGTATAATAATAAATTCTCGGATTAGTACGATACAAAATGATTCCAAACATAAGTACAACAATACTGAATAGTACCCAAGCACATGAAATCACTAAGAATATGGTGGTGGTTGGTACTGTTTGTGCATCCAGTACCCTTGAAGAATATCATGAGTGAGGACTGGATGGCCTCCAGAATGACAGGAGAAGGAGCAGCATGACGATGATGGCATGTCACGTCCGGATCCCGAATGATCAAAAAGTCACTACTGGACGTGATGACATATAAGCCTTGATTGCACTTGTACAAAACATGAACTTGCATATTAACAAAATAGACTGAGTGAATATTGAACCATGATATAATTAACGCATAAAACAATATAGCAATAATGAGACAAGAACATATTTCTTTTATTCATAGCTCGCAGTGGATCTAAAGGCTTTTAATAGACAACTAAAAATGTCGTACTTGGCTTAAATCTTTAGAATCTTGAAATAAGCTACAATATTTCATACATCATATCCTTTTATGAAAGAAAATATAAAATACCTTGAAAATAAAACATCTAAAACTTGAACGAAAAAGTTTCGAGACGTCAAACAAGTTTCCACTGAGTTCGCCGAGCTTCTAACGCCTCTGAATATCCTAATGCCTCCAAGTACCTGTTGGGACGTAGATCAATACATTGGAAAATGCACTAGTAAATTGTATTAGTCTGGTTCATCTAAACCAACACAGTACACTACCAAAATATATCTAATTAGCGACGTTTAGTTATGGCGTCGCTATATTTTACAAATTTAGCGACGTCATTTTATAAAGTCACAGGACGTCGCTATTAGCGACTGTCTACGACGTTCTGCGACTGCAAATAATATTATGGAATAAGATATCGCCAACTATCGCCAGACATCGCTATTATTTTTATTATAGTGACGTGTAGCGACTTTAGTTTTCATACGCCGCTAAATATTATAAAATCTGTGATGTTTAGCGACATCACTTTATGGCGTCGCTAACATTTTCATATAGGTTAACAGCGTTCATTTTTTCAATTCTCCAAAAAATTCCCAAAAATTTTGAGGTCCCGCGCGCGCGACCCCCTTCGGCTCCATAGCTCCGGCGCCGATCGTGCCCCCCCTCCGACCCCGGACTCCACCGAGCTCCTCCTCTTCCACCGAGCTCCTCCTCCTCCTCTTCGGACACCCCCTCCTCGGTCAACCCCCTCCTCTCCGGCCACCCCTCTTTAGGTAAATCCTAACCCTAACTCGGACACACACACATGCAGACACTAACCCTAACCACAAATCGGACACACACGCGCGTACACACTAACACACATGGACACACACACACGCGGACACACTAAGACACGCGACACTAACCCTAATACGGATACGGACACGGACACACAAACACACGCGAACACACACACACTAACACATGCGGACACTAACCCTAATACGGACACACTAACACACGCGGACACACACAGGCGGACACACTAACACACGCGGACACTAACCCTAATACGAACACGGACACTAACCCTAGTAGTGGTGTCCTACTGTCCACAATTGGATACTTAGTGTTCGTATCATGATACGCCATGATACGTATGGATATATTTGATAATTTGGGTATTTTGGTGTCTCATTGTGTCAATTACCTATATATTGTATTAGATCTATTATTCTATAGGTTCATATCAATTCTATTTATATTTTGGTGTTCCAATTGATATTAGTGTTGTTTATTTGGTATCATGGTGTATTTGTGTTGATACTTGATTGTATCATGAGATTTGGGTATGTGTTTATATGCATATAGTGAGGTGTATCATGGAAAATTATATATATATATATATATATATATATATATATATATATATATATATATATATATATATATATATATATATATATATATATATATATATATATATATATATATATATATATGTGTGTGTGTGTGTGTGTGTGTGTGTGTGTGTGTGTGTGTGTGCATTTGTGCCTAAGTGTAGAATGTACCACTTAAGCACATGAGTGTTAGTAAGTGGTGTTGTAGATGAGTGTGTTGATGAGTAGGTATTTCTGTGAAAAGAGGGTGTCAAATTGGTGTGTGTATGTTGCATTGTATTTGGAGAGTGGTGTTGAGTTAGATGTGAAGGACTGTGTGGTTCATGGTTGCACTTTTGGATATATGAGATATCTAGGATGTATATGTGAGGGTAAATATATAGGTACCTAGATACAAGTGAGTATCAAGGGGAGATGTATTATGTTATGGGTAAGATACTAAGTAATAGGTTAAAGTACTAGGTAAATAGCTAAGGTACTTTACAGATACTCATGAGTCACGATATGGATACTCACGCATCACAACTCGAATACTAACGATATGACCTAAATACTCACTTTGATGAACATTTAAATAATATACTTGAACGATGTCTATTTATCTTTGCAGAAGTATCTAGAAATAGATTTGAATTACTACATGCGTCATCATTCGTGGATGTACAAACGCCATCCTGATGACATGTGCGGTATGCGAAAAGAATAGATATATGGAGTAGAGCAGTTCATGCAGTTCGCCAAGCCGTTCCCTAAGTACATGGACGACACAAAAATTAAGTGTCAATGTGTAAAATATCATAACTTGAAATATCATCCAGAAGTGGATGTGACATATCATTTGTACTTGAGAGATTTCACTCCGAATTACAATCAGTGGACCTCACACGGAGAGCTTGTGCCTTTAGCATCAGAGCAAGAGCCTTATGTGGAGCCATATATGAATGTCCACGAGCATGCTAATTTTAACGACGGGTACGTGAACATGGTTTTCGACGCTGCGAGGCCTACTTTCGATACAGACAATCATGAAGCAGCTGAGGAGGCACCGAATGCCGATGCTGCAAATTTTATATATGGAGTTGTTGGAGAATGCAAGGACTCTATTGTATCCTGGTTGTGAGGATCATTCACCGTTAGAGGTAGTCACCAGGCTGTTGAGCATAAAGTCTGATTTTAATATGCCGCAAGAATACAACAACCGACTGATCGAGTTGATTATAGAGATCTTGCCGGAGGGTGCCAAGTTACCTACAGACTTCTACCGATCTAAGAGAATAGTTAGATCGCTATGGATGGGATATGAGAAAATTGATTCATGTCGTAATGTGTGCATGTTGTATAATAAAGAAGATAAAGATGAAGTAGTGTGCAGATTCTGTGGTGCTGGTCGCTACAAGGCAACTGGTACTGGAAAGACTCCCGGTACAAGAAAGTCGACCGATTCGATGCACTACCACCCTTTGACGCCACGGTTGCAGAGGTTATTTATGGTGAAGGAAACTGCCGAAAACATGAGTTGGCATAGGCGGGAACAGATCGAAGGAGTGTTGGATCATCCATCCGATGAAGAAGCATGGAAGCACTTTGATCGAGAGTATCCCAATTTTTCTTTGGATCTGCCAAAAGTAAGATTTGGGCTCTCCTCCGACGGTTTCACCCTATTTGGACTTTCGGGATCCCAGTATTCGTATTGGCCTGTGATTGTCACCCCGTACAACTTACCGCCTTAGATGTGCATGAAGACTCGGTATATGTTTCTAGTCGTTATCATTCCGGGTCCGAACAATCCCAAGAAAAATATTGATGTGTACTTAAAGTCGTTAATAGATGAGTCGAATCAGTTATGGAAAGTAGGTGCCAACACGTATGATATTTCCAGAAAGAAGAATTTTTAGATGAGGGCAGCACTTATGTGGACCATCAACGACTTTTTGGCCTATGAAATGTTATCGGGATAGAGCACTCATGGTCGTCTCTTATGTCTGTATTGCATGGACAGTACTAAGACTTTTCATTTAAAACACGGAGGAAAATCATGCTTCTTTGATTGTCATCGACAGTTCCTGCCGAAAGATCATTCGTTCAGGAGGAACAGGAATGTGTTCCGTGCTGATGTTGTGGAGAAGGCCGATCCACTGCCGAGGTGATCAGGAGACACGATATGGGAGGAGGTCTAATATTTTCAAGTGCTGTCGAAGATTCTACAAGGAGGTACAAATGTGATGGATTTGGTCGAACTCATAACTGGACGAAGAGGAGCATATTTTGGCACCTGCCATATTGGAGCACCAATATGATTAGACATAACCTTGATGTCATGCATATCGAGAAGAATGTGTTTGACAACATAATTAATACTGTAATGGACGTAAAGGGAAAGACGAAAGACAATCCTAAGGCCAGGTTGGACTTAGAAGAAATATGCAGACGACCTGTGTTGCATTTGATAGAGGAAGGGAATAGGAGGGTGATGCAGCCTAAGTCAATTTTCTCATTGGACAAGGAGGACACAAAGGAAAACTTTGTAGGTAAATCCAGGGCCAAAAAATTTCAGACGGTTACGTTTCGAATCTGAGAAGATGTGTCGACCCGAAGGAGAACAAACTGACGGGTATGAAGAGCCACGATTGTCAGGTATTTATGGAGAGGTTAATTCTAGTTGTATTTTGGGAATTTTTAGCGCAGGTAGTTTGGGATCCATTGACAGAGCTTAGCATATTCTTTAGAGATATTTGTTCTACTAAGATGCTCGTCGATCGTCTAGAAAAGTAGAAGAAGGACATTGCGGTGACACTTTGCAAGCTTGAGAGAGTATTTTCTCATGGATTCTTCGACTCCATGGAACATTTATCGATTCATCTTTCCTATGAGGCACGCCTTGGTGGACCTGTCGGTTATCGGTTGATGTATCCGTTCGAGCGGCATTTGAACCACCTCAAGAGGAAGGTAAAAAATAAAGCACGGATGGAGGGTTCTATTTGTGAAGCCTATGTTCTCGAGGAGATTACAAATTTTTGTTCGATGTATTTCAAGCCTCATGTTGCTACTAATAGAACGAAAGCTCCCAGAAATGACGACTGGTATCAGGAATCTAATGAGGCAGTACTGAAAGTATTCAATGCTTTCGGAAAGCCCTCGGATAAAATAAAAAAGAGATATCTGAATGACAACGAGCTTAGGGTCGCTCAGTTTTATGTATTACTAAACTGCGACGAGGATGAGGTAGAGAAACTAGAGGGGTAAGTAATTAATACGTTGACGTTTATGTCATCTCAATACAACTATTACACTAACCCGCCTATGCTTCGTTGTGTTTTAGCACATATAATGATGCGGTACGGTCGAGTAGACCATACATAACAAATGAAGAAGTAGAACAGGAAATGCGACTTCATTTTCCTTCATGGTTGACAACATATGTAAGGATCTCGGTAATTATTTTTTGTGTGTGTATACTTGCACAATAATTAACGTTAAACTTAATATATCTTATTTTATATTTAGGTCGATCGTCTAGAAGCAACACTTGAGAATGAATCTATTAGAACTCTAGCAAATGGACCAATTTATGCCATCAAGATCTGGCAAACTTACTGTGTGAATGGGTTTAGGTTTAAGTCAACAAATACCCCAATAAGAGACAGCTTCCTGGATCTCGATTCTACAAAAAATAGTTGTTTGTGTATCAAATCTTCGAATTACAAAGACGTCGATCCATGTACTGATTTCCTTGGCATCTTACGAGAGATTATGGAGTTGACATATAATTATGCCACGGAGCCTGCTAAGATCATGTTATTCAAGTGTGAGTGGTTATAAACTACTGGCGTCGATATCAAGGATATGAACAATTTGTTCTATCGAGTTAGGCTCAGCTAGTGTACTTCACAACTTATCCTAAACGAGGAACCCGGAGGTCGGATTGGTTGACAGTCTATAAGACTATAGCTAGAAATATCTTTGACGTTGACGAAATAGCTTATCAGGAAGATGACCTACCTCTTGTTGCAAATATTGTAGATATGGATTCAACGGAAGTTACTCATGACATATTTCATCAAGTAGAAGAGGTAGAAGTATCAGAAGACGATGACGAAGTAAATAAAAGTGAAGATGAAGAGGAAGAGGAGGAAGAGGGGGAGAAGGAGGAAGGCGAACAAAATAAATTTTCAGATGATGATTGAAAATTAAATAAAATTCATTTTTACTTTTTTTGTGGCCTAGTTCTGTGATACTTATGTTTGTGACGGTGATACATACTTATCTCTGTGTATTTGTGGCCTAGTTCTGTGATACTTATGTTTGTGACAGTGATACATACTTATGTTTTGTGATGGTGACACTTTTATCATTTAGACTATTATTGTGGCCTAGTTCACAACTTCTTTGTATTTCTTTCTGTCATGCAATCTAAATCTCTCTGTATATTTTTTTTATTATTATATGTTGTTCTCAGATATGTCTGGATGACGCGGATCCTATTTCCACGGTAGATCCTCTAGACGTCCTCTTCAGGACACGGATACTCTTTCCCGATCCTCGTCCCCGAGTACTCCATACTATCGACTAGCATTACCTCAGGCTGCGACTGCAATGACCGCACATGGTAGTACTCCTAGGACCAACAGTTCCAGGCCCGAGAGTATCCCGTCTAGTTTTCCTGCTCCGTCCAGTGTTCTTGCTGCTGACGATACTATACGGAGACAGATGAGGAGATGGCGGTCAAGCCGACTTCGTCTCCATATCAGAGCGCGATCCTCCGTGCGCTCCGCTGGATGAGACGAGAATGGAGATTTGGGCCGATGGCCCTTCAAAGTAAGTTAATTAGTTATTTGTTTCTTATGAATATATGTATATATATATATATATATATATATATATATATATATATATATATATATATATATATTCACTTTTTAATGAGTTTAATTATCAATGTATATATAGATATCGTCCCCCGATGGTACAGAGATCACTGGAACATTTTCTAAGGCAAAACTATGGTGGACCATGGATAAACAACTCGGATGTCTCGAAAGAGAGAAAGACGTTCTGGTTTGGGCACTTCAAGGTTTAAAGTAAATTTGATTTTAATATCATTAATATTTTTATGTTAATATTTTATAACTAACTATTATACTTCGTGTAGAGAACATATTTCTATCCACCACACCGGGCCGCATAGATCGAGCAGAAGTTTCCTTCCGTCGCCGCCAAGCTCATCCGTGATGCTATGAATGATCAGAAGGCTCATGATCGTGAAGGAAAATCGATCCAAGGCTGGATCATGCCTGAACTGTGGACTGCGATGAGGGCTAGATTCAACGAGGATAGGTATAGAGAAAAGTCGGAGAAGGCCAAGGCGGCTCGGCAGAGGGCGAGAAAGTGGTGTGGTGGGTCGATTCCGATGACGGAATATTTATGTTGCTTGGTACGTCTTTTATTGTATACGTACAATTTTTAATCATCGTGGCCTACTTTTTTACTTTAATAACAAATAATATATTTCTTAACAGGTCCAGAGGGGTGAGGACGCGAACATGGTGACAGTGTTCCTCGCCACTAATAGGAAGGGGGACAACTTATCGATGATAGGGCGATGCAGAGCTACGTAAGTATTACACTTATGTTATGTTAATTTTGATATAACTTAGCAAAAATATATGTAATTAGTAATAAGTACCTAAGATATAGAGTAAGTAGTACGCTTATCGATAGATACATATTTTTCTAGGATGAGTATAGGAGGCTCCGCGAAGAGTCGACCCAGCCCACACTTGGAGAGGGGGGTAGTTCCTCGGAACCCCATGTCCATCCAGCTCTGTCGGATGACAAACTGTGGATGAGAGCCGTTGGTGGTCTACATAGGGGTACGTACTACGGTACTGGATCCTACGACGCCTATGTTGCATCACAGTCCTCTATGACACCCTCTGTCGATGTGCATATCCCACATCCCTCCCAGGATTCGCAGCGAGCCTAGGAGAGAGTTGACCTTCAGATCACATCTCTGCGTGACGAGTTGATGCAGAGGATTATGGTGCAGCCGCAGACGGACGATGCGACGCTCATAGCACATTTTGAATCGCTGGAGCGTAGCATCATGGAGCTGAGGGATCTGGCCACGTCGACAGAGCACAACGTGACGTCGTTGCAGGAGTCGCAGTTGACCGTGGACACCACACTATCGAGGATGCATGCGTCACATATTGAGATAAGCGGGCGAGTGGAGAACGTGGGCGCTTCACTATCGAGGATGCAGGCATCACATCTTCAGATGGGCGAATGAGTGGAGCATAGTACTAGGAGGTTATTATCTATCATGGATACTTCTGATGCTCGATTGACAGAGTTGGAGCAATGATGTCCTCCTGGTCCACCTGCATCGTCATCTACATCGGGTTCTGTGACGCTCACACAGGAGTAGTTTGACGCGCTATTATCTCATATTCGATGCGGCTACTCCTCCTGATCAGTACTGGTCTTTTTGACATGTGTGTAATGGCCCATTCATGAAAGTTTGTACTTATTATTTGTACACTTTTATTGTTTCACTTATTTGTACATTTTTATTGTGACTGGATATTGTGTGACTACATTCGGGCCTTAGAGCTTTTTATTGATTTATTTCATCATTGTTGTTGTGTGATTGTACCGGTGTTGAGTGTTCCACCGAAGGGGTCGGCAAACCCAAAAAAATCAACAGAGGGTTGCTCCGGGTGTGTCTATTTATTTGAAATGTGATCATACTGCAGACATATTATACTGTAATATTGCAGGCATTTATTTATTTTATTTTAATCAACCTTAGCGACGTTCAGCGACGTTTAGTGACGTTCAGTGATGTCCATAGGAGTCGCTAATGATGTCTCTAAACTGTCAAATAATTTATTTTACGTTGCTAATCGTCACTAAACGTCGCTAAATATTGCTGACATGACAATTTTTGCCATGTCAGCTTTTCGTCGCTGATTATGTCGCAAGTTGTCGCTAAATTTAACGAAAATTACCGACTAAAATAAAATATCACAAATTTGGCGACCTGAGATGCTAAGTGTCGCTATTCTTGCGACTTTTAAACGTCGCTAAATTACGTCGCTACGCCGATGTTTTTCGACGCCGTTTTGATCAGCGAGTAGCTTTTTGGCGACTAAATTAAAACCTCGCTAAATACGTCGCTACTTAGTATTAGCGACGTAATTTAGCAATTTGGCGACTCTTTTCGGCGTCGCTAATTTGTCTTATTCTGGTAGTGGTAATCATGTGAAGACATACGATTATTTTTAAGTGGTATTTCTACTTGCTCCAAGTTCTTTTTAACAATTCATAATAAAAACATAAACAAATAGAAAAATCACTTGTGCATTGATTCTCACCCATGACCGACAATATATAGTAGCGGCAATTTATCTTGAAATGACAGCAAAAAAAGGTATGAAATGGATGTCGTTACCTGCCAATGGAGGCAAAAATAGAGTTCAACTTTTGCACCAAACAATAGGGTTTGATAAGCACTTCTTTATCTTCTGAATTGCTGGGACAACTTCAGTCATGGGAATCCTATCTTTCGGCAGATCACTTGAGCACAATAATCCCAATTCTACTATGGACGACAAGCATCGATGAACAGTTGATTCGAGAATATAATCTTCTCTTAAGAGAGTGCAATCCACAATCTCTAAAACTGTAGTTGGATATGCATTGCTAACCCACTGTCTCAAACTCAAGCCTTCGCCAAACATTGAATCACAAGGCCTTCTACTTGTAAAAGTCTCTAACAGTAAGATCCCAAGGCTGTACACATCACCCTTTCTCGAGACTTTTCCCGCAAATCCATATTCTATTCCAAAATTGTAGCCACAAAAAGAAGATCATATGTATGAATTAGTAGTAATTAAAAATAGTATGAATTAGTAACAATTAATTTTAATCTTGGTATAATATAAAATACTAATCTTATAACGAAAACGAGTCCTAATATATATTACCTGGAGCCATATAGCCAATGGTACCCGGTGCGCTTATTGACATTACAGACGTGCTTTCATCCATGAACAACTTGGCAATGCCGAAGTCACCAACATGCCCGACCATGTTCTCATCCAACAAAATATTGCTTGGTTTTATATCACAGTGCACCACAACATGGGGATGGTGGTGATGGAGATATTCTATAGCAACAGACACGTCCTCCATTATATTGAGTCTCTGGTGCAGATTCAAGTGGTTATTGTGAGAGTGCAACCACCTCTCAAGGCTTCCATTTGACATGTACTGGAGGACCAAGGCCTTGAAATCCATGTTTGAGCATGTGCTAATTACTTTCACAAGATTTCGGTGTCGTAGCATGCTCAAAGCTCTACATTCTGTATCGAAGTTTCTCAAACACCCTTGAACTTCTAAATTCAGAACCTTCACTGCGACGAGTAGTCCATCGTCTAAACATGCTTTAAACACGGAGCTCACACTTCCCTTCCCAAGTAAATTTGTCTCGCTGAATTTGTCGGTGGCTCGAACCAGCTCATGGTATGAAATCAATCCATGGTCATTCAAAGATGTGTTTGTCGCTATAGGGTTGGCTTTGTTCCTTCGACGTGCCATTTGCATAATTATATAGAGACAAGAAAGAAGGATGATAAAGAGAATAACAGGAGGAAGGACATACTTAAGAAGATGGATATTTTTCTTGGAAGTAGAGGCAGGGCAAGGAGGAAATCCTAGTCGAGGAGCACCGCAGAGTGCTGAATTACCCTTCATAATTAGGATGCTAATGTTTGAGAAGACTCCGTCCAAAGGAATTTGCCCTTCTAATGTGTTGAAAGAGAGGTCTAAACTAAAAAGTTGAGTGAGGTTGATCAAGGACTTGGGTATGACCCCCGAGAGAAAATTGTGTGACAGGTTCAAGTACTTAATTACGATTAGTCTACTAAATGATTGTGGAATCTGGCCGTGGAAAGAGTTACTAGAAATATCGAGCATAGTAAGCATTTGGAGATTTCCTAGAGCATTGGATATGTTACCTGATAGCCGATTGTTCGATATATCTAATTTGTCTAAGGACTTCAAACCGAGAATTTCTAGAGGAAGCGAGCCATTGAGAAGATTTTGTGATAAGCTTAACTCGATGAGACCACTTAAGCTCCATAAGCTAGTAGGAACTTCTGAGAAAAATCCGTTTCTAGATAGTTTCAAGTGTTGCAGTGTGCTGATATTACCTAGCGAACGAGGTATTGGTCCCGAGAGTGTTGCCAAGATTCAAGGTATTCAAGCTCGTCATTAGACCGATCTCAGACGGAATGGATCCACTTATTCTATTGTCCGGAAGAGCCAATGACTGAAGGTTCTTCATTCTTGTAATTGTAGATGGAAGTGGTCCGGTAAGCTCATTGTCATCAAGATCAAGGACTAAAAGGCTGCTCAAATTACCAAACCCAGAAGAAATTTTTCCTTGTATGAGGTTCCCACCTGCATCGAAACCCTCCAGAGTACGGGACGAGAGATTTCCTACTGAATCAGGAAGAAAGCCTCCAATCTCGTTAGTGAACACATCAAGGTTCTTCAAGTCCCTGCAGTTTGAAAGAGATGCGATGAAGTCAAGACCTCCAGTCAGTTGATTGCCACCCAGACCGAGCCTGTATAGTAGAGGAAAGGAGTTTCCGATGGTTGTGGGCACAGATCCTGTAAGGTTATTGAGGGACAGCTGGAGGAGGAGGAGCTTAGAAGCATTCAAGAGAGCCATCGGTATCGAACCTGTTAGACTGTTGCCAGCAAGATTTAGAGTCTGGAGATCCAGCAGATTCCCCAGCTCCTCCGGGATTGCTCCTTCCAAATTGATATTGAAGCTCATGGTGAGCACATTCAGTCGGGTGAGGTTGCCTAGAGAAGTCGGGATCGTCCCGGTGAGTTGGTTGGATCCAAGAACAAGCCAGGTCAGAGTAGTTATGTTTCCCAGCTCCACCGGGATTTTTCCTGTGAACTCATTGTAAGACAGCGCCAGTACCTGAAGATTGGAGCACCGCGTAAAGCCTGTGGGGAACGGCCCATTCAACTTGTTCTTGGCAAGTGAGATGAACTGGAGGCGGGGGAGATTGAACTGGTCATCTTTGGAAGGGATAGGCCCCTCCAGCTCATTGTGCCTCAAGTCGAGATGGGTCAGCGACGTCATGTTGAAGATGATGAAAGGGATTTGGCCGGACAGGGAGTTGTTGAGCAGGTAGAGATTGGCAAGTCGAGGGAGTCGACCGATGCCGTGGGGGATTGAGCCGGTGAGAGAGTTATTGCTGAGGTCGAGATAAGAAAGGAAGGAGAGATTGGCAAGATGCGGTGAGATGGTGCCCTGGAGGGAGAAGCCGGTCAGGTCGATACTGACTACCCGTTGCCGGTGCCTGCGACTGCAGCTGACGCCGATCCAACCGCAGAAGGATGCATTGGCGGTCCAATTGGCGGCCAAACTGCCGTGTTCATCGACAACAAGGGACTTGAATGCTAGTAACGAATCCAGGTCTGTGAAGTTACTGCGCGCTGCTGCTTTCGACATTGCGGGGAGAGGAAAACAGAATGCCAAAAGCAGCAGAAGCAGAGGGAGGAGAAATATAAATTTAACACCAGCTCCATGGAGATTATAACGCAGGAGCGCCATCGAAACTCAAAGTGTGAATAACAAGGAATACAAGCTAGCGTTATATATAGGCCAAGTCGAGAGTAACATGAAAGTGTGAGTAACATTCGTACATTCCATTTGTTGGGATCGCGAGGAATCTGGTTAATTGTACAACCTATTGTGTAACATGGGGCTTGGTTGTGGGCTACGGCTTCAATGTGTGTTTTCTTTTTGAAGTCAACTTTTCATTAGCTGATAGGTACTTCTGTATGGCAAATTCTATCGGTACTACAAAAATTGTTTAGCACAGTCCAAATTTGTTTGTTTTTTTTTTTTTTTTTTCAAGTTTGTCATCGAAAAATTGATCCAAACACGTTAAAAAAAAATTTTCCAGAACTGTCACAAAGTTGGACTCCAGTAATTTCTTTGCTTCTAAATTTTCTAATGCCCTTGTTTCTAAACTTTGTAAGAGAGAAAAAAAAATTGTAAGAGGAAAGAAATTTTGTTGTATTTATTTTTCATAAATTATGAAAAATTTATAGAAAATTATTGGGACCAAATGACCCCAAATACCCTCAAAAAAGAGTTGTTATAATGGATATTTTGGTCATTTGTAGCAAAATGACCAAAATATCCATAAAATGGTCAAAAAAACTGCCACTAAATCGGGTGTATTTTGGTAAACATACCCTCCAACGGTTATATCCTAAAAAAAAAATTAAATTTTAGCCGAACCGGCCTGAACCAGGCCTGAACCGGACCGGTTCGGTCCGGACCGACTGAATTGAACTCGGCCCGACCTGGAGCGACAGCTGGCCAGGCTTGCGGGTCGGATCCTCCGACCCAGCCCGAACCCGTGGGAGGGGAGTGGGTCGGAGCGAGCCGGTCCGTTCACCGGGCCCGGGCCGGGTTCCGGGTCGCCTGCCATTTTTAACACCTTGAGTATTAGCATATGCACATGGCATGTGGTGGCCCATATGGTTTGATTTTCCTAGAGGGTTAAGCTTAAGTCACAAGGAACAAACCTTTGTTTTGTCACTCACCTTGGGAGATCCTTAGGAGCTAAGCGACTCGGACCCAGACGCAAAATAGTGCTTTGTTGGTGTACTTTGCACTTTGCACTTAGCACGTCAGCATTGGCGAATGGCGTTGTGAGCTCTTATGTAGCACTCGTGCACTCGTCTTTTGCGCACGGTCATGCGCGCATGGCTCTTAGGCGCATGGCGTGCGGCGCGAGTAGCGCTTGAGCGCATAGAGCATGACGTGCGGCGCGAGAAGCGCGTGCAGCACAGGTGGCGCAGGTGATACGTGCATCTTGCGACGCGCGACGTGCGGCACGGGCAGTGCAGGGGCGCATAGGGATCTGGAATGTGGATTCGCGGGAGATGGACGGATCCAGCAATACTCATGCACGCATGAGAGATGCTGGACAAGCATGCATGCGCGCATGGCTTGCTGCGTGCATAGTCTGATACGCGCATGGGTGTTGTGGCTTCTCTATATATAGAAAGCTCCTCTCTCATTTGAAGAGTTAGAAAAATATTGTGAGTTTCCAGAGCTCCTTCACCCCCAAACTGTGAGCACGCTACCAAGAGGTTTCGAGTATCCGAAGGTGACTTAGAGCGTTCCAGAAGTTTGTGTGAGAGCTTGCTGGATCCTGGGAGAAAATTGTGTATAGGGCAAATCTTGCTTTGAGCACCGGTGGTTTTGATCACCCCAGTAGGAGTTCTTTTCTGATCTTTCTTCTTGCTCTTTTCTGTTTTGTTCTATCTTATTGTAGCCTCTGCAAACGCAAAAATAAGAACTATTTTCCTTTGTATTGTAGCTTCCTTTCTTTGTAGTCAGTTTGTAACCTGTTCTCGGAGGTGTGCTTCTTAGGAGTTCTGTGTCACTTGAAAAGAGACTTTTGTGAGTTTCTGGTGCACTAACTTCTGTGGTAAGTTGGAATCGAGTTCTTTAGAGGGCAATCTTGATTGCTGGAAGCTTTGAATCTCGACGACAACTTGGGTACTAGTAGAGGGCGGAATTTCGGGTCTCACTTGGAGCTCTGCTATTGGCCCGTGTTCTACGATCTTTGATCTGACTAGAGACTAACAATCTCAAAGCAAGATCCGAGTTAGATGGATACCGCTCAAACCTTCTTGACACTAGCTTTCACAAGCTTGAGAAGTTTGATGGCGAACACTATAACATTTGGAAGAAGAATATCTCTCTAAATCTTCGTCTTGTCAAAGTTGCTTATGCATTGGTTGACCCTGAACCTACCATTCCTGAAGATGGAGAAGAGATTAAAATTAGCGTGGCGCAGGACATGCACTCTAAGTGGAAGGATGACAATGACCTCTACAAGTTGTTGATCTTGAATGCTATGGACGACTCGATGACAGAGTCATACAACAAGAAAGAGAAGGCAAGAGATGTCTTGGAATCTCTTGAGAAGCACTACAAAACTGAGGAGAAAATATCTAAAATCTATCTCGTCGAAAAGTTCTTCACTTTGCAATTTGAAGATAAGAAGGTGATGCTACCCCAAGTCAAGGAACTACTAAAGATGCAACAGAAACTGGAGGAAGAGGGCATGAAGCAGGAAGACAAGTTTATGATGGGGGCTATTGTCACCAAGCTTCCTCCAGGCTGGATCAAGTTTAAGACTGACATGTACTGCAAGAAGATGAAGATCCAGCTCGAGGATCTACTGCACTGGATTCACATAGAAGATGAAGCCAGGGGAAAACTGAAGGTGGACTTCTTGTCCAAGCAGTTGGTTAAGGCCAATATGGTACAATCTAGTAATTCTAAAGGGAAGCAGACATTTTTCTACAAGAAGAAGAAGGACTTCAGCTAGCTGAAGGTGAAGTTGGCTCCATTTAAGCTAAAGCCAAAACCAAAGGCTGATGTGACTTGCTACAATTGTGGCAAAAAGTAGTACTACAAAAGTGACTGCAGGTCTAAACCCAAACCAAAAGAGCAAGGTGAGCTTAACCTTGTTGTTATGATTGCGTAGGTTGAGTAGCAAGGCATGGACACAGACTGGTAGGTAGATACTGGCGCATCTTGCCATGTGTTCTCAAAGAAGAAATTGTTCACCAAGTATGAATCGACTTTCGAGAAGGTCTCGATGGCGGACAAGTCCCAAGCTGCAGTTCTGGGGATCGGGACGGTAGTGCTGAAGCTGACTTCGGGGAAGTCACTTACACTGGAGAATGTGAAGCACACACCTATGATCGCCAAGAATCTAATTTCTGGAAGTTTACTGATCAAAGCATGGCTGAGAATGGACTTCAATGCTGGACAGATGATGATGTCCTATAAAGGAGCATACTTTGAAAAAACCTTTTGTACCGAAGGGATGTTTAAAATGTATTTTGTAACGTCTTCTGATTGTATCAATCAGTTACTACTTCTGGTTATCCTCTTGAGTTATGACATAATAGACTAGGACATGTGCATTGTAAAAGGATTAACAAGATGTCTAGTCTAGGCCTTATCTCCAAATGTGGTAGTAAGAATGTAGAGAAATGTGATATCTGTGCGCAGATAGATTGTCAGGAAGCCGTTTAGAAGAGTAAACAGAAGCACATATCTTATGGAGTTGGTACACTCAGATATTTGTGACTTCAAGCAATTCTCCAAGAAGGCCGAAATAAAGTACTTTATTACCTTCATCGATAATTTTTTGAAGTACGCGTTCGTATATCTTCTTAAGTTGAAAGATGAAGCGTTCGAGAAGTTCAAAGACTTCAAGGCTGAAGCACAACGTCAAACCGGTCAACAACTCAAAAAACTCAGAAGCGATCGTAGTGGAGAGTATCGTTCCTTGATATTTGCATTATTCTGCAAAGAACATGGATTTGTCAATGAAACGACTGCTTCGTATTCTCCCCAATCTAAATTCCATGTTGCTGACAGCAAGACTTCAAAAGTGCTTCTGGGGAGAAGCTGCGCTTACGGCTATGTTTATTCTAAATAGAATATCAGGACTAAGCTAAAATAGATAGGTAGATTGCTAGACATTGATTGCTAGGCTCAATCATATGAATGAAGTGATAGCTGAGTACTACAGGTAGTTTCCAAATTAGATTGAAGGAGAGGGTATCGACAGATGTTAGCCTTGAGTTGGATATCATGAACTACCAATAATGTACGACCAGTTGTAAACCTGATGATACCCATATAGTTTGGATAAAGGGTACGCATGGAGTAAAGTAGGAGAAACCTCAGGTTTAAGATAAAAAGGGTAGAGTGGCAACAAGATAAGATTCGTGACAAGTACCTGACCTAAATTGATCGTTCATACGGTGGAGAAAGTACAGAAAATCCAAGGACACCTGCGAGCAACGCAGGACAGACAAAAGCACTGGGCAAACGTACATCGACGACCTCTAAAATTCCAAGTGGGAGAACATGTGTTTTTGAAGATCTCATCTACCTGAGGTACTATCAGATTTGGCGGAAAAGGAAAACTGAGTCCGAGGTACATCGGACCCTTCGATATGTTGGAACGCATCGGAGAAGTTGCTTACAAGCTAGCCTTACTTCAAACCTTGGAAGGAGTACATGACGTCTTCCACGTATCTCAGCTAAGGAGGTACATTCCAGACCCAAGTCATGTGCTGGACCATTCAGAGATCACCATCGGCCCGAGCCTATCATACCAGGAGGAGCCTGTAGAGATCCTAGACCGAAGCGAGAAGGTGTTGCGAGGCCAGACTATCCCTCTAGTTCGTATTGCATGGAGACATCATGCACCAGGCGAGTCAACCTGGGAACGAGAAGAGGATATTCGACAGCGTTTCCTCCATCTATTTCCAAACCAGGGTATGTCCTAATATTTCAAATCAATCTTTAGTTCTCATTATATGTCTGTTTTTATTTCGAGGACAAAATATTCTAAGGAGGGTAGATTGTAAACTCTCTCGACCAGATTTCAGCTTTTAATATTAATTTAGGATTATTTTTAGCAAATTAGAATTATTGCAACTTTTTAAATTTATTTTGCTTACATATCCTATTAATTTGTGCACCTGTTCATTACCTAATTATTTAGAGCATTACACTAGCTGTTATCCCCAAACAAAGTTCACATACCTCTCCTAGACATGTTAGACTATTTTTTTAAACTTTGTGCAACTCCCAGATACTTTATTTTGAGCCTCGTTTTAGACGCGCAAATATCGTTACAAAACGTCCGTATTTATTTATTATTTAAATTCCTGCTCTGTACCCATCTCTGTTCCAACAGACATTAGAGGCCCAACCTGCACCAATTTTGCCCAAACAAAAATACGTTAATATTCTACACTGAGTATACTACATTTAGTATTTTGACACCGTACTGAAATTATGGCCCTACCTGCCTCTAAATAATTAGAGAACACCGTGCGCAGTATTAATTAATTAATTAATACGGTGACCCGTATCACCCAAGAACCAGGCCCAGCACCTGCCCAGGCTCAACCCCCCCCCCCTCCCAAGGCCTTCACACAACTTTTCCCCTCATTTCTGTACATTTTAGCATTTTCAGGAATCGGGTATTTTTCCCAGACAAATTGCGTAATTACGCAATTTCCCAATTTTAGGACCTTTCTGCAATTTATGAAATTGCAGGGGTTTTTCTGCAAATTTTCAGTATGAGATGTCAACCCCTCATTGGCCGGTGAACCTACACCGTACATGTGGCAATGGGTCCCACCTCAAAATATCTACATAAATATCTATTAAATATCTAAAGATATTTAATTAATTAAATACCTAAAATACCCCTAGTTTTTAAACTATTTACAAAAATGCCATAAACCCTAAAATCTATAAAACCCGACCCCCCCCCCCCATTCCCGAACTCCCACACCACCCCCTCTCAACCATCTCCGGCCACCGGACCCCTGCCCTCAGCCTCGCCACTTCCCCGGCCTCCCCTCCGATCACCGCAGCTCCGCCCTGGCCGCCGCCGGCCCCGCCTAGAGCCTCCACAGCAGCCAACACCCCACCAACACCAACAGCCCAACTCCTCCCCCGACCTCCCCCAGTGCCACCTCCGGCCACCGTGGACCACCGCCACCACCACCGTCCGCTCCGCCCTGACCTCCTCCGCCGAACCAACCCGCCACCACCGCCCCACGACACCCACCGCCACCTCCAGCTCCACCACAGAGCCCCGGCCCCCCTCTTCCCGACTGTACCCCAGCCTCCCCCGACCGCCCCACACCGCCACTCCGGCCACCCCTGACCTCCGCCACCACCACCGGACTCTTCGCCTACGCCCCCTCCGTCGAACCCCCACCCTACACCGCCGCCTCCGCCACCGCCTACGGCGCTGCAACCGCTGCACGCTGCCGCTGCTGCTGTAACTGCTAGCAGCCACTGCTGCTGTGACCGTCCCTCCGGCCAGCCGCCGACTGCTCCGCCGCCGTCCTCCCGCCGGCGACGAGCCGTAGGCCCCCCCTTTCTGACAGGTACAGTACCCCCCCCCTTAAAATACGTATATATGTATATTTATATATATGTATGTATATATGTATGTATATATGTATATATATGTGTATATATATATATTTATATATATTAATATATATATTATTATATATATATTTAATTATATATTATATTATTAATACTGTATACAGTATATAAATATATACTATATTATTATATATTTAATATAAATATGTATATTTATGTATATACATGTGTATATATATATATATATATATATATATATATATATATGTATATTTATATATATGTATTTATATATAATATATTATATATATATATATATATATATAATTATATAATTATTATATTATTATATACAGTAAATTATTACAGTATATATATATATATATACAGTGTATATATATATATATTTTTTATATTATATAATATAATATGTATATATATATATATTTTTGTTTTTCTTTATATATATATATATATATATATTATATGTAAGTGTAAGCCCCCTGATTTTTCAAAATTTTTAAAAACGATTTTTCCCAATTTTTTCTGTAATTAAAACTAAGGTTTTTTGTGATTAAAAGATTTTTAAATGTTGTTAATTAATATTAAAATATTATGGAAATAATATTTTATGGTGTAAAATGGAAAACTGAACATAGGATAATTTTCTGTGAATTTATTGGACTACGGAAACATTTTTAAAGCCCTAAAAACCAAGTTGTAAATAACCCTAATTAAACCCTGAAATAAATCGGGTTTATTTGGAAATAAGCCAAACCAAACCAAACCGACCCAAACTGAACCGGACCAACCTAGCCTTAAACGGGTCGGGTCGGATCCGAATTGAACCCGACCCGGACCCGAAACCCTAACCGAACCCTAATCCTATTCCTAGCCGGATCACTGTTCCGGCGGCGCCCTATATAATCCCCCGCCGCGGCCACGCCTGAACCCTAAACCCTCAGCCACCGCATCAACCTCCCCCTCTCCACCTTCCTCCGCCGGACAAGACCACCCCGACGTCTCCTCACAGCCCCTACCTCCCCGTCGTCCTCCTCTCTCCCCCGGCCGCCCAGCACCACCACCAACCTCGGCGAGCTCGCAGCACCTCGCTCCGACCACCACCTGTCACCCTCCCCCGTCTCCTTCGCCCAGCCCTCGACGACGACCCCCACAGCCGCCTACCAGAACTTCCTCCTCCCTCCGTTCTCCCCTCGACAACCTCGCCTCTCCCCAGCACCCGAACACCCCCTCCACCTCCGGCTGACCACCCCCGCTTGAACCCTAGATTTGTCTCCTTCCTCCGCCTACCCATCTCCACCCCGCCTCGATCACGACCCCGCTCGACCCACCCTCGAACCCGAGCTCCGCCTGAGCTGCCGTGCCCTCCACTGGCGCCGGATGGCCTCGCCTTCGTCTGAGCCGACATCGTGCCACCTCCCTGCAGCCGAGTCGAGCCGTATCCGCCCTCCTCCGGCAAGCACCGGTGCCTGTTGCAGAAACCCTAGAACTGTACAGTAGCCGGACACAGCCTGGACACGGTGTCCCCGTGTCATGTTGACTCACGGACACGAAGACGCCTCATTCCACGAAGCCCTGTTCAGGTAACCCGTTCTCTCTCCTCGTTATTCAGTTTTCCGTTCCGTCAGTTGTGTCGTATAGAATGTGTAACCCTCTCGATGCCCGTGTAACCCGCTCGGTGTGTCGCGTCCTGTGGCGATCGCAAACCGCGATCCAAAAACAAGAAAACCAATGCCCTCTTCCACCCCGGAACTGAGTGCGCCCCGCCAAACGGGACGACTTGGTCGCGCGTGGTCTTTATCGAAACGTGCGCGCCGTCGATACGGACGTGCAGGATTTCGCAGAAGTTGATTTGGATGTGCGTGCACACCGAAATCAACGTGTATCCGTCTGTTCTGGAACGTATTGTAACTTTGTGTACACACGTCGGATCGAGACGAAACTTACGCCATCGGACTCGTAGCAATACGCTGGTCCTGTGACCCAAGTTTGGTTCGATTCTGAGAACGTTGACAAATTTGCGTATCGTGGGCCCCACAGGCTCCACTTGACGGGCGATTTTGTGATCGGCTCATCGGAATCCAATTCTGGAACTTCCGTTGGGTTCGTGTCATCGTTCTGGACTTGTTGACACTAAGTTTGACGAATTTGGAGACCTTTGACTCTGACGCATTTTTCGGTGCAAAGCGGCCCACATGTGGACCCCGCTTTGACCCGGAACTGTCATTTTTGCCCCTGTATCCAAATTGGACTCAATGACAGGCGTTTCTAGCTATTTGATATTTTCTGAGACTGTTGGTGATGTTTATTATAGCTTTTGGAGGAGTACCTGCAGGATCCACTGATACAGGGACAGTTGTTGGTATTCAAACCCCAGGCAAGTGTACTTTGCCAAACATTGCAGATCTTGTTATATATTTCCTTGACTTATTTATATGTTGTTGTGCATGCTTGACCTAGGACCGTGTGACTTTACTTAGCGTCCGATTAATAGTCGGGTGCCAACACCGTACGCGGCGTTGTGTATCGTCGTATAGACATGGATACCGAGACCCTATACATTCTCGTACTTGTCATATCAAGTACATCATAACCCAGGACACTTGACACTATTCATGAGACCGAATCTTCCTGAGATATTCATGGTGATTCTGTATAGGATACAGGTTTTATGACTTAGACATTATATTCATATACATTATATGACTTGTTGCATTAGATATGATCTTACGTGACATGGACATGGGGCCTCGTGGACATGAGACGTATGATTACATTGGGTGGGGAGAGACACACAGGCTACAGGTTGATTATATATTATTGTAAACTCCCTCACCCAAAATAGGTATTTTGCGTATATTTTATATTATTATATTTATTATAGATGTTGAATTTATTTTGAGTATCCTCTTAGTTAATTAGAAAATAAAATTTTTTTAGTATATTTACTTATATAAATATTTATTTAGAATTATTTTTAGGCTATTTTAGATTATTGGGATTTTTCCATAATTTTTAGTTAATTAAAAACTAGTAACACTAATTTTCTAGGACTTTGAAGAATTTATTTTATGTTCAAAATTAAATAAAAATATCCCAAACTTTTATTTTAGGATCTAAATAATAAAATATATTTTCTAGAATTTTTTGGGAATTTTCTGATTAGTTTTAGCATTTATTTTGAGTTAATTATGAAAAAACTGAATTAAAAACTAATTTCTGAAAAGAAAACCCAAAAAGTAATTAATTCTGCCCAGTCAGCAAACAGTGGGCCCACCTGTCAGGCTCCCGCAGCGAACAATGCCGGGCCTGCCTGTCAGTGACCGCGGGGTGGGTGCGAGCCGAGCCGAGCCGACCTCAAGCCGAGCCGAGTCAGAGTTCGACTCGGACTCAGCTGAGCCGAGCCGGGTCAAACCATGATCGTCCGATTTGGGCGGGGCTGCGCGGATGGCTGACCCGTGTCAACTCCGAGCCGCGGCTGCACTCTCTCTCTCTCCTCTCTATATATATAATAGTTTAAGTTATTTTCTAGGGTTTTTCTTGAGCCAATTTTTTGGAGAATTGCCATCTAGGGTTCCTTTATCTTCCAGAAGCCATTGCGCATAGCTCCGTACTCCAAACGAGGCCTAATTTTTTGTGTTAGAACGATATTGAGGTTAGATTTCTGATTATATAAATTTTTTTACGAAATTATGAGTATTAAATTCTGAAAAATTCGTATAGCACAGCATGTCCGAAAATAGACGTGTTTCGATGTTTTCGCGATTCTGGGAGAACCAGGAATCAGAATCAGGAACCGTTTGAAGTTTCGGAAAGCTAATGTCTAGATAATTGATATATGTTTTTCCCAGAATTTAATTCGAAGTATTTATATACTGTTAATTCTGTAGAACTTCTAGGTTAGAATTTAACCATCGGTGCACAATACAAAATTTGTATGTGCCATAATTCCCAAACGAATTTGAATTCGGACGAGCCGTAAATTCTAGCATGTTTTTGACGCTGAAACCTACAGGAAATCATGCATGAAAGTTGAGTTTGTGTCGGTTGACTTTTCGGTCAACAGATCGCCTCGATTTGTGTGCCATGAGTCTCGAGCTGATAAAATTCAGTTTCTTTGTACAAAATTTAGGAATTAACATAAAAATCAGAATAATAAGATTAAAATAAGATTTTAGAGTAATTATTCCAGAATTAAATAAATTAAAATAAATTATCTTTTGACGTGATAAATTTGTAATACATAGGCTATTTGGACTGTGACTTGGACTCTGATTCATACCAGCAGCAGGACCCCAGGCGAGTACATTCTCTGACAGTGTTCCAGTAGGACGTAGTATTTAGCCACCACGGTTAGTTTACATCAGACCCTGAGTCGGAGAACCCAACGCGCGTTCGTACATTTACATGTACGCGAATATTATTCAGTTTGATATATATATTTATGTACGTAACTACTATATGTAGTCCAATAATTATGTAAATAAATTGATGGTTGTATTATTATATAGTTATATGAATATATATGTAAGTAAATGCTAATTGATAATTATGACTAAATATTCAGACTGTACGACCCTAGGACACCGTGGACTATCCCATACTTACCTTGACCATGTTGACCCTAAGAACTTATGAATTTGTCCGCCTTGCGTACATTAACGTACTGGCATAGACACCTGTCAGTTGACTGACTGATTTCATACAGTACTTGAAGACGCGACACCCGCGTAATTCAACGCGTAATTGACCGTGTTAGATGACTAGTGTTACCCCTAGTATACCCCCTGAGTCCAGTGTAAATGTGGTTGTGTATGTGCTAGTGTAAAGACTAATGATTCTATTGTATTATATTTATGTGTACATAGGATATTGGATTTATTCTGCGTGATTTCTGGAGCAGATTATTGGTACATTGCAGCTTCCTTGCCATTGTACTGTTATTTATTTTCCATATGTTGCATGCATCCTTATTTTTTGTCTTTAGTTTATATATTTTAACTGTTATATAAAATGCGTGCGACGGTATCGTCGCGATATATTCTTATATATGTATTTCCATTGACCTTGTTTATGAGACTACCCCATTATCATGTAGCATCTTTAGGTTCATTGGCCGTGACACAGTTGTTACACGAGTGTGAGTCTCATATATATCACGGACTGCATGACAGGTCTGGCCTCCTGTACGTATGGCCGTGCGTTAGGGATAACTGCTAATAGAAACTTTGTATGCTAGATGACTTAGCAGTTATTAGAGGTGCATGGACATAGCCTATTGTAGTACGGTGGTCCAATCCTTGTCCTTGTTTGGTTGCAGGATTGGGCTAGGGTACTAAAGATAGGCTATGGACCAAATCGTGTCATGGATGTGACATGCTTAGAGCATGGGGTGGGGAGAACAACAAGTACCGTATTTGGGCTCCTTTGTACTTTTTCTTCTGTAACCCGGAAGCTCCGCTGGAGATACGGGCGGTGATGACCCCTATACTACTTGGCGGGCCTCCACTGTTCAAAAGACGACGTGCCTTTGAGGCCCCTGGTTCTCCGAGAGAGTCATGCCAATCCCAGTTTTCAGCCAGATAGCTCACTTGTGGGGAAAGTTGTTCTTAACTGCATACACTTAGACGGTTAGGCGACCCCTTTGGATATTTATTTCAGTACTTTATTGGCATGTGTTTAAGTATCTTGTTATGTCCCTCTGAGGACCTGGTCCCCTGCCAGGTGTATTTGTTCTTGAGTATTCGCAGGAGCGCAGATTCGGATGGTTACCTATGTTTCGAGGATGTCTTCTCTTCGAGCCGTGATTGCTAGCTGGTATACTTATATTTTGTTTGATTGTGTTGTACTTATATTGTATTTACTTTTCCTATTCGAGTTGGTAGTGGATTTGTTTCCATCCAACTATCGTCCTTAGATACTTCTTATTGAGATCTAGTTTCATAGATACTGGTTATTTATTTCTATATGATTTTGGTGGATGGGATTTAGATTATATCCTGTGACTTGTGACATATGTTATACCACTTGTGGATTTGATATTCATAATACATCGTATGTGTGGATTTTGCTTCCATATATTGGAGTGGCCATATCCATGCGGCTGGCATGCTTACGTGTCCTAGTCCTAGTCCTACGTATATTTGGGACTGGGGCGTGACATGTTTTTGTGGTGGCCCATGCAGGTCGAGAGCATATTGTCTTGGTTACGTTACTGTACCGGACAAGCCTGCACCTAGGACTAGAGTATAGGATCTCATCCACAATTGACTATGATTCATCTTCCTCCTCTCTGTTCTATTCGAACAATTGTATCCTGCTTGATTCCTGTACTTCCCTAATAAGTTCCTTGAGTATATATAGCCTTCTGCTAGAATATAGGAACCCCTATTATTAGGATGATAATTTGGGTAGCACACATATTAAGAATACAACAAGAATATAGACACACCACTGAGTTTGGAATATCTAGTGAACCCTAGAATTTCTTATCTATAGATTGGTTTACCATTACCCCTTGATGTATTATGAAGACTTAAGAGTAGTATAGACACTACTAGAGTTAGTTAGAAGTTTACCATAATGTTTGACCCTAGTATTGAGGAACCAATAGAAAACCAAAATTGAATATTTGGACTGAACCTAACCTTCGCAGTTAGATAAGTATTGGAGAACTATAAATTTAGATTCTTGTCTTGAGATAAGCAGACAGTACCTTAGAAAGCCAAGAGCAATGCATAGAATATTTTCCTAATCATACCTCAAACATAGCAACTAGCATACCACTTCCCTTTAGAAAACCATGATGCTATCTAGAGCCCTCCATTTTAATTTCATATGTTGTTCCTCTGCGACCTAAACGTTCGCTAATGCGCGACGACTAAATTATGATCTTCTTTCTTCATATTTCAACTCATGCCACCTGACACTTCTGATAGTAGGCCAAGTAATTTTATTCTTTGTTAAGGACTCATAGTTTGCTAGGATTATAGTTGTAGTCTGGAATTTGAAATTTTTGTGCTTGGTAGTTAGAGTTTGGTAAATTTAAGTTATTCTTGTAGATTATGACCTAATGATTATCCCTTAGTTTTAATTCGCGTAACTTGTACCACACCACGACACAAGTTATACCTCCTTCTCCACTTAAAGCCAGTAACTCTTCTATTCTTACTATTGACACTTGTTCTATAAGCACTAAGACTAAGCCTTAAAACGACTATGACCTATGTAATATAAGAGGATACCCTAATAAGTACCAAGAACCCTTCTCGTAGACCTTAACAGGAGCTTCTACGGTATCCTTAAGACAATTACAATATTAGTTCAATTGTTTTAAGTTGGGTAGTATACCTCACAACATAGTATTCCATAATCTTTTGACCTATTATTGAAGTGTAACTGAATGACATTAATTGTATGCTAGCATAAGACGACAGTGTTTATTCAGATGATAGAATTTAGAGGTCCTTGCCCCTATTTGGTCGACTAGCGACTTAGACAAGGAGATTGTATGATAACTGTAGAGATTGTAGAGTCTTTTATTATTGTTGCTTAGTTGTTTTTTGTTTTGTGAACTTGAATTGTTATGTACCTTCTTTCATCATAATCCAGCGTATTTATATTTGTTGTACTACCTTGACTTATGCTGCTATTATAGCCTAGCTTTTGCAAGCTTATTCTTTATCGAGCTTGTTCATGATATGTATTATTGGAGCGCTACAATAATACATTTCAGAATCAGAGTACTACGGTCTGATCAACCATAGTGCGCTTGATTCGCCCTTCGCATAACTACTTTACGTGGATTGAGATATATAGTCGACTAGTAGATGGATATACGTACCCTTAGACATGTATGAGCATATCGTATCGGTTACATAACTGTACTAATACGAGCATGCGAACAAAGAATTACCAAATAGGATTTCAATCCACAACTGCTTTGACAATTCTCATTTGAATTCTTTAAACGCCTTGATCCCGATACTTCTATTCTATTACCTCTCCCTTGAACTCTTTATTATTGATCTTCGTCTTCCCTTATTTCGAAAAGATGAAACCTCGTGCTTGGTATAAGTTTGATACACAGAGAGTACTAGATATACCCCATAGGCCGATCACATACTTGAGGATTATTCTTTCGTAATTAAGGACATATCATATATGATATAATCGGCGTTGAAGTTTTGAGGATTGAATGACAAGAGTAAATAAATTAAGGAATATTTTTCTTAAAGTATATAGCCTTCTGTGATAGATGGGTAAATTCTAAGTTGGGTAGAAGTGCATTGGCAACTCGAGAGGAATTTCTTTTAGATTGTGATCGAGTAAGATTAGATTGGGAGAGGTTCAAGCCATTTTAATTTTGAGAATTTTAGAAGAATGACTAAGATGATGAGGATTAATGAATTTTAAAAATCTTGATATTGAGGACCCAATATTTATACCTTAAGTACATAATTTAAATTTTTGAGTATTGAAGGTAAAATCATCAATTTGAATTTGAAGGATAAATATATAATTTCAGACTTGAACATTGGTGGACTGCATTTAAATTATTTTTCAATTTGATGATTTAAATTAAGAATTAAAATTTGATGGTTGGACTACCTATTTGAAATATTGAGGATGTGAATGGAATTTAAAAAGTTGAAGAATACAAAAATTTATAAGTGAAAATAGGAATAAAACGCGTTGAAGTATACCTTGCCATTGTACTGTTATTTATTTTCCATATGTTGCATGCATCCTTATTTTTTGTCTTTAGTTTATATATTTTAACTGTTATATAAAACGCGTGCGACGGTATCGTCGCGATATATTCTTATATATGTATTTGCATTGACCTTGTTTATGAGACTACCCCATTATCATGTAGCATCTTTAGGTTCATTGGTCGTGACACAGTTGTTACACGAGTGTGAGTCCCATATAGATCACGGACTGCGTGACAGGTCTGGCCTCCTGTACGTATGGCTGTGCGTTAGGGATAACTGCTAATAGAAACTTTGTATGCTAGAAGACTTAGCAGTTATTAGAGGTGCATGGACATAGCCTATTGTAGTACGGTGGTCCAATCCTTGTCCTTGTTTGGTTGCATGATTGGGCTAGGGTACTAAAGATAGGCTATGGACCAAATCGTGTCATGGATGTGACATGCTTAGAGCATGGGGTGGGGAGAACAACAAGTACCGCATTTGGGCTCCTTTGCACTTTTCCTTCTGTAACCCGGAAGCTCCGCTGGAGATACGGGCGGTGATGACCCCTATACTACTTGGCGGGCCTCCGCCGTTCAAAAGACGACGTGCCTTTGAGGCCCCTGGTTCTCCGAGAGAGTCATGCCAATCCCAGTTTTCAGCCAGATAGCTCACTTGTGGGAAAAGTTGTTCTTAACTGCATACACTTAGACGGTTAGGCGACCCCTTTGGATATTTATTTCAGTACTTTATTGGCATGTGTTTAAGTATCTTGTTATGTCCCTCTGAGGACCTGGTCCCCTGCCAGGTGTATTTGTTCTTAAGTATTCGCAGAAGCGCAGATTCGGATGGTTACCTATGTTTCGAGGATGTCTTCTCTTCGAGCCGTGATTGCTAGCTGGTATACTTATATTTTGTTTGATTGTGTTGTACTTATATTTTGTTTACTTTTCCTATTCGAGTTGGTAGTGGATTTGTTTCCATCCAACTATCGTCCTTAGATACTTCTTATTGAGATCTAGTTTCATAGATACTGGTTATTTATTTCTATATGATTTTGGTGGATGGGATTTAGATTATATCCTGTGACTTGTGACATATGTTATACCACTTGTGGATTTGATATTCATAATACAGCGTACGTGTGGATTTTGTTTCCATATATTGGAGTGGCCATATCCATGCGGCTGGCATGCTTACGTGTCCTAGTCCTACGTATATTTGGGACTGGAGCGTGACAATTATGACGGCGTCTCAGTCTCTTTCTGAGCTAGACAACTGCCAGCGTCTCAGTCTCTCTCCGAGCTAGACAACCACATGATATCACTGCTACCGGCTCCCCGACACAGAGCTTGTAGTAGTTTCAGCCTGAGTTCTAGTGATGCTCTCAATTGCATTTCACATAGATGGATACATATTTACCCTGTTTATTTCATTTACTATTTCACTGCATTTATGTTGGCTTGAGTTATTTTGTACCTTGCTATGTCCCCTGAGGACCTGGATCCGGATTATGTCCCCAGGATTAGCAGACGAGATCGACCCTGAGGTATACGAGACCGAAGCATATCAGGAGCAGGAGCAGACACTGGAGCAGTACCAGATCCAGTAGATGAGTGATCTCCGAGGGTATCTTCTGAGTATATATTGTTCCCTACTCAGTATTTGTTGTGGTTATCTTTATTCTTGTATCTTGACAGAAGTATCAGACTCATTACTGGGTTATTTCTCGAGTTTATATTTTATTGAGATTGATCTTGCTTTATGATTCTGATATTGTTGTGTTCATTTTTGTGGATGAGATTAGTCTATCTAGACCCTTATTGTTGTATTACAGCTTAAGTATGCCCCGATGGATCCATTAAATTGGGTTTGTCCATCGGTGTGTGCTGCTGGCCATTGCCACGTGTCTGGTCCCTCGATATTTTGGGACTGGGGCATGACATGGTTTTTGTGGTGGCCCATGCAGGTCAACGACTAAATTGTTCGGTTTCAACTTAGGGACCGAGCAAGCCTGCAATAAGAATAGGATAAGTTTTTAGATCTCATCCACTTGCTTGAATCGTTCTTGACATCTATAACGGATTTGAATTAATTTTTTGACTTGCATCCTGCCTTGATTCCTGTGCGCTTCTTATTGTTTATTTTGGTTGTTACTCTTAAATTTTTTGAATTATGTGATTGGTAGTTAGAACTTGACAGTTTAAGTTATTATTGTAGATTATGACCTAATGATTACCCCTTAGCTTTAAGTCACGTAGTTAGTACCCCCACCTCGATACAAGTTAGATCCCTTCCCCTTGACGGCCAGTAACTCTTCTATCCTCACTATCGACACTTGTTCTATAAGCACTAAAACTAAAGCTTAAGACGACCATGACCTAGGTAATGTAGGAGGATACCCTAATAGGTACCAAGACCCCTTCTCGTAGACCTTAACAAGAGTTTCCACGGTATCCTTAAGACGATTTCAGTATTAGTTTATTGTTTTAAGTTGAGTAGTATTACCTCACACCCTAGTACCACCTAGCCCTATTGACCCATTGATGAAGTGAACTAGGATGACACAACTTTAGACTTGCATAAGAAGATAGTGTTTATTCAGACTGTAGAATTTAGAGGTCCTTGCCCCTACTTGGTCGACTAGCAACTTAGACAAGCAGGTTGTATGATAACTGTAGAGATTGTAAAGTCTTTTATTATTATTGCTTATTTTGTTTTTGTCTTTGTGAACTTGAATTAATTTGTACCTCATTTCATCATCATCTAGCGTACGTATATTTGTTGTACTACCTCGACTTATGCTGCTGTTACAGCCTAGTTTTGCAAGCTTATCCTTTTATCGAGCTTGTTCACGACATATGTATTATTGGACGCGTACACTAATACAATTGTCTATTCAGAATCAGTGTATTACGGTCTGATCAACCTTAGTGCATTTTGGTTCGCTCTTCGTACGACTACTTTACGTGGATTGAGATATATAGTTGACTAGTATACTTGCCCTCTAGATATGTCTGAGCATATCGTATTAGTTACATAACTGTACTAATACGAGCATATGAATAGGAATTATCAAATTATGATCTCAATCCACAACTGTCTTGACAATTCCTATTTGAATTCTTTAAACGCCTTGATCCCGATACTTCTATTCTATTACCTCCCCCTTGAACTCTTTATCATTGATCTTCGTCTCCCCTTAATTCGGAAAGACGAAACATCTTGCTTAGTATAAGTTTGATATATAGACAGAACTAGATATACCCCACAGGCCGGTCGCGTTGTTGATGACCCTTTTATATATGATTAAGGGAATATCATAGGTGATATATTGGTGTTAAAGACTTGAGGATTCAATAACATGATTCAATAATTTGGGGCATAGCTTTCTTAGATGTATAGCCTTAGATGATAGATGGGTAAATTCTAAGTTGGGTAGCGACCGCAATGTTCACTTGAGAAGAATTCTTTAGACTGTAATCAAGTGAGATTGATAGAGAGACCCCACCCTAGTTTAATTTCGAGAACGAAATTTTTATAAGTTGGGTAGATTGTAAGCCCCCTGATTTTTCAAAATTTTTAAAAATGATTTTTTCCAATTTTTTCTGTAATTAAAACTAAGGTATTTTGTAATTAAAGGATTTTTAAATATTGTTAATTAATATTAAAATATTATGAAAATAATATTTTATGGTGTAAAATGGAAAACTGGACATAGGATAATTTTCTGTGAATTTATTGGACTCCGAAAATATTTTTAAAGCCCTAAAAACCAAGTTGTAATTAACCCTAATTAAACCCTGAAATAAACCGGGTTTATTTGGAAATAAGCCAAACCAAACCAAACCGACCCAAACTGAACCAGACCAACCCAGCCTTAAACGGGTCGGGTCGGATCCGAATCGAACCCGACCCGGACCCGAAACCCTAACCGAACCCTAATCCTATTCCTAGCCGGATCACTGTTCCGGCGGCGCCCTATATAATCCCCCGCCGCGGCCACGCCTGAACCCTAAACCCTCAGCCATTGCATCAACCTCCCCCTCTCCACCTTCCTCCGCCGGACAAGACCACCCCGACGTCTCCTCACAGCCCCTACCTCCCCGTCGTCCTCATCTCTCCCCCGGCCGTCCAGCACCACCACCAACCTCGGCGAGCTCGCAGCACCTCACTCCGACCACCACCTGTCACCCTCCCCCGTCTCCTTGGCCCAGCCCTCGACGACGACCCCCACATCCGCCTACCAAAACTTCCTCCTCCCTCCGTTCTCCCCTCGACAACCTCGCCTCTCCCCAGCACCCGAACACCCCCTCCACCTCCGGCTGAACACCCCGGCCTGAACCCTAGATCCGTCTCCTTCCTCCGCCTACCCATCTCCACCCCGCCTCGATCACGACCCCACTCGACCCACCCTCGAACCCGAGCTCCGCCTGAGCTGCCGTGCCCGCCACTGGCGTCGGACGGCCTCGCCTTCGTCTGAGCCGACATCGTGCCACCTCCCTGCAGCCGAGTCGAGCCGTATCCGCCCTCCTCCGGCAAGCACCGGTGCCTGTTGCAGAAACCCTAGAACTGTACAGTAGCCGGACACAGCCCGGACACAGCCTGGACACGGTGTCCCCGTGTCATGTTGACTCACGGACACGAAGACGCCTCATTCCACGAAGCCCTGTTCAGGTAACCCGTTCTCTCTCCTCGTTATTCCGTTTTCCCTTTCGTCAGTTGTGTCGCGTAGATTGTGTAACTCTCTCGATGCCCGTGCAACCCGCTCGGTGCGTCGCGTCCAGTGGCGATCGCAAACCGCGATCCAAAAACAGGAAAACTAATGCCCTATTCCACCCCGGAACTAAGTGCGCCCCGCCAAACGGGATGACTTGGTCGCGTGCGGTCTTTACCGAAATGTGCACGTCGTCGATACGGACGTGCGAGATTTTGCAGAAGTTGATTTGGATGTGCGTGCACACCGAAATCAACGCGTATCCGCCGACAACGCCAATATCCGTCTGTTCTGGAACGCGTTGTAACTTTGTGTACACACGTCGGATCGAGACAAAACTTGTGCCATCGGACTCGTAGCAATACGCTGGTCCTGTGACCCAAGTTTGGTTTGATTCTGAGAACGTTGACAAAATCACGTATCGTGGGCCCCACAGGCTCCACTTGACGGGCGATTTTGTGATCGGCTCATCGGAATCCAATTCTGGAAGATCCGTTGGGTTCGTGTCATCGTTCTGGACTTATTGACACTAAGTTTGACAAATTTGGAGACCTTTGACCCTGATGCATTTTTCGGTGCAAAGCGGCCCACATGTGGACCCCGCTTTAACCCAGAACTGTCATTTTTGCCCTTGTATCCAAATTGGACTCAATGATAGGCGTTTCTAGCTATTTGATATTTTCTGAGACTGTTGGTGATATTTATTACAGCTTTTGGAGGAGTACCTGCAGGATCCACTGATACAGGGATTGTTGTTGGTATTCAAACCCCAGGCAAGTGTACCTTGCCAAATATTGCAGATCTTGTTATATATTTCCTTGACTTATTTATATGTTGTTGTGCATGCTTGACCTAGGACCGTGTGACTTTACTTAGCGTCCGATTAATAGTCGGGTGCCAACACCGTACGTGGCATTGTGTATCGTCGTATAGACATGGATACCGAGACCCTATACATTCTCGTACTTGTCATATCAAGTACATCATAACCCAGGATACTTGACACTATTCATGAGATCGAATCTTCTTGAGATATTCATGGTGATTCTGTATAGGATACAGGTTTTATGACTTAGACATTATATTCATATACATTATATGACTTGTTGCATTAGATATGATCTTACGTGACATGGACATGGGGCCTCGTGGACATGAGACATATGATTACATTGGGTGGGGAGAGACACACAGGCTACATGTTGATTATATATTATGACGGTGTCTCAGTCTCTCTCTGAGCTAGACAACTGCCGGCGTCTCAGTCTCTCTCCGAGCTAGACAACCACATGATATTACTGCTACCGGCTCTCCGACACAGAGCTTGTAGTAGTTTCAGCCTGAGTTCTGGTGATGCTCTCACTTGCATTTCACATAGATGGATACATATTTACCCTGTTTATTTCATTTACTATTTCACTGCATTTATGTTGGCTTGAGTTATTTTGTACCTTGCTATGTCCCCTGAGGACCTGGATCCGGATTATGTCCCCAGGATTAGCAGACGAGATCGACCCTGAGGTATACGAGACCGGAGCATTAGCAGGAGCAGGAGCAGACACTGGAGCAGTACCAGATCCAGTAGACGAGTGATCCCCGAGAGTATCTTCTGAGTATATACTGTTCCCTACTCAGTATTTGCTGTGGTTATCTTTATTCTTGTATCTTGACAGATGTATCAGACTCATTACCGGGTTATTTCCCGAGTTTATATTTTATTGAGATTGATCTTGCTTTATGATTTTGATATTGTTGTGTTCATTTCTGTGGATGAGATTAGTCTATCTAGACCCTTATTGTTGTATTACAGCTTAAGTATGCCCCGATGGATCCATTAAATTGGGTTTGTCCATCGGTGTGTGCTGCTGGCCATTGCCACGTGTCTGGTCCCTCGATATTTTGGGACTGGGGCGTGACAGTAAGTATGCATTCTTATTTTTTTATGTATATATAATTGTAATATTACATGTAAATATATATATATATCATATATATAAGCTATATATGTATATATATGTACACATATATATATATGCCTATATTTATATATATATATATATATATATATATATATATATATATATATATATATATATATATATATATATATATATATATAACACTATATATATAAATATATATTGTTAAGTATATAAAGTATCATATATTGTATTATTTTTCCTTGCAATATTATATATATTACATATACTTATATATATGTATATATTTATATTAAAGTATATAAATATAATATTTATATTTTATATGCTCTAAATATATGCTATATATATTAAATATGTATTATTATATATAGTTATACTATGGTATTTATAAATACGCATCATTCAAAGTATATTTAAGAACCCTGTATGTCCTGAACAGAGTACACCTGCAACGCAGTCAGTGACCCCTGGTCACAGGACCCCTCAGACTTGACTGCAAGTATAGGTCTTTGGCACGCCCAGCTCAGAGAAGTAGGCAAGTATACCTTGCCAAGTTTTACTGTTTAATTTCTTGAACTGTTGTATGTTACATTCAGTAGACTTTCATATAAACTGTGAGCACCTGAGATTGCCTCGGGTACCGTCAACAAGTGCGTTGACAAGTAGTATAATTAACTTAGTCCTTTGCAGACTTATCTGACAGCTGCGAGGGTATCCTAATATCCTCCTAGACCCTAACACTTATACACGCAACAAGGTTGCACTTCATTTTGGGATGCAAGTTGCGTACTCGATTAGCTACCAGTACGTGTGACGTGCATCACGGCTTAGCACGAAATCAGGAATATTCAGGTAAGTTATGACTGGCATTTAGTTACATGGTTTACACGTTGTGGATTCGACTTGTATTACCGCATTGGGCGGGGAGTACAACTAGTAGGCGTATGGGACACCCACCTCTTTATACAAGATACCGCACTCGACGGAATGATACGGACGTTATATATATATTACTGTTACCATGCTCTTCGGAGATGGGGTATTGCAGAGTGCCCTTGAACGGGGGCATATGTGGCATATACTAGCCAGTCACTACGGTTGGTGAATTACGTCAACATATGTCTAGCCCACACTTTCCCATACGTACTAGGTTGTCTCACATTGCATTCACTTAGATGGATAGTACACCCTCTATTTATTTATTCAGTATTTATATACATGGCATACTTTTATGTATCTTGTTATATCCCACTGAGGACCTGGTTCCCTTCCAGATATAG
This sequence comes from Iris macrosiphon, assembly GCA_036927795.1. Lineage (NCBI taxonomy): Eukaryota > Viridiplantae > Streptophyta > Magnoliopsida > Asparagales > Iridaceae > Iris > Iris macrosiphon. The sequence goes on along the minus strand of JAYESA010000007.1, from coordinate 22,090,195 downwards.
ATGAGGTATTCTAACCCACAGTATATGGACCTGGACAGGAGACCAGATATGCCACTGAGGAGGAGATAGAAGGGCTTCCATCAGAGTCTGCCTGATACTTGGTAGTCAATACACCTGGAGTTGGAGCTACATATCTGATAGACGATGTCCTAATCTATTTTACTTTTACTTATCTTTTGTAGTGGGTTTGTTCCCACCAGACTTTATCTGATTTGTATTATGATATTTCAGACTTGGCATTATATATTCAGCACTTATTTCCTGATATTTTTGTGGATGAGATAGATTTACCTGTATTAGACTTGTAGTATTTTAGGACAGCGTAGCACGTTTCTTTGGGTCTATTAAATTGGATAAAACCCTTAGTGACATGTCAGCTAGCCAATGCCACGTGGCCTGGTTCCATATATTTTGGGACTGGGGCGTGACAACAAGACACAAAAATATTATTCTCGCAGATATTTCGGAGAATACTGCTAGCACAGACGAGGCAAGTATCTCTCAGAGAGAAGTAGTCCAAGAAGAAATTATCGTTGATGAGATAATATTTAAACCAGAACTCGATGAGTCGAAAGCAAAGCGAGTAAGGAGGCCAAAGGACTTCGGAGAAGACTTTGTTACCTATCATGTGAAAGCTGATTCGCTTACCTATGATGAAGCAATAAAGACCAGAGACGCTGCTTTCTGGAAGAAGGCTATCAATGATGAGTATGACTAAATAACTTCTAATAATACTTGAAAGTTAGTCAATCTGCCTGAAAGAGCTAAACCTATCGGATGCAAATGGATATTCAAGAGGAAGATGAAGGCTATTGGAACTATTGATAAGTTCAAAGCTAGGCTGGTTGCCAAGGGGTTTTCTCATAAGAAGGGGATTAATTACTTTGACATGTATGCTCCAATGGCGTGGATGAAAACCATCAGGATGCTGATTCCTCTGGGTGTTATTCATAAATTGGTGATTCATCAGATGGATGTCAAGACAACATTTCTGAATGGGAAACTGACTTAAGAGATCTATATGCAGTAGCTAGAAGGTTTTGTTGTCAAGGGAATTAAAGATAAAGTGTGCAAGCTGGTGAGATCTCTGTATGGTTTGAAGCAGGCTCCCAAGTTTTGGCATAAGAAATTTAACAAAGTAATCGGATCAAATGGCTACAAGGTCAGTAAAACTGATAAGTGTGTGTACACGTAGTTCGTTAGTAATAGAGGTATCATCGTTTGTCTCTATATGGACGACATGTTGATCCTTGGTACGGATGTAGAATGTGTCGCTAGAACAAAGATGTTTCTCTCGTCCAAATTCAGTATGAAGGACATAGAAGATGCAGATGGCATTTGGAATTAAGATAATTCGGACGAAAGTTGGGCTTGCTCTATCACAGGCTTACTACATGGAAAAGATGCTCACACGCTACAGGTATCAGGAACTTCCAGGGATAGATACACCATACAGGTATGACAAGACACTGAATCCAAATTCAGGAGAAAGCGTTAGACAGTTGGAGTACTTGAGTATCATCGAAAGTTTAATGTATGCTATGAATGCCACCAGGCCTGACATAGCTTTCGCTGTAGGCATGTTGAGTCGGTTCACGAGTAATCCAGGTGTTCAATACTGGAAAGCTATGAAAAGAGTGATAAGATATCTCAAGAAGACTCATAAGTTTGTACTGCACTACAGCGGTTATCCAACAGCAGTAGAAGGCTTCAGTGATGCTAGTTTGTGCTCAGAAGAAGAGAGTGCAAGATCCACAGGAGGATTCATTTTTTCCATGGGTGGAGCTGTTATATCATGGAAGTCGAAGAAGCAGAGTATGCTCTCTCTCTCGTATATGGAGTTTGCGTTCTATGCACTTGCAGCTGCAGTAGATGAAGCAGAATGGCTTCGGAAGCTCATGTTTGATCTTCCACTGGTTGGTGCATAGATTTCGAGGGTACCAATCTACTGTGACAACCAGGCAGCTGCAACAGTGGCATCTAACGATCTCTTAATGGTAAGAAGAGAACTGTCCGGCTATGGCACATAACATTGAATGATCGCATCAAAGCAGGAGTCATTATAGTGGAGGATGTTCGGAGTTAGGAGAATCTGGAGGATCTGTTCACCAAAGGCCTCAAGCGTCATATGGTCGAGGACACAGCATTAAAAATGGACTTGATGGACCTCTGATATTGTATCTTTGTAATCCTACCATTAAGTTTCATGTTATTAGTTCAAAGAAAAATCTACTAGGTATGTAGCTTTTGGTTCAAGGAAGGACCACTGATCAGGATAATATCAGGTATAATGGGTAGTCCTTTGGGAAGTGTGGTATACGTACCCAGAACCACTGTAATCTAATATTTGTTCATTAAAACAAAATAAGTCCTGTGAAAGGATGGCTTATACGCCTAAATGACTTCCCGAACAGAGTGAATGTCCGACATGCTTAAGATAAAGCACAAGTATTTTAGCAATACAAGGGATGTGTATCCCATGCTACAGTGGCGTGATACCACACGAGGAAGTGAACCTCGGCTTTGGGCCATGTCATAGCGGCAGTAACATCGCACATAGGCAGGTAGAGATAAAGAGATGTAGTACAAAACTACTAAGAGGCTTGCAATCTCATGCTACAGTAGGTGACACCGCATGAGGGAGTGAACCTCAGCTTAGAGCCATGTCACAAAGGCATAGCACCGTACGAAAGTGCAAGGCTTCATGCTGGGTTGTAGTTCAGCACTACTAAGAGGCTTGTGACCTCATGCTACAGTGGGTGACACCACATGAGGGAGTGAACCTCGGCTTTGAGCTATGTCACAGCGGCATAGCACCGCACAGAAGCACAAGGCTTCATGATGAGGACTCTCTAAAAGGAACTCACCTAAGTATATGGAAAGAGATGCAGGCCGTCTCTTAAGAAAAAATTTGTAGACACCCAATATACATACACCAAAACCAGGTCAGCATAGGGCCTTCACAAACGTGTGACCAGAGGCACAAATGAGGTCATTAAATGAGTGAAAAGAATTGCAGTTATGGTACAGAATTCAAGGCTTAATCTATTCTAGTATCGTATTATTGTTTGACCCATGCAGGAAGATTCAAGTCGTCAACGATATTTAGCCTAATGCATGATGGACAGTCACTGTGGGGAACGCTCAACCATATATTATGATATATATTGGGAATTGTTGGTGTTTTTGCTTTCCTTTAGGAACTTTTAGTCCTACAATGAAAAACCACCATGATGTATATCTTAATATATTGATTTACTTGGTATTGGCATATGCACATGGGGTATGGTAGCCCATGTGGGTTGATTTTCCTAGAGGGTTAAGCTTAAGTCACAAGGATCAAACATTTGTTTTCTCACTCACCTTGGGAGATCCTTCGGAGCTTAGCGACTCGGACTCGGGCTCGGGCAACGAGTCTCTGCAACACTTTCACGTTCCCCAATTCTTTCGCATCGATAGCCTCAAGTAGGCGTTTTACATCCAACCATTTATGTATTGCATCGAGTCATTGCATAATCTGAACGCAACAAGTTTTCCGTAATGCACTCCCATCTAACTGTTAGCCACCTATTTTCTAACTATTTTTGAAGATTTGCTATATACGGGCTGAGTCCAAAATATCATGAAACTCGTTGCCTCAATTCATAACATCGCTTGTGCCATCTATTTATCGCAAATATTATTCTGAACTGCCGACACATCAATGTCTGAGATTGCCCCTGCTAGGCATCTTATTTAGACAACATTCTAAGTCTTCCCAACATAAGGGATTAGCTTAAACCAATCATTCTCGTCTATTTTGTTCTTCAAAATACTATGATATTCCATCGCACCATCTCGACGTAGCATTGATCGAATCGATAACCAACGATAATTACCATTCGGTTCTTGCTATAAAATCGATAATGCTCAAAGGCATCATTCTATCCAACACCAGCATCTTACCCAACGTAATCCGATGTTACATACTCTATCGAGTATGAATCTCACCAACCATCAAAATCCTGTTTTATTATTTTAGCCGAAGGCTATTCCATCGAATTCTGAAATTAATATACGATCGCCTAGACTTATCTTCAACATGCACCACTCAATATTTATCTTCGACGCAATCTCTTATGTGTTTCAACTTTTGGGCCATTCTATAAGTCTTCCAACGATTACTTTGATTCGGCGGTTAAGTCTCTAGGGTCATCTGTACCGAAGCTACGCTCGATAATTGTAGATCATCAACGATGGACAGTTACTAAGAACCATGCTATATTTTATTCCGAAGTTAAACCAATTCCAGGAAGATTTATGGGTTCTACCCAAATCTGAGAGTACGTTTTGAATTCTGAAACGCATGCACTACCTGCAAAAATATTCGCTAACCAGAAAACAGCTAGCCATCTTAGGGTTTGAGTCTATCTACCCTTTTTAAATCAATATCAGAGATAGTCTATACTCGGTGGAACCATACTCAATTGAATCGTCAATCCCGCTAACAAAATTCTGCTAACTCTTATCGTTTTGTCCTGAATCCATTAAGTAAATTTCTGACCGTTTGATACGACTTCTCATATCGTTACTCTTTCTTTCCGAATCATAAATATTACTCCATTTTGTATCATTTATCCCGCTTAAATTTACCTGCACATTCATTTCGCTTGAGCAATACTATAATTCATCCCGACGTTAAGTCCTGTTGAGTTTCCTTAAAATTCCATCCCTTAAGATTCTTATTCCCGTTTTGATCATTCCCATCGCTTTGTTAATTTTTATGCTTTTCGTTTATGCCGCACAGTCCCGATGACATGCGCATAATTTCTTGCAATAAGTTTCATTACAACTATATTCATTTTGATATGCCAGGTCCGTCTATATTTCGTAGGAAACTTGCCTATTCTCGTTGCACCATCTCGTTGTTATTCGTCTTTGTTTATATCCCGATCGCGTAACCTAGTTACCGATTAGAGTCACAACAATAACGATCAAATCCTCGATGTTTTATGTGACACAAATTATTTCCAAATCCTTTATTCCCAACGAGTCCCCCTGCTCGGCCAACAGTTTTTTTCATTTACAAATCCACGGACTACTCTTGTTACTCCCGAATTTGCATCGATCCCTCGCACACGGCCAACACTTGCACACGGCCAACACTTCTCTTACGTTTATCAATTTCACGGACCACGCTTGTTACTCCTAAAATTTCATCGGTCCCTCGCGCACTAGTGCGCATATATACCATTCTATTCCCTTTGCTATTTCAACCAGCTGTCCATCTAGCACTTTTTGAATTCTCGTTCGATATAACACTTGTTCGATTTGAGAGTATGTTCTCAGTCGTTCGAACATAATGCATCAAAGAATATTCAGTGTTACCTTATCTGTTGCGGGCAATTCTATAAATGTCTATGCGGATGTCCTGTTGCACGCATCTCTTCGTGGACCACTCAGAAATCGAGCCACTCTTTGTATCTCATTTCCTTTACCTTGATCCAACATATATTCTAAATTTCCATCCTACTGTGATTCTACCAACTACGAACTCAGCGTTCGCTTACTCCTTGTCTGACACAAAACCCCGCCGACATAAACCATCACTTACGATTTCTGTCGATCCCATCCTTTGTATCTCGTACAACATTTTCTTCCTAATTTTCTAACTGTTTCTCAAACTGTTCAACCCTTTTGTTATCGTTCTGATATAACTACGTATAAGATATTATTCGAGATATCGACTTGTTGCACACACGATGCAACAAACATCGCTCGATCGACTTGCCGCACGCTATGCAACAAAGTCACACGGTGGTACTATCGATAGAAACTATAAGTAGTAAACACACAATAGTCAAGTTTATATAGACTTATTGTATGGAGCATCCAGTATAACATCGAGTAGAGCTAAGAGTCGTACGATACGCGAGAGAAACTTTTGAGTTTTTGATGAAATGAATGATTGTTCAAGGAAGTTAAAACCGGGCGCTCTGATACCACTTTGTCACACCCTGATTTCGTAAAATCGATAATCGTCCCCCGGGCTTGATATCGTGCGTGCCTAGGTTGCGCGTCGCACAAGGCAAAAAGATAAAACATATGATTTTTACATAAAACATCGAGTTACAACGGATGATTTATAGAGTCATATGAAACAATCAGAGTATGCAAAGCAAAGTTCCTTTATTTGATAATAGCAGCGGTTACATAGGCTTGAATAACCCAATTGAATATGCCAAGTTGGCTACAACACTCGTTGATCTCTCTTGCTTACAAAGAATTTTCACCGTTCCATACATCATGTCTTCGTATATCCAAGCAAAGGCCTCGCACCTGAGAACCTGAAATAGGGTGCCCATAAATGTGGGTCAGTACGTAACTTGTACTGGTGAGCTGGATAACCCACTCGCCTAAACCGACACTAAGTGATCATGGCAAGCATACATATTTTAGTGATCTTTCTAGTAGAACCTAGATGAGTTTCAGTTCATGTTGAGGCACGCCCCAAAACTAGTAAATCATGCTCGTATGTAAACTTGAAATTTAAGAAATCACATTCACATATATAGCCACATAATCCACTTATAGCGGACAAGCATGCTATTCGATTTTACCGCTAAGTAAACTTGTTATGATCGGTCGTCTCGATCTCTAAGCATGTTATATCTGATTCTCATCGTTAACTAAGCAAGCAATACTTGTATCGCTTATGAAACGTATGAAACACGTTATATCTCCTCGTTCAATGGTGACTCAGAATATATAGCCGATGTGCATAATCTTGCTCGACACAAGGCGGCATTCATCCTCCTGGCTAAACCGTTCGATAGACCATCGTCTTATCTATATGCAAGTCACTGACAACACGAGCATCATGTTGGGCATAACTCATCTTAACATTTTGATGAATACTCTCAGTCGGGTTGCATGCCCTCTGGAGGTCCCGAAAGTCCCTTGGTCATTAGTGGTGCATCCTCACATTCCGAGTCGACTGGGGGCCCCAAATGCCGTGATTATGGTATGCGATGCCTCACTCAGTGCCCAGGTAGCAAGCCTGCCTGAATGGCTCACCATACCGTGCTCAATGGCACTCTCTAATTCCTCCATGGCCGAACGGTCACGGTACTCCGGCGACTTTCTTTCGAGGAATACTTTAACCCGTGCATGGGCGTCCATGACTATTGATATCCATGCAACGATTCGATAATGTAAGTACGATGACGTACGAGTCTTCTCGTCCCACTCAAATACCTAACATCGCTTTACTTTGTAAGTACGATGAGGTACGTGTCCACTCGCCCCACTTTCCATACTCGTGGCACCGTTACTCTTCCGATTGATGTTTCGGTTGGACGACCCGTAGGTCCCAACACTAAGTCACCATGCCGCTTCTCGACACAGTGTTCCATGGTGCCCTATCCCTGAACGATAGTTTCGTGGCACCATTCCATTTATATTCTTGAGATCGTATTCTTTCTTGGTATATCGAACCCCGTCTTAAGATATTGCTATCCCGTCTTGATAGTTCCGTAGTTTGAACCACAACTGTCGGCTTCACTTATGAAGTGTTCTTATGGTTCTCGTTTGATACTCGTGCTCTTTATGCACGCCTCAGTATACTTTGTTTCATTGTTCTATCTTAGTGTTCAACTCATGTTACGACTTATGTTCCTTCGAGCCGTACTCGCTGAATATATGGTATCGCTAGCATTCAACTGATATATTTTATTAAGCATGAAGGAGTAGAGGAGAAGGGGTAGAGCCCGCTCACCTTTACTTATCTTCTTAGTCGTTCTGCAGAGCCAACATAGTGTATCGCTCCACCTGAGTCGATATAGCTTTTTCCCAAATATTTGTGGTCTAATGCGAAGCACGATTTACTTAACTGGTATAACCATGCTAGCAGGTCGTGCTTCTCAATCATCCGACCCGAGTGGATTCAAGGAAGACTGCACCATCGCTTAAGTCCCCCTATCTCTGTACTATTCTGAACTAATCCACTGATTTTGTTGCACGATACTTGACTCCGTGCTTCTGCCCGCATTGAGGCGATAAGTTGAACCTCAGCAAGTTCCACATAAAGCCTGTAAATGAAACCAAAAACCCGAATCAATACTTGTTCCCGAATCCGTCTTATTGAATTGCAAGCAACTCAATGCCTCATTCACATTCCGACATATGTTATGCAACCAACCAAATGGTCTCGTTTCAATCTGGCTCAGCGTAATGCACCGTGCGGAACGAGGCATCACACAGATGGCTGTATCGAATATTTGATAGAGCCTCTATATCAAATTTTTTTTTTTTTTTTTTTTTTTTTAGATGTCAAAGAAAAGTAATATGATATTAAAAAAAAACCAACTTTTTCTCCCAATTTTACTTATTAGTCCAAACATCGAAATTTATTTTATGGAAATTACCATATTTTTAAAAAAAAAAATTGATTTCCTCTAATTTTCTTTCCGTGAACCAACATGTATATATGTTGGCACATATCCTAAGTGACATGGCTAATATCTGCTGCGCTTCTTAATGAATATCAGTTGAACTAAAAAAAAAAAAAAACATGTATGTATGTGATAATTGTGCAAACACCTGTTTCTTGGACTTTGCCTCGAAACGTATCTCGTGATATATATTGTCCATGTCTTCGTAGCGGAATGACAATCCATTAGGAGCCCGTACCATCATGTCATTACCATAAGTACGTCAACATCAAGGGGGTTAGTAGTTTGGAGATGTTAACCGATAGATATTATCCAGTTTTGACAAGGACTTCAAATTCGCGCATTTGTAAGGTTAGCTAGGAAGTAAGTCGTCCAGAGTATTAATTTTTCGATAAGCTTAATTTGACGCGTTCAGTTGTTGCAGTGTCCTGGTCGTAATAATCCAAGCATTGAAACTTCTTCATTCTTGTAAATGCTGGTGGAAATGGTCATCAAGACCACACAAAAATAAAAGGATGCTCCAGTTACCTAATTCAAGAGGAGGCATAATTTCTTTCCACGAGAGACCGGTCCCGCCTACATTGAAGATATCGTACAAAATTGGGAAGAATGCCTCTCCAATCTCGTTTATCGACTGGACTGAAGAATCCTCAAGTTGCTACGTACAGTTTGAGAGAGAGATGATTAATCCAACCACCTGCAAGTGGATAAAGGAGGTACATTGTAATTAGTGGACTACTTCACAAAATGGGTCAAAAAAGAGGCACTTGCCATCATCATTAAATTTAAGAAGCGCATTCATAAAGTTTTGAACGTTTCCATGTAAACCTCGACCTTATGGAAGTGTTACGAGACTTAGGGTCTGTTTGGATTAAGAAAAAAAAAAAGCAAAGTTAAGTGAAAAAAAGTTGAGTGAGGAAAAGGAGAGTCAATATATATAATCTTGTTTGTATTGGATAGAGAGTTAAGTGGAATGTGTTTAATAACTCTTACTTGAATTAAAGATTTTGAGTGGGAGATAGATTAATATAAATACAATACTTACCAAATAGATTCTTATTATATATGTTTTTAGTGGGAGGAGGAATAATAAGAGAAAGCAAGAAAAAATGACGCACCTGAACGACAGCATGTTAAAAAACAGGAAGACAAAACAGTAGATTGAAAGCAAAAAAAGGAACATAATGCCATGATATTTTATAGAGTTAAGGTCTATTTATGACTTTTTAAATAAAATTTTCCATTCTTTACCTTTCCATTTGGGGGTTAAAAAAATGGACAAAAGAATGCAAAATGAACCCCCACTTAACCCTCTATATATAACTCTCCCTCCCTCCATTCCAAGCAAAAAAAAAAAAAAAAAAAATCTTCCCCTCACTTAACTTTCACTTACTTAACTCTCTTCACCCTCAATCCAAGCAAACCCTTAAGGTCAATACGGACTAGTTGAGTGCCAATGAGTCCACAGAGTTACTATTTAACAACCTCACTTGAAAAACTACTACCTCGTGCTTGGAATATCAAGCAACTCAAAAATTGTATCTGTCACGGCCCAATCTCCGGCAAGCTCAATCGTCCCCGCTGAACATGAATCATCACGTTGCAGCGCTCCCGCAAGACAATCGTTCTCATCGGAACGTGATGTCGTACGAGCCTGGAGTTGCGCTCGCACAAGGCGATGTTGTCAAACATCAAAGTTATCATCGAAACGACTAAGTTGTAGCAAAATTCAAGTATTGTGTACCAAGCACACATCAGAGTATATGCAGCAAAGCTCTCTAGGGTCCAAATAAAATTGCCACAAAGGAGATTGCCATAAAGGCGATGTAATACTCTTGCTCTTTCTCTAGCCCACAAAGGTACTTACCGTTCATACATCATGTCCCGTATATCCAAGCAGCGCCACTACACCTACGTACCTGAAATAATGCCCACAAACATGGGTCAGTACACAGCCGTACTGGAGAGCGGGGTAACCCACTCGTCTAAGCCGACACTAAGTAGAATAGTTAATGCAAATAGTTATATGGTGATCTTTCTACTTGAACCCTAGATTCATTTTATGGCAAAGGTATAACATGTTAAGAAAAACTGTAAAGCAGGTTAAACATGCAAGCATTCAACTCAAGCAAATATACCAGCAGATATATATCCAACTCAAAAGAAAACTAGCATGCAAACAGTCCTACTCAAACCCAAGCAACGCGGAAACCTATCGAACCATCATCCAACCCTCAATATCCATCCTAAAACAATGCCACAGTCCAAGCCTTATAATCCAATCTTTGATATGCACACTCTTGTCGAGGCAAGGTGGCCGCCGCCTACACGAAAAGCACAAACCAAACCAAAGCAAACCAACTTTTATCTATATGAAGTCACTGGCCAAGCCATAAAGGACTGTTCAACTGCAGTTCTACTCGATCCAGCGGTGAGTAGCTAGCCCACCTGGATCGCATTAAACCGTCGGCACCGCGCCCAAGGCACGTTACCAATTTGTTTCCTCCATGATCGAACGGTCCCGGTGCCCCAGAGCCTTTCCGTTCGAAGAAACCAAACCCTGTGCAACACAGGTTGTCTGTGACCGATGCAGACACCAAGTAGGTATGACGAGAGGATCGATCATTCTCGCCCCACCAAACGATCATAGAATCATCCAACTCATCCAACCAACTATCCATAACCATTCTCCAACTATAGCCCAAGGCACGATCTCAAGTTATCCCCATAGGCACTATGCTGCTTCTCGATACAGTGTTCCAATTGGTGCAACACCCCTCACTCAGAACAATCCCGTGGCACAATGCCCTCGCCGATGCAGTTGTCCGATTTTGAACCACAACTGCACGCTTTGCATGACAAATCTCCCAAGTGATACTCGTGCACGGATGCACGCTCGCTCGCCCGCCCGAATTGCCCGATGTTCCAACCAAGATGTATAATTCCAACTGTTTCTCCAACTGTACCAAATATAATCCAATTCTAGCTCAAATTATCCAACGCAAAAACCAACTCAAGCCACAAATCTATCCAAGCAAATGACGTACACTCTATGTACGCCACAGTGTAGTGATTTCCAAGTTCCAGTCCAAGTGTTCAAGCTTTTATGTGTGTTCCATATTATTAGGCATGAAGGAGTAGAGGAGAAGGGACAGAGCCCACTCACCAAGTATGATTCCGTTAAGCATCATGCCCTGCCGATACGACATATTCTTTGAACCAGTGGTCCGATGCAAAGCACGATATACTCAATTGGTATGACCGTGCGAGCAGGCCGTGCTCTCCAAATCATCCGACCGATTGGACTAAGAAAGACGACATTATCGCTCCAATCCAGCTATCCCAGTACTGCTCTGAACGAATACCTGAATCCATCGAACTCTGCTAGCGATCTGCATATGAAACCAACTCAATCAATACTTGTTCCCAAATCCAACAAACCGAAATGTAACCAGCTATTGCCTCATTCAATCCGACTCAGCGTAACGCACCGTGTGGTTGCGGGACATTACATAACATACCACTTAGAATCAGGTTCGTACTCGAACCATACTAGTATCCATCATTACTAGCATGCCGCTTATCCAATTCATAACTCTGCTCCATGCAACTCACATTCTCTTGATCCAGACTCAGCATCTCGTTCGTGCTGAATGCTCGCACAGTTCCATATTCCCACATCCTCCTTGCAGCTCAATACGAATTTCTTATATCGCTTAGTTTTACATCATACACATATTTAAGGAGTCCCTGAAATATATGCATTTCAGCCGAGCTTAGCGATAGCGAATTTGGACAAGTTACAAGGTTATCTTTATGTCCGAGGCATTCATTCGGTTTACTCCTAATTGAACCAAATTCTGACGTTCATTCCAACATATTCGCACAAGCGCTATCCTCAAGTATGATAATTTTCTACCGACTCAATCAGTTTGTGTTCCAACTCAATCCATCCAACTATTTCTGAATCCACACTAGCACCATCCAAACTCAACTAATAAAACTCTAGCATGACTCCAATCGCACCATGTTCCGCATGCACTATCTCCAAATATCATCTCACGCTCTAAACGATCATCACAACTGATACTACCCCAGCTAGGCGACTTACCCAAATATCAAACTATGCACTTAGATCAGCTCAGCCCAACACCTTTTTCTCAATCTCAATACCTCACTGGGTGAACATCTATATTGAGGTTCATGTGATCCACGAAGATTTTGCCGCCACGCCATAGGGATAGTATCGCCACGATTTCAACGTGGACACACTCGCCACAATTTCTAGGTTGCACATGGAATAGTTCTTCGTGCTGCTTCTACTGCCTCGAAGCAAGGGATATCACCTTCGCCTTCTATACGAGCACGCATCCCAGACTAAGTTCCGATGCATCTTATAGATCTGAGGCACATCTGTCCCTTCCAGTATTATAATAATTTGATCTGAACGAGCCACTGCTTTAACTTCACAAGCTAGTTTCACAGTCGTCAATTCATATGAATATTATTTCCTTCCAGGGCACGACGAGTCAGAGGCGATGCCATCTTCAAAAAAATCTGCGACTCCAAATATCATCAGTTGACTTAGGCTATTTTCACCATCGCTTCGATCTTCCGGCTGCATCTTCAACTGAAGGCTATCCCAAGGATCTCTCAAATCCAACACTCAGTCACTTAGGCCAATCTTCAACACACACTACTCACATCCACCCTCGACACATTCCCAAATGCGCCACCGCAAAGGTCGATCTATGGGTCTACAATATTCATCTCTGATTTGGCGGTCAAGTCGCTAGGGTCAGCAGTCCCGGAGCTACGCTCGATAATTGTAAGTCATCAAGATGGACAGTTACTACGAACCATGATATATCTCCTTTGCAAATCTGAGCCATAATCCAACCATTCCATCCGAACGAACTTTTGACTCCGAGAACTTCATGCACTACATCTGACGATCTGTTAACCAAACGCTGCGTAACCACCTAGAGTCTTACTATCTATCCAAGCCATAATTTGAGAACTGCGTTCTTTGAAACCGTCCTCCATCAATCCGCTGTTCTGTCCTGAATCCATCAAAATTTTTGAACTGCCATGTTCGACTTCTCGCACTACCACTTGCAACGATTCCCAAAACCAAAGACTTGCTCCAATTCTTATCCGTATGTCATATTTCACAATGCACGACCAACTTGCTCGAGCAGCACAGTGATTTGCTCCAACGTTGCTCTCTAGTTTAGCTATCTTCAAAAGTCCATCCGCCATAATCCTTGCTCTCGTTTCATTCCTTAGCCCGTCTTGATTTCTCTATGTTCTGATTAGTCCACACTCTCTCAATGAGTCATGCACGGTTCCAACATAAATCTTAAATCCATATTGCATTTACTTATTGCCTTAATCCGTCTCAGTACTGCAAGTGTTAACTTCCAATCTGACTTAACATCAACTAGACTTGTCTCATGCCCATTTATGTCTTCCGGAGAACCTGTCCACCATCGTTGTACCATTTTGCCAAATTTTTACTTTCGCTAAACGTGAGTCAAACTTTTCGAGCACCAATATCCAAAATTCTTCAAGTTCGTACGAATCCATCGCATTGTCCCTCCAAATCAGATCGTGTTTCATTGCTCAACCAACAGCTCCAATGTGTTGCCAAAATTCGAAGTCCATGCTCGCTATCCTTTGATTCACCCATCGCTTGCTCAAGCCTATCCCAACTGTTTGTTCCTCATGCTCAACTCTCTCTTTGCATCCATGAATGCTCCACCGAACTCCCAAATCGTGCAAGCAAACTCTGATATTCAGCTTTCCATCTGATCGATTTTAATTTGTTTTCAATACTTGGTCTGCCCCAATCCTTCAAATTTCTAAACACTCTTTCCATTGCTTATTCTGATCTCGTCCATCTCTCAAGTCCAATGATACTTCCATTTGCACAAGTCCGTTCTCGATTGCTCAACTCAACATTTGCTTGCTCCATTTTTCGTTTTCCTAACTCAACCGATGTGCACCAACCAACTTGTATTCCTGTTATCCGTATCCGTTGAGGCAATTTTTTAGAGGTCTATCCAAGATATTCCAATGCCAAGTTCACTATATGGTATACCATATACCACTCTGAATCAAGTCATTCCTCATTGCACTGATCTAAGATCCGTTTGAACCATCCCTTATGCGTGATCTTGCCATCCCTAACTCAAGTCTGACACGAAACTCAGCCAATGCATGAACCATCTAACTCTTCTGTCAATCTCGCTATGCAACTCATGCCATGTTCTATTTTCAATACTTTCAACTATTTCTCAAACCGTCCGATATTTTCGCTACACGAGCAACCCGTGCAACAATCTCTTCTAAGTAGTCCAACCCAATACCCAACTGTTCATTACATTTTCTGTACGAGCAACTCGTGCAACGCTATCCTGATATCCCCAAGCCAACTAAAACCTGCTCAGCCAATGCTCTATGTGATATACCCAGCCAAAAATTTAAACTCCTTTCAACACATTCGCTACACGAGCAACTCGTGCAACGATATATTCCCATCTGATGCTTCTACTCACAACATGCCACATAACCAACCTCGTCTGTCAACCAACTGATCCACTGATGCAACCAGAAACTCCCCGAACGATAAGCCAAGCCAATGCAATGACACCTCTCTCAACTTGCTGCACAAATGCAACAACGCCACACAAATTGCTGCACGAATGCAACAACGCCCAATGATGCTAAGCGATCTACCAAAAATCAACGAAAGCAACGCAACAAAAAACAACATGCAGTCACAACCAGCAATATATAGACTTATTGCATGAAACATCCAATGCGGCACCGAGTAGAGCCAAGAGCTAAACAACACACTGAAGCTATTTAGAGTTTGTGATGAAGCGAAGGACCAAGTCCGAAGAAATGAACCGGGCGCTCTGATACCAATATGTCATGTCTCAATCTTCCGCAAGCTCAATCGTCCCTGCTGAACGTGAATCACCAAGTTGTAGCGCTCCCGCAGGATAATCGTTCTCATCGGGATGTGATGTCGTACGAGCCTGGAGTTGTGTTGGCACAAGGCAATTTTTTCAAACATCAAAGTTATCATCGAAACGACCAAGTTGCAGCGAAAGTAAAGTATTGTACCAAGCACACATCAGAGTATACGCAGCGAAGCTCTCGATAGGGTCCAAATAAAATTGCCACAAAGGAGATTGCCATACAGGTGATGTAATACTCTTGCTCTTTCTCTAGCCCACAAAGGTACTTACCGTTCATACATCATCTCCCGTATATCCAAGCAGCGCCACTATACCTGCGTACCTGAAATAATGCCCACAAATGTGGATCAGTACACAGCCGTATTGGTGAGCGGGGTAACCCACTCGTCTAAGACGACACTAAGTAGAATAGTGAATGCAAACTGTTATATGGTGATCTTTCTACTTGAATCCTAGATTTATTTCATGGCAAAGGTATAACATGTTAAGAAAAACTGTAAAGTAGGTTAAATATGCAAGCATTCAACTCAAGCAAATATACAAGCAGATCTAACACAAAAGGAAACTAGCATGCAAACCGTCCTACTCAAATCCAAGAAACGCGAAAATCTATCGAACCATCATCCAAGCCTCAATATCCATCCTCAAACGATGCCACAATCCAAGCCTTATAATAAAATCTTCGATATGCACACTCTTGCCGAGGCAAGGTGGCCGCCGCCTACACAAAAAGCACAAACCAAACCAAAGCAAAGCAAAGCAAAGTAAACCAACTCTTATCTATATGAAGTCACTGGCCAAGCCATAAAGGACTGTTCAACTGTAGTTCTACTCGATCCAGTGTTGAGTAGCTAGCCCGCCTGGATCGCATTAAACCGCCGGCACCGCGCCCAAGGCACGTTACCAATTTGCTTCCTCCATGGCCGAATGGTCCCGGTGTCCCGGAGCCTTCCCGTTCGAGGAAACCAAACCCTGTGCAACACAGGTTGTCCATGACCGATGCAGACACCAAGTAGGTATGACGAGAAGATCGAACATTCTCGCCCCACCAAACGATCCTAGACTCATCCAACTCATCCAACCAACTATCCATAACCATTCTTCAACTATAGCCAAAGGCACGATCTCAAGTTATCCCCATAGGTACTATGCCACTTCTCGACACAGTGTTCCAATTGGGGCAACACCCCTCGCTCAGAACAATCCTGTGGCACAATGCCCTCGCCGATACAGTTGTCCGGTTTTGAACCATAAGTGTATGCTTTACATGACAAAGCGTCCAAGTGATACTCGTGCACGGATGCACGCTAGCTCGTCCGTCCGAATTGCTCGATGTTCCAACCAAGATGTATAATTCCAAATGTTTCTCCAACTGCCCCAAATATAATCCAATTCTAGCTCCAAACTATCCAACGCGAAAACTAACTCAAGCCACAAATCTATTCAAGCAAACGATGTACACTCTATACACACCACAGTGTAGTAATTTTCAAGTTCCAGTCCAAGTGTTCAAGCCTTTACGTGTGTTCTATATTATTAGGCATGAAGGAGTAGAGGAGAAGGGACATAGCCCATTCACCAAGTCTGATTCTGTTAAGCATCCTGCCCTACCGATACGACCGATCCCTTGAACCCGTGGTTCGATGCAAAGCACGATCTACTCAATTGGTATGACCGTGCGAGCAAGTCGTTCTTTCCAAATTATCTGACCGATCAGACTAAGGAAGACGATATTATCGCTCCAATTCAGCTATCCCAGTACTGCTCTGAACGAACACCTGAATCCTTCGAACTCCTCTGGCAATCTGCACATGAAACCAACTCAATCAATACTTGTTCCCAAATCCAACAAACCAAAATATAACCAGCTATTGCCTCATTCAATCCGACTCAGCGTAACGCACCGTGCGGTTGCGGGGCGTTACAGTATCGCCTCAAGTGAAAGTGAAATTTGTATACGAAGTCGCTCCATGAAATAAAATTAAAATTGACTTCTTAGAGCATCCACAGTGGGGACATTCCAAACACATACTCCAAATTATTAAAAATTGTGTAAATTATTACTTTTGGAGTGTCCCCATGATATTGGCACACAATTGTACACTCCAAATTAATCTCCTCTTTTTTCTCTTTATTTTTCTTCCATATTTGGTAATATTTTTTCTCTCTTTTTTTCTATTTATTTTTCTTTCCTGTTTGGTTACATTTGGTGGGCCTATCAATTAATATAGGGTAGTTATGACACACTCCAAATCTGGAGTGTCTCGTAGCTTTATAGCAATTTTAAGTATGCACAAGTGTCTACTACATCCTTCAAGTGCTACAAAATTTGCTTAAAATTAAAATGTAGCACTTGAAACTTCTCCAACTATGAATGATACATTTTGATTTTAGTCATAATAGAGTTTATTTCTCGTAGCTTTCGTCACTGACATTCCGTCGCTATTTGTGTCAGCGACGGAATATCAGCGACGAAATAACGACTGATATTTTTGTCGCTAAATTAGTGACTAAGTTAGCGACAAAAATAACGACTATCTCTGATATTCTTTAAGTATCAGACATAAACTCTATTATGACTAAAAAAATTAGTCGTTGAACCGTCGTTATTATATCGCTGACAAAAAATTTGTAGCTTTTCGCGTCGTTGAACCGTCCCTGATACATCGCGCGTTAGTCGTTGTTCCGTTGCTAACATGGATAGTTTTTCAAGAATCAAATATTTCATGTTTCACACAAACTTGTAACATTATATATATATATATATATATATATATATATATATATATAAAGGGCTCCGGATGGCGATGGCGGCGGTCGATATTCGCGGATTCTGGGAGCTGACAAGGAGGGAGGTGACGACGTGGATCAGGAAACAGAGGTCGGGAAGGATGATGCGGGCGGATGGACCACAATCGACCGTAGACGTCGATGAAGGGTTCTGAATCGTAGGGAGGAACGGGTGGATGATAGGCGGCAGATAATGGGAAGACGGGAGACGGCACAAAAGGAAGGCGGTGGCAGAAGGCAAGAGGGTAACGCTGGTGATCAGGGGTGACACCAGAATAAAAGATTGGAAGGACGGTTTACACCAAATTATCCTAGATTAAAACTGGGGATACAGCAGCCTGATCTAGGGAATTCTGGGGCAGTTCGTAGGCAAGGTAAGGACACTGCTTCTCCTATGCAATATGTTAGTAATGGGCGGAGGACGGTAAGAGATGCGACACAAGGAGATCATGGGGGAACGGGTAAAACCTGGGCTGAGATGTGTCGACCAGTTGAACCTCCGGAATATGCAGTAATGCAATATGTAGAACCTGTGGAGGTCGAGGGACGCATGATGGCAGAATTCACTGATGAGGACTTAGAAGAGACAACATAATATTGGAGGAATACTATCATGTTCTACGTAATGGGAGATAAACCATTTTTTACACAGATTCGAGCATACATACATCGTGTATGGAGACCACGGGGCAGTTTCAAACTCTTATCCAGGGAGAATGGTTTTTACTTTGCCAGGTTCGATATGGAGGAGGACATTGAACGTATACTAAAAAGGGGGCGTAGACGTTTGATGGTAGGTTGATTATTGTGAAAAGATGGGTCTCAGGAGTGCACTGTGAGCGGGATCTCTTCCACACCATCCCTATATGGATCTGTTTCCCAGAGTTCCCACTAGATTACTGGAGCATCCCAATGATGATAAAATTAGCAAGTCTCATTGGCAAACTTATTAAAGCGGACGAGCCGACTGCGAAGAGAGCGCGAATCACTTATGACCGAGTATTCATCGAAATTGAAGCAATAAAAGTTTTACCGAGAGTGGTGGAATATAAGCTATCATCGGGCAAATATTTTAGACAGATTATGGATTATGAATGGGTTTCGCCTTCATGCAAGATATGCAATTGCTTCGGACATCTAGCCAATATATGCCCACAACAAGAGCAAAGGGAGGAGACACACGACTGGTGCCTCGCAGGTTAACAAGGAAAATAAGGATGGGGATTGTATGGTGATTGAGGACTAATAAGGAAAATCAAGCCATAGTCATTGTAACATAGGATGGCAGAGATAACAGACAAGCGGGAATGCCAAGGGGCGGGGATATTCACCATAATGTGCCAGAGACCGGTGTACAGGGGGAAACGAACACACAGATGGTCCTCTTTGGGGATTATCATGAACCGGATGTCGTCATGACTAAAGAAGGAATGGGTCAAGCAAGAGAAAAAGGTCTACTAAACATGATACAGTCATGGGAGAATGAAACTTCGTATACTGGCAAAAAGAACCCTCTGTAGGGGGGCGATCGTGACCAGGAACAGGAAGAAACGACAAGCAGTGGAGGAGAAAGCGGCGCAGGTGACGAACCCGGAGGGGCACAGCCACATGGAATGAGTCCAGGAGGAGGACCTATGTGTCATGCCCCAGTCCCAAAAATACGTAGGACTAGGACACGTAAGCATGCCAGCCGCATGGATATGGCAACTCCAATATATGGAACCCAAACCCATACGTACGCTGTAATATGAATATCAAATCCACAAGTGGTATAAATCACAAGTCACAGGGTATAATCTAAATCTCATCCACAGAAAATTAATATAAATAAATAACCAGTATCTATGAAACTAGATCTCAATATAAGTATCTAAGGATGATAGTTGGATGGAAACAAATCCACTATCAACTCGAATGGAAAAGTACAACACAATAAACACAATATAAGAATACCAGCTAACGACCACGGGGCTCGAAGAGAAGACATCCTCGAAACATATATAACCATCCGAATCTGCGCTCCTACGAATACTCAAGAACAGATACACCTGGAAAGGGACCAGGTCCTCAGAGGGACGTAACAAGATACATAGAAGCAAGCCAATTTGAATACAGTAAACATGCATAATATTTGAAAATATATAAGTACGTTGTACAAGACAATCTATATGGATGCAATGAGGACAACTTTTCGACGTATGGGCAAGGGTAGGCTACTCGATCTAAGCCTCACAACTCACACACCCGTCTAGAACATCATCAGCCGACATACCTCGGGGGTAGCGACCCTCGTGACTCCATCAATAGACATACCTCCGGGGTAGCGACCATCGGACATGACCACCATAGTGCGAGCTAGTTACTACGGTTTACCAGAGTGGTTAAAGCCCATACGCCTACTGATTTTCCTTTCATGATACTAGGTGTCAAGTGTGTGTGTCAACATATCTAATATATAGTAATGACTGAAAGAAACTACACATGCAATGAATAAATAGAAATACAATAAAT
The DNA here is from genome assembly GCA_036927795.1 of Iris macrosiphon. Classification (NCBI taxonomy): domain Eukaryota; kingdom Viridiplantae; phylum Streptophyta; class Magnoliopsida; order Asparagales; family Iridaceae; genus Iris; species Iris macrosiphon. The sequence continues at coordinate 22,069,473 of JAYESA010000007.1, read as the reverse complement.
ATACAGAAATATACTAAGCATGCAAAATACTGTAAGCGATTTGGCAAGGTATCTTGCCTGGTAAGAAAGCTGCAAAGTGTAACGTCCAGAAGTCCAACACACAGGATCAGAAGCTATGACCTCAGAACAAATATCTCCGGATACTGAAATAGATATCACCAATGTTCCCAAAATAAGCAAAATAGCTAGAAAGTATTTCCCTTTCGTCCAATTTAGACACAGGGGCAAAACGGTAATTTCGGGTCAAAGTGGGGTACACGTGTGGCCCACTTTGTACCGAAAAGCGTGCCAGGGGTAAAGGTCTCTAAATGGGATAAAATTATAGGTCAAACCAATTCTAAATGTTAATACGAACTCAACGGTACGTCCAATTTTGGATTCCGATGAGCCGAACATAAATTCGCCCAAAAAGTCAACCGTGGGGCCCGCCAATTGGTGACTTGGTCAACTGTCTTAGAATTCCGTAAAAATTGGGTCACAGGACCAGCGCGATACTACGAGTCCAGTGGCGCAAGTTTCGTCTCAATCTGATGAGTATGCACAAAATGCGTACGGCTTTCGCGAAAGTTGCGATACAGAAATTGTCCGCGGATACGGGCTGATTCCGACGCGCACACGCGTCCGAATCAGTTTTTGTGAACTCTCACATGTTCGGGTACACTGTGCGCACCGTTTGGTACACTTGGTACACGGCAGGGCGGTCCCGTTTGGCGGAGCGCGTTCCGTTTCACAACTTTAGAAATCTGGAAAAAGTGAGTTTTTTGGGTTTTCCAACGAATTTAATTCTACATACAGCAGTTAACAAATTAATGTAATTAACAGAAATTAAACTAGGTCAAGTGGTCTCCGTATACCAAAAAGAAAAATCGAATTCGGATCTCTGTGGTAGAAAATACGAATCTGGGAACATAGGTAGTTTACCGCAGTTTTCTGCGATACCCAAAAGTGGTCTTTTTCCGTCAACTTGGACGCTGTTTTTGCCTAGGTTACGCAGTGTTCGAGGTCAAGTATCATACAGATATTGAAGGGGGTTAGGTGAGGATCATACCGGTGAAGACGGGGTCGAGTTTCGTTCAGCGAGGTGACGAAAAACGACGCTGGAACACAGGTAAGTTGCTGCTTAAAACTGCAGTTGCGGTGTTGCGCGAGGTCGCGGTCGTCGGGATCGGTTTGGGCGGTTCTTCGGCTCGGCGGCGGCGCTCTGGTCGTGATGGGAAGGCTCTCTCTCGGTTTAGATGGAAAGAGGAGGAGAAAGAATTAGGGTTTGGGTCGAGATGAATTGATATAAATTATATATATATAGGGAAGAGAGGGGGTCGCATGTGTTCGCGGAAGGGGGCGCCTAATAGCTGCTGTTGTTTGTGGTTTCTTAAGGGGGGCTGCTGTGGTTTTCATATTACTAAGGGGGCCGGGTGTGGGTATTAGGCTAGTGGGTTGCGGGTGAGAAGTTGGGGTAGCGGGTAGTAATATGATTGGGTTTGGATCCGTTAGGATCCATTATGGATTATTCATTTTTCTTTTCTTTTTCTTTTTCTTTTCCTATTTCATTTCTTTTTCTTTTTAATTATATATATATATATATATATATATATATATATATATATATATATATACCCATAGAAAAATTCTAGAATTAAATTAATGCATACCATTAAGCTAGCAACTGCTCAAAGGGTCTCCTACATGAAATAAATTCGAAAAAATTTCTAATGGCTCCATAAATTCCCTATGTGCACGAACACCTAGAATAAAAATTAAATAAAATATATTTCTCCTAATTAGCTCATAATTACTATAATTAAATTAATAATAAATAAAAAAATAGATTAATATGGTTTTTAGGATTAGGAGTTTTACACTATGCATGGACAATCCTGTATGGCACAATATGATACAAAATAAGGAGACCACAATAGCCTCTAATGTAATGAGTGGGAAAAATAGTATAAAAGAATTAGCTAATACCCCATTGGCTAGTTCGGATGGAAGTCATGGGAATTCTCAAATTAATTAATGTCTGTGCTTACTGGGATACACGGGGAGCAAATTTGATTGGAAGGTGGAAAGAGATTAAAGATGTGGCGAGGAAAGCGCCGAGTTCTATTACTGCATTGCTGGAAACAAAAACTAAATCAAGCAAGGTGTTGAAGAATCGTACTCCTACTAACTGGGTACAGGTGAATAATTTGGAGATCTGTAATATGGCAAGAATTTGGATCTTGTGGGATAACAGGGTTTGGTCAGTACAGGTAATACACTTCTCTGAACAACTTATTGCGGTTGAATTTGTAAATAAAGGAGGCCTCAAATTTGTATATGGGGCAGTATATGGACACAATGACTGAAGGAAACATGAGACATTATGGAGGGATATTTTGCACATTAGTGTGATGGAGGATCTTCGCGTACAGGCTCCTCTAATTTTAGGAGGGGACTTCAACGCAATGATGTACCCGAATGAAAAGATTGGGGCACATCGCATTCCGGATCCAATCCTCCATGACTTTCAATATTGTATGCTTCAATCTGGTCTGAGTTGTCTAGATAGAAGCGGACATGTTTGGACATAGAGTAATCGTGCTACGCAGAGCAGAATTGTATGCCAATTGGATAGAGCCTTGGTAAACTCCAAATGGCTGGAGAAGTGGCCTTCAAGTCGGACAGAGGGGTTGGCAGCGTCCACTAGTGACCACTCTCCCATATGGGTACAAATAAATGAAGGTAATCACCCTCGGGCGAGGTCGTTCCTTTTTAACAATGCTTGGCCAATTATGGATGAGTATATGAAGCGGTCGAGGAGGAGTTCAGGAAGGAAGTGCATGGGAACCTGCAGTACAGACTCGTTGGGCGGTTGAAGAACGTGAAAGCTGCTCTGAAAAATGGAATAGAGGGCGACCTACGGTCGAACTCAAACAACAACAAAAGGCACTTCAGCGGGTCCAGGAACAGTTGCAAGAGGACATACTTAATCTAACTCTTGCGAAAAAAGAAAAAGAATTTATTGGTAAGGTTCGTCTCCTCACGATGCAAGAAGAAATACAATTAGCTAAGAGAGCAAAGTGCGTGTGGCTGAAGGAGGGGAATAGGTGTTCGAAGTTTTTTTTTATGATGTCATTCGGACCGGCCATCATCGGAATGCTATAACTCAATTAATAGATGTCAATGGCCATAACATTGTAGAACCAAATAAAATACAGGAGGAAGCGATCAGTTTTTATTCATATTTATATAACCCGGTTACGGAGCTACAACCAGAGTACCCAGATCTCATATGCAAGAAGTTGGTGACCAGGAAAGGCAACCATCAATTGAGAGCTTCGGTTACAATTTAAGAACTGACGAGGATTGTGAATGATGCGGATCCAAATAAGGCCCCAGGACCTGACGGATATACTAGCAAGTTCTTCAAAGAGCACTGGGAGGAACTTAAGGGGTCGGTCTATGAGCTGGCCGACAACTTCCTGACAAGGGGTAGACTATTGAAGGAAGTCAATAATACCTTCCTCACCCTCATTCCTAAGAAGGAAGGACCAATCTCATTTGCGGACTTCCGTCCAAAAGCTTGCTGTAATTTTTTATATAAAACTATCTCACATATTATGTGCAATCGTATGAGTGCTATTATGCAGAAACTTATATCACCTAATCAGGCGGCCTTCATCAAGGGGAGATCAATATCAGAAAATAATCTATTAGGGCACGAGCTACTACGAGAATTTAACAAGAAAGGTGGCCAAAAAGCTTGCATGAAACTCGATCTTCGCAAAGCGTATGACACGGTCAACAGGGAATTTGTATGTAAACTTATGCTAGCTATAGGGTTCGATGGTTGGTGGGTGGACATAATTAGAGAGTGCATTACGACTCCATCTTTCTCTATTCTGATTCGTGGACAACCACATTGGCTCTTCCAAAGAAAATGGGGTTTGCGCCAGGGAGATCCGTTGTCGCCTTATTTGTTCACTATAGTGATGGAGTACTTCTCGATTCTGATGGACATAGCGGTGCACCGGAAGGTGATCAAGCCATTATTCGGACAAATTGATCCAATAGTCTCCCATCTCATATATGCAGACGGCCTGTTGGTGTTCATGGCACCTACTGACAGGGGATTGATGCCATTAATGAGATAATGGCTCAGTTTGGTAGACTAACAAGGTTGTGCATGAACAGGGATAAAAGCAATGTCTACTTCAATAAATACTGTCCAGATCATGAGCTGATAGCGAAAAGATTACAGATAGAGAGGGGCCATTTACTAGTAAAATACTTGGGATTGTCATTATCTATTAATTATGCAAAAGCCACGGAGTGTCAGAGTGTGATAGAGTACGTACAATGACGAATAAAAGGCTGGCAAGCTCTTACACTCTCGTTTGGGAGAAGAATAGAGTTGGTAAAGACTGTGACATCTGCAATCATAATGTATTGGCTTCAAGCCATCATGCTATCCGCAGCTGTGATTACTAAGATTGAGAAATTATGTGCAAAATTTATTTGGAGAAGGGGAATCCACGCCATAGCATGGTCAGTATTATGTCAGCCAATGAGTGAGGGTTGTAATACCCCGTTCCGCTCAAGCGGACTGCCGTCTCAATCGGCAATCGTGCAGCTGTCCCGACCTGCTTTGCCTCAATCAAGAAGCAAGGATATCCAGACTTGTCCCTACAGGAATCCGGCTTGGACTTTCAGAGGCTCGCTCAGACGTATCGCTCTACCGAGGCGAATCATCGCTAAGGTGGGTGGCTACGGTGAACTTGTCTTTGCTTAGCCAGCACACATAAAATCTGGAATCATATATGCTAGTCGCTAGGTGAATCACCTCCTGCATGCTAATAATCCAACGCACCTAGCTAAGGGAATAATCCTAACTCATATTGCTTGCTAGAACATGGAAAATGAAATACTGCTTATACTCAGACCCTCGCATGCTAAGTCCCTTAACGGTTTTAACTCTCGGCTTACCTTCGGGTCCGAGCAACGTGCCTGAATGTTCCTGCAAGTATCCCGGGACCGTTAGGTCACCAGGCAGCCCCGAACCAGGGGAATGCATCAAGACAAGTAATCACTGTACAGAATCATGATTCAAACATCTCATGTAATACTGTACCACTGTACTACTGTTCTACTGTACCACTGTACCACTGTACCACTGTACTCCTGTTCTACAGTACTCGAGTATCTAGTGAAGGGGAAACTGACCCTGACCTGCATGTCGCGGACAACTCGGAAACGAGGCATAGTTCCACGGACGGTCTCCGGGGCACTGGGGCCGCTCCAATCCGGATGGAACTCCACTGTTTCAGCCAAACTGTACTGGACGAGATAGTGTGCAGCACCTACCGTTCTTTCGCTGCATACCATCCGCTCCATGGCTGAACTTACTGTATAGTCTACTGTACTGGACGAGATGGCTTGTGGCACCACTGTACATTGGCTGCAAACCATCTCCGTTTAAGACTAGTGTCCATAATGGCTTTGCCAGCGACCGTGTTCATATAGATAAGTCATCCTCGCTTAGCGGCTATCCGCGTGCGAGTCACTGCATCGCATCAAGAACAACTAAACACCTGAACGATCATGTTAAAACGACCCTCCTGTTTGCATATGCTATGCCTCCTGAACGTTTATGTTTGCCCGTGCTTGAATTTATAATGTTTGTCTTGGACAGGGAAGGATAAATGGTAAGTTGGTAAGTCTCGTCGTGTTCCCTCAAATATCGCACGGCGCACTGCCCGACACGTTAAGCTATTCAATGTTTGCATGAAACCGATCCTAAGGCAACTAGAAAGACAACTGAATAGTTGTGCACGAAACCTGTATTTACGTGTTTGGATTTGTCGAGCGGGCGAGTAGCTTCCCCACCAGTGCATTCAATGTACTGATAATCCACCAGTTTGTATGTAGGGTGCGGGAGAACCTCGTGCGGTGCGGACGCCTCCTTCGTGCGTGCTAAGGCCAGGAGTTCCCTCTGAAGCCTTGCAACGGTGCGTCCGGGACTGAAGCACATATACAAGACATAAGTTGTGAACATCGCCTGATCATCGCCTGTAGCCACTTGGCACGCTTTTACTGTTTCAGAGAGAGAGGCTTGAGCGACTTGTAATCTCGGCTATACGCCGCTTGTAACACATGTTCATATCAATAAAAGAGTTGCTTTACTTCAACTTGTGTTTCAATGCTTCCGCTATATTGTCGACTCAGTGAACCTGTTACCGAATCGCTATGCGTTCATGACTCCGCTGCACTCGGACAACCTGTGCGACTCTGTGGCTTAGAACTCTTACCGCCAGCCAATGAATCACGGCCTTGCACGGGCGCGGTTCACGCTCGTGCGGCATCACGCCCGGATGGGTCAAAGCGATCGTTCCGCGGGAGCGCTGGCGAGGGTGATTCCCGCCTAGCGGGAACGGCCGAAATAGCCTGCGGGAGATCGGGGCGTGACAAGGGTGGAGCTGGCCTCAGAAGCTTGAACATCCCATGTGTACAATGTATCATATGTTTGTAATGTCCAGAATCTATAAAGCATATGTTTTTCGAGTGCGAGGTATCTTGGTACATTATGCAGATGCAGTGGAGTAAGCTACGGCTGGATGGACTTCAAGGGAGAGACATTAAAGGGATAATGGAGAAATAGTAAGGCAACATTCACAAGGTGATAAATGGTTTGCAGAGGCAAGAGCTCGGCTAACAACGGGGATATGGCACATCTGAAAAGAACGCAACAATCAAATCTTTTGAGGGAATAAGCTCTCCACCAATAGGAGTTGTCCATAATATAGATGCAGATGTAACATGTATGATAGCTAGTAGGGCCGCACACCGCCTACATAAGTGTACTGGTTGTTCTTTAGTAGCAATAAAATTACCTTATTCCATATATATATATATATATATATATATATATATATATATATATATATATATATATATATATATATATATATTGCACCAAGGCTTATTGCACCATTATTGCACCAATCAATCCCCGCCACACTTTTTTTTGAAATGTGTGTTTATAAAGTACGGTGACGTGGCAGCAACTTTACGGAATAATTTATAACCACACATTGTAAAAAATATATGTTTGAAATTACTTGGTGCAATATTATATATATATATATATATATATATATATATATATATATATATATATATATATATATATGAAAAAAAAGGATATGGAGCCATAGGCTCATATTCCTACATGAGCCAATGCACATGTGGACCAATAAGAATGGAGTGTACTGATGCACATGGATGTAGGAATCAATTCCTATTGGTCCACATATACATGGCTCATATAGGAATATGAGCCTATGGCTCATATCTCGTTTACCCTATATATATATATATATATATATATATATATATATATATATATATATATATATATATATATATATATATATATATCTATTCTACTATATAATGAGGAAAGTAGGCTTCACCGTGAAAGTTTTCTTTCCAAAAATACCCTTCATTATATTTACTAATTAAAATAATACTTACAATAAATTTCAATGACAACCATTTAAGGGATGCATTAATATATTATAGAAATCAAAGAGTTCATGCTACTTGCTAAGTTTTTTAAGCTATTACCAAGGAATTCCAATGGTTGAACTCTTAACCTATATAATTAAAAGCAGCAAAGTTAAACCAATTCATCAAAATCATCCACTCCAAGATACGTGCAAAGCACGTGCATATATCTATTCTACTATATAATGAGGAAAGTAGGCTTCACCGTGAAAGTTTTCTTTCCAAAAATACCCTTCATTATATTTACTAATTAAAATAATACCTACAATAAATTCCAATGACAACCATTTAAGTGATGCATTAATATATTATAGAAATCAAAGAGTTCATGCTACTTGCTAAGTTTTTTAAGCTATTACCAAGGAATTCCAATGGTTGAACTCTTAACCTATATAATTAAAAGCAGCAAAGTTAAACCAATTTATCAAAATCATCCACTCCAAGATACGTGCAAAGCACGTGCATATATACTAGTATATATATATATATATATATATATATATATATATATATATATATATATATATATATATATATATATATATCGAACTCAAGTGACCCTAGTGGTCAATGACTAGAGGTATAAGACTGAGGGGTGGATGGGTGGCGGGCAGTCTCTAGATCGAGGGTAAAATAGTCATGAATAGTAATTAATTATATTATATTCTCTGGATCGAGCTACGTCCTCGATGTAGCTCGATCCAAAAAATATAATATAATTAATTACTATTCATGACTATTTTATCCTTCAAATTTGATAAAATCTTCAAATTTGAGGATTCACTATTCATGACTATTTTGCCCTTCAAATTATAATTAATTACTAATATATCCTATTTATGATAAACAATAAACTTAATTAGCTTACCATGTTTTTTAATTTATAAGTAAAAATAATATAATAATTATACCATTAAAAAGTTCTAGTTGAGATCTTCCAACAAAATCTAATATTGAATATATTTGTCATTAGTATTAAACTTTTTTGTTTATTAGATTCATTTGATTAACAAAATAATATTTAAATAATTTGACAGAAACTAATAGAATAATATCAAACTTTTTAAAATTAAAATACATTGACTTAAAAAAATATAAACAAGTACATCAAAATTTTAAATTGAAGTGCAAAATATTATGTATAAATATTATTAAATAATATAAACAATATAGAATAATATAATATTATATCATTAAATAATATTAATAATATAACATTAATGTATATAATTATATTAAATAATTGTAAAGAAATAAATTTATGTAGAAATAAATAATAGTTGTTTATTATTTTAGGATTGATCGATTGGAGTTGTAAAATTTTGAGGATAGCATAATATAGGATTTTTTTTTTTTTTTTTTTTGAGTTCTCAAATTGAGAGAAATTTTGAGGATGGATTGGAAACGACCTCAATATGAATGTTTAGATCACGTAATAACACTTTGCATATATAATAGATTTATGAAGGTTTATGCACATTAGCAATTTAGCACCATAGGTGAAAATTATCTATACTATTATTCTATATTATTATATAAAAGAAAAGTTGTGGTTTCATCGTGGAGTTTTTTATTTTAAAAATATTTTTATCTATGTTTACTAATTAAAATTATTTATTAAATTTATCTGGGTAGTTAGGTAATTAAATATAAAAGAAAAATATTAGAAGATGTTGTTTGTTCTTTCCAAGTATTATGAAATACATGCAAGGCACGTATATATATACTAGTACTGCTATACAATGGAAAAAGTTTACCTTCACCGTGAAACTTTTCTTTCCTAATATACTCTTACATTTTACTAATTAAATTATTCATTAAAGTTAATAAGGACAACTAGATAAATAAGTGAGTTGTCATTTGGTCTTCCTAAATAGTCCTGCATAAATGTATAAAATAATATATAATAATATAATAATAAATTTAGAATAATTAATATGGTATTGTCTTTTAGTCTTCTTAAGTATTAGAATAATTACAACAACATTTGTCGTTTAGTCTTCCTAAGTAGTCTTAATAAAAATTAGAATAATTATAACAACATTTTCGTATTCCTAAAAATAATCTATTATATATATACTAGTAAGCAGGGACGGAAGCAGCACTCGTGTCGGACAGGGGATCCAAACAAATTAAAAAAATAATAATAATCACATCGTAAGAGTCAGAACATAGCTAATTTTACTAATGTTCTTTCAAGAGGGCTTCAAAAATGGTCTAAAATACAGAAGTCATAATAAGTAAATGATAATAATCACGTCGTAGTAAGTTTAGATGAGCAAACATGCAGACAACAAAAAACCACGTAAAAAGATTAATGCAATTGGAACAGCAAGCAGAATTTAATAACTTTCACAGTAATTACTGGCCGTAACCCTTCAACTTCCAAGAACTCCTCTAGACAAGAATTTGCATGCTATGTATATTTGCAGATGAGAGATGACTCAAACCTAAACCAAAGAAATGGCAGATAAAGAAGACAACAAGGGGGGAATTGTGAAGATACCAACAGGCAAAGTGAAGGATGACGAAGACGGTGATGATGACTGCTACGAGATTGATCCCATAGACTTCTCTCGCAAGTTAGCCTTACATAATTCCGACGAGGACGACGACGACGACGAACTAGTTCTAGTTTCCGAGAAGGGCCCGGTGAGTGATACTTAATCATAACAAGTTGTTGCTATGTATGATTAATTACTCGGAGAACTAAAGATTTCAATTCTTTTGACTTGAATTTAAGGTGGCGCTCAGGGACTTCCCACATCCCAGGCATTTGTGTGCAAACTTCCCTTTTGATTCTACTTCTCATGAGAGCTTTTGTAGCAAGGTCCGTTACAAAACCATCAAAATAGTCCTTTATATAATTGATTGGTTTAGCTTGCATAAGCTACTTGGGATGCATGGACGCTCTAGGTACCGAATTTGTGTTGTGTCAGGCATGTATTCTACATGACACGCACACACACAAAATAGCTCGGTTTCTTCTTTCAACTTAGATAAGCTATGAAAAATGCTTTGCTCAACCCTCTGCTACTTAGGCAAGAAAGGAAATGAGATTAATTTAATTTTTTCTTTTAGTGTTTAGAAAAGTCCAAAAAATTGAAAGAAAAAGTAAATCTATAGGATGAATACCATTTCTCCCTTATTTTATTTTACTTGGGAATCAATTTTTTTTACTATCCATTTTTGTTGGCATCCAAATACATAAAAGAAATAACTTTTCTTAGGCCCTAATTCTGGAAAGCAAACGTGCCCTACTCCTTAATCATTTAAGCCCGTCTCACTTACATGTGTCATGGAATTGTGTGCAGTGCTTCTAAGTGGCAGGCGATTGAGAAGTATAGCTCCAACTATATATAATATATGCATCTAAACTGTTCCTTTAACAGAAAATCAACATGACACATTTCAGATATGATGACAGATTCTGCATCTGTTTTGGTATGCTATAGTATATTTTGAAATGCCTAATGTGTGTCGATATGCACGCAACATAAGTTTTGGGAGTGTCTGTGCTTCTTACTCTTATGTTCTGTTCCACAAGTTTTGGATCTATTTTGGTATTATCCTAATGTATTTTGGAGTTTCTAATACGTGTGTCCAACACCACACGACACAACATGCACAAGGCATGAGTTTTGGGAGAGAGTGCTTCTTATCCTTTGGTTCTGTTCCGTAATATCTACTGAATTTTTGTTCCCCCTCAAATTGACAAGCATTCATCACTCTAGTAGAAAAAATGTACGTAAATATTGATCACTAATTAACCACCATTCATCACTCTTGTTGGCAGTGTTTCTGCTCTGTTTGTGACATAGTTGCTCCCTGCCAGCTGTGGACCGGAGCTTCTGGACACTGCAATGAAAGATCTTCTTCTCGGAAATGTCATGTCCAAGTAGTACTATTTGAATACTCAGATGAAACATATGGATATTCAGAAGAGGATAGCTATGACAACGAATATTATTATGATGACGTGGACTGATTTTACTAATATAAATATTCAGAAGAATATCTAAGATTTCTTCAAGAAGGTGAGAGGGCTATGATATGAGGAGAGAGAAATTAAAAGTTGCTCATGTAATTTTTATAATCAAAATGTAAATACATTAGAGTATATTAATATGAAGTAAGTTCTTTGTTACACTTGTTCTGATCATTTGTGCTGGTAGTTGTCACACCCAAACTTGATATGAGGCACACTAGATGGCTGGCTGCCTGGCACACTAGATGGCTGGCTGCCTTAGATCTAAAAACTTTAATGTATGTAAATCCAGTTCTGAACAAAAGTCCAACATACTTATTCTAATCATTTTAGTCTGCATAAAACGATTTTTTGGTTATAAGAGTTTAGACCTTGGATTTGGCTAATTAGAGTTTAGATCCTAGATTTTGTACCAGCTTAGAGTTTGAGCCCTGACTTATCCAATTGAAGAGTTTAGACCCAGAATTTTTATTATTTAATTTATTTTTCCCAAACCTTCCTATATAGCCTAGGGAGGATATAATAAAAAAATAAAAATAAAATATAAAGGCAGGGCTTAAACTCTAAGCTGGTATACCAAATCTTATTAGTTTTCTTTTGGGCTAATTAGAGTTTAGAATCTGGATTTTATACCAGCTTAGAGTTTGAGACATGACTTGTCCAATTGGAGAGTTTAAACCTGTAGAAAATTAATAATGGATGATTTATTATTCAGGAAAGAGTACATATATATAGGAGGAGGTTACCTCCTCCTTATTTTCTATCAGATATGGGACAAAATAAATCATCATAACTCAACACTCCCCCCTCAAGATATATAGACGATAGATATCAATCATCCCCATCTTGTTACAAAAGATATCAAACTTTCTAGGACCTAAACATTTAATTAAACAATCAGCTAACTGCTCTCCTAATTTCACATAGCTCAAAGTCAAAACTTCTCTATTCAACTGCTCCTTGATGAAGAACTGATCAATCTCCACATGTTTTGTGCGATCATGCTGAACTGGATTGTTTGCAATATCAATTGCTGATTTGTTGTCATACTAAAGTTGTAGAGAGTATTCTCTAAACAAACGCATCTCAGGCAACAAGCTCTTCACCCATATTATCTCGCACAGGCTAATTGTCATAGCCCTGTACTCGGCCTCAACTGTTGAGCTAGCCACTACATCTTGCTTCTTGCTACGCCAAGATACAAGATTGCCTCCAATAAAAATACAGTAACATGTAGTGGACCTGCGATCGTCTATACAACCCGCATAATCGGCATCACAGTAGCCTTCAACTCTCAGATGTTCAGAACTTCTAAACCATAATCCTTTTTCTGGGCTTCCTTTAATATACCTGAGACTTCTGTGAACTGCCTCCATATGCTGCTCTCTGGGATCATGTATATATCTACTCACCACACTCATGGCCTGAGTAATATGAGGTCTCGTATGACATAGATATATAAGTCGACCAACTAATCTTTGATATTACTCCTTACTCACCGGATCACCACCCTCGGCACGCAACTTGGGATTCTGCTCGATAGGAGTAGAAGCAACCCTGCAACCTAGCATCCTTGTCTCTGAAAGAAGGTCCAGAGTATACTTTCGCTGAGAAAGTACTATACCCTTTCGTGGCCTTGCAATTTTAATTTCGAGAAAGTACTTTAACTTTCCCAGATCCTTGACTTCAAATTTCTCTCCAAGTCTTTTCTTCAGCCGTAGGATATCCTCAATATCGTCTCCAGTAATTACAATATCATGAAAATAGACTGTAAGAACAGTGATACGAGTCTTGGTGTGCCTATAAAATACAGTATGATCTCCATTGTACTGCCTATACCCCCATACCACATACTGCAAGTATGAATCTATCAAACCATGCTCTCGAAGACTGCTTTAACACATACAAAGAATCTTTAATTTACATACCTTCTCAGTTGCTTGTGAAGTAGCAAAGCCTGATGGAATCTCCATATACACCTCCTGGAGATCTCCATGCAAAAAAGGCATTCTTGACATCTAGCTAATGTAGTTGCCAATTGAAGTTGGCAGCACATAACACCAACACTCGCACAGTGTTCATCTTTGCTACTGGAGCAAATGTCTCATTATAGTCGATACCATAAGTTTGGTTGTAGCCTTTAGCAACCAATCTGGTCTTGTACCTGTCAATCATGCCATATGGAATCTGCTTAACAGTATAAACCCATTTACATCCAACGACACATTTTTTAGCTAGCAATGGTACCAGCTCTTATGTGTCGTTCTTCTTCAAGGCCTGAAGTTTCTCCTGCATGGCACTCAACCACCTAGGATCTTCCTTTGCTACCTGCTAGTTGTTAGGTACAAGAACGGAATCCAATGATGCAAGAAAGGACTTATATACAGGTGGAATGAATGTATATGAAATGTAATATGCAATGTCAGTATCCCAACTACTAAACTTAGCTGGAGGTTTTCCAGCATTGACTCTAGAAGTTCTACTAAGCAAGACATGAGTATTAGAAGTATCAGGGGAAGAATTGTTACCAGGTGACTCAAGTGGAAAGGCTAAAGAAGGATCTGGAGAAGAGAGACTTGGGACATCAGCATTTGTGGGTACTGGCATAGGCACAGGAGGTGGCTCATGCTGCTTCTAGTGCTCATGCTGCTCCTGCTGTCCATGCTCCCTAAATACTCTCATCTCCCCTTGACTGTCGGCTTCCCCTGACTGTCGGCTCCCTCTTGAGACATCATCACTCCTCGGTAACTCAAAAGGATATACACTCAGCTCCCCTGACTGTCGGCTCCCTCCTGAGACACCATCACTCCTCGGTGACTACTCTCAGCTCTCCAGACTGTCGGCTCCCCCTGACTGTCTGCTCCCTCCTAAGACACCATCACTCCTCAGTGACTCAAAAGGACATGGAATCATACCAACCATAATGCCACTCTTATTCTCTCCCTCTCTACTAGCATCAGTAGAGTCATCCTCGAACAAGGAACTCAACTCTGTCTTCTCCCCATAAAATGGTTCAAACTCCCGGAAGGTTAAGTCCATACTGACAAACAGGCTTCGTTCAGTGAGACACCAACACTTATATCCTTTCTGACTTTTGAGTAGCCCTCAAAGATACATTTAACTACTTGTAGATCCAGCTTGCTCACCATCAATCTATGATCTCTCATAAAACATGTGCATCCAAATACTCTGGGTGGAACAATAAAAATATTAGAGCCCAAGAGCATCTCGCATGGTATCTTCATCCCTAATACTCTTGAGGGCATCATGTTGATTAGATAAGCTGCTGTCATAACAGCCTCACTCTATAAGAACTTAGGCACATTCATCTTCATTGTCAATGAATGTGTCACTTCCAGTAGATGCATGTTCTTGCATTCAGCCACTCCATTCTGAGCAGGAGTGTTGTAACGACCCGTTCTGTTCAAGCGGACAACTGATTCAAATGGCACAAGTACAATGACCCGACCCGCTTTGCTCAGCAAGAAGACTCGTTTGAGGCAAAGGATTTTCAGACTTGGTCCTTTAGGAGTTCAGACTTAGACTTTCAAAGGCTCGCTCGGAGTATTGCTCAACCGAGACGAATCATCGCTAAGGTGGATGGCGATGATGAACTTGTCTTTGCTTAGCCAGCACACTTAAAATATGGATGATACATGCTAGTTGCTAGGTGAATCACCCCTTGTATGCTAATAAAGAATACAACGCACCTAGCTAAGGAAATAATCCCATCTTGAATTGCTTGTGTTAGAACATGGAAATAAAACTTGGCTTGTAATTGGACCCTCGTATGCTACCTTTGCTTCATGCAAGTAGACCCCACTATGCCTCGAGTAGATCATCATATACTCTTCGTAGTGCACTGTTTTACTTGTTTACACTGTACGCCCATAGATTATGTCGCTCGATACGTCCATGTACGGTTGCACTCCTCGCACTGTCACGCCCCGATTTCGGCTAATCGATAATCGTCCCCCGGGCGTGATGCCGTGCACGCGTAGGGCGCGCGTGCACAAGGCCTTAGGCATAAGGATATTCTTTATATCAATGCAACAGAGTAGACAAATAAGATAACACAAGGTTGAGGCATAGAAAAGTTTCACTTTTATTTATAATGAACATCTTGTTACATTGCTTGACTCAAAAGTACAAAATACCCCACGGGCTTACAAACTTGGACGCAAAATGAGATAGTCGATCCATACATTATGTCCCTTTACATAGTTTCAAACACAAAACACCTTGGGTGCGAGTAAGCACCATCGCCTTAGCGTTATTCAGCAACAGGAGAGAGAGAGGAAGGCTTCTAGCTTGAGCCTCCAAAAGTCTTGGCCACGAACCGCCAAGAATCCCAAAAGTTTGGAGAGATCTTTAGCTCCTCGCCGTGTTGCCTTGCGCCGGGGAACCTGCTACAACGAGGGTCAGTACTTCGAAAAGTACCGGTGAAGGCTAGCTGCTCAACTTTACCAAGCTCTTTAGATGAGTTTTAAATGAACATGCAACATTTATGTGTTTATGTGACTTTCTATTCTTGCTTAGATCAGATTTCATTTAGCAGGTATGCAAGAACAAAATAACATAACTCCACATGCCACCGTTCGGTGACTTTACCTGTACCGTCTGAACCACCTGTACAACTTACCATAGCCTTCCCTGTCACGAAGACATAGTTAGTCTGCACAGTTTAAATATACACAACATCTTTCTTTGTTGTTTAGGAGCCGCCATGGGTTTAGTCTGGGCTGGCGGCGACGCTTGCAGCGCGGGTAGCTAGCCCCGCTACAATTCCCCGCTCCCTGTGCTAACTCATTTTAGCACGACTAAGAAAGTAGATTCCGCCCGGGTCGAAACGGCCCGGTGCCCCGGTAACCGTTCGCAGGAACCTGGATCCCTTGTGCACAAGAATTCCCATGACCATTTCTATGAACCGAACTTCATAGATTTACATACTAGCGATTTAAAGAACATCATGTACGAAACTGCTTTACTGTACTATCACAATCAACCAACAAGTTATATGAAATAACATGCAGCAGTTTATAGAAGAACACCTTGAACTTATAGAAGAGCACTTTGAACTATCAATAAATACCAACCCATTAAACACCCAACGAACATGCATGCATCAATGAATTTATGCAAGGTTTTGTATGACAAGCAATGGGTGTTCCAAGCCTACTTCTTATCTTATCTTGTTATCCAACTTATTACTTAAGTGGTGTCGTTTGATTGAATGCACAACTGAGTCAATTTTATTAAGAACGGAGCCCTTGGAAAGAAGGTGCTTATCGAAATAGAGCCACTCACAAGTTGGTTGAATAGGAAGAAGAAGGAGAGATCTCTAAGACTCCGCTCGCTGCGTCGTCTACACGATCACCTGCACGCACCAACGGATGATCAATACCTCTTGCCTCCGCCCCCAAGTGTTTGATACGAAATGCGAAGTCCTAAGAACGAAAACAATGAAGTCCATCGAAACCGTTCAAGAAAACGCAAGTCCTAAAACCAACAAGTACGGTGGGGAATGAAGGGCAGGAAGCATCAAAGAGGAACAGGTTCTGTGATTATTGTCCAGAACGAACTCGATAAATGACTACGGTGTCAAATGGGATAGACTTTGAGTTTGGATTTGAAACTTAGTTGTTTGAGGAATGCTAAGAGTAGACTAAGAGAATGTTCAAATGGTAATATTGAAGTGGATGTTTTGGCTTGGTGAACTTAGATGGCAGTAAGAATGGTTGTTAGAAGAATATGGCTTGGTGGATCAATGTAAGACTGGGGATAGAACAAGAATTCGACGATGAGTTGTCTGTTCGTTCGGGGATAACCCCGCCTTATTATCGTATAGAACATGGAAATCTTACTTGCTAGTTGCGTAGTCGACTCGGGTCAGTTGAATCTGCAAGCGGACTGGTTTCGCAACTGCTTCTTTTTACGATCCAAAATTTGGACAGGCTCCGCCGCGTACGACAAGTCCGCTTGCAGATTCAACTGACCCGAGTCGACTACGCAACTAGCAAGTAAGATTTCCATGTTCTATACGATAATAAGGCGGGGTTATCCCCGAACGAACAGACAACTCATCGTCGAATTCTTGTTCTATCCCCAGTCTTACATTGATCCACCAAGCCATATTCTTCTAACAACCATTCTTACTGCCATCTAAGTTCACCAAGCCAAAACATCCAACTTCAATATTACCATTTGAACATTTCTTAGTCTACTCTTAGCATTCCTCAAACAACTAAGTTCAAATCCCAAACTCAAAGTCTATCCCATTTGACACGTGTCCATTTATCGAGTTCGTTTGGAATAATCACCGAACCTGTTCTCTTGAGTTCGCTTATCCCCACCGTACGTGAAATCACCACGCCGGCGCTCCCGCAGGATAATCGTTCTCGCTGGGACAGATTTCGAATGTTATCTTTCTGAACTTGATTTCAAGATCGTTCTTCCAAACTCCAAGCCAAATCTATTACCGCTTAACTCAATCCATCAAAATCATAATTTTTACTAACTTGCATCAATCCATACTATTTTCCAACCATTGTTATGGTCTAAATCTCCTAAAATTTGAAATCATCGCATTCATACTCAAACCGAATTCTATCGAGCGATATCCTACTCAAATCCAAATTTTCCATGCACGCTATCATTCGTTCACTCCATTATTTCTAATTGCACTTACTTCGATCGCATCTCAGATTATTCAATCTCGACTCAAGTTTTTAATTCGCTTGTTTCAACTCAAACTCGCTCGTACAATCCTCTAAGTCTTTTTCGACCATGATATCGATTCCAATTGCCCTGAATTTCTATTCGATGTAAGCCTTATCCCTTATTCAACTCATTGTAACTCGTTCGAACCAAACATTGCATGCTTTCTCCGAGTTCGTTTACTTGCTAGGCACTGTTTATTTATACTAAGGCTTTACCCAATCTCGTCGCTTGTCGCTAGACTCGCTTAACTCTCCGAATCCATGACTTCGTTCAAGCATTTCTAAGCCAACAAATACACCAATCAGGGTTCGAGTTATACTCCCTGAATCTTTACAACTCATTATATCCACAAATTGCATAATCGAACAGGGGACTTATCGCATACACTACTCAGGAATTGAGTCGTCCTAATAACTCCTGATTCGCGTTCGCATCCTTCACTCGTATGTCCAATTCGTTCCTTAGAACTCCAACACAGTCCCTATTTATCGCCTTAGCGATCTTAGACTCGTACACACCTGTATTCATAGTCCTCGATACAGACTATGCTTCAAATCATAACTTATCGCTATGAATAACCGTCCAAACTATTTTTGAAAATTCCCTACACGATTCCCATTACTCGCCTTAGCGGCAATCCGATAACGTCTCTATCGATTTCCCTCCAAGTCAACTTTATTCTCATCCCAACAATACCCAAATCTCGCTGCAACTCACTAGCACCAAGGGTCTTGGTGCACAATACTTAACACAAATTGGCCAAAAGGCCATGTGCATAGACCACTGTCTGAACGATATTCTTATCTCGCACTCTACTCGTTTGGTATTTTCATATAGACATATAACTTGCTGATTATAACACGAGTCTCCTCTCACAACATCCTTCACGAGTTGGGACAAAAGCCCTCACATCATAATCCCGTCCAAGCAATCGTATAATTCCCACGCACTTTTCAAAAATATTTAGACTTATTGTATGGAACGCATCTCATTTTGGCCAAGCGAATTCAAGGGTCTACTCGGGAGGGACAGAGTCCTCCTTAGAAACTTTCTTTGTGAGATCAAAGGATCTGAAGCATGCTCTGATACCAATATGTCACGCCCCGATTTCGGCTAATCGATAATCGTCCCCCGGGCGTGATGCCGTGCACGCGTAGGGCGCGCGTGCACAAGGCCTTAGGCATAAGGATATTCTTTAGATCAATGCAACAGAGTAGACAAATAAGATAACACAAGGTTGAGGCATAGAAAAGTTTCACTTTTATTTATAATGAACATCTTGTTACATTGCTTGACTCAAAAGTACAAAATACCTCACGGGCTTACAAACTTGGACGCAAAATGAGATAGTCGATCCATACATTATGTCCCTTTACATAGTTTCAAACACAAAACACCTTGGGTGCAAGTAAGCACCATCGCCTTAGCGTTATTCAGCAACAGGAGAGAGAGAGGAAGGCTTCTAGCTTGAGCCTCCAAAAGTCTTGGCCACGAACCGCCAAGAATCCCAAAAGTTTGGAGAGATCTTTAGCTCCTCGCCGTGTTGCCTTGCGCCGGGGAACCTGCTACAACGAGGGTCAGTACTTCAAAAAGTACCGGTGAAGGCTAGCTGCTCAACTTTACCAAGCTCTTTAGATGAGTTTTAAATGAACATGCAACATTTATGTGTTTATGTGACTTTCTATTCTTGCTTAGATCAGATTTTATTTAGCAGGTATGCAAGAACAAAATAACATAACTCCACATGCCACCGTTCGGTGACTTTACCTGTACCGTCTGAACCACCTGTACAACTTACCATAGCCTTCCCTGTCACGAAGACATAGTTAGTCTGCACAGTTTAAATATACACAACATCTTTCTTTGTTGTTTAGGAGCCGCCATGGGTTTAGTCTGGGCTGGCGGCGACGCTTGCAGCGCGGGTAGCTAGCCCCGCTACAATTCCCCGCTCCCTGTGCTAACTCATTTTAGCACGACTAAGAAAGTAGATTCCGCCCGGGTCGAAACGGCCCAGTGCCCCGGTAACCGTTCGCAGGAACCTGGATCCCTTGTGCACAAGAATTCCCATAACCATTTCTATGAACCGAACTTCATAGATTTACATACTAGCGATTTAAAGAACATCATGTATGAAACTGCTTTACTGTACTATCACAATCAACCAACAAGTTATATGAAATAACATGCAGCAGTTTATAGAAGAACACCTTGAACTTATAGAAGAGCACTTTGAACTATCAATAAATACCAACCCATTAAACACCCAACGAACATGCATGCATCAATGAATTTATGCAAGGTTTTGTATGACAAGCAATGGGTGTTCCAAGCCTACTTCTTATCTTATCTTGTTATCCAACTTATTACTTAAGTGGTGTCGTTTGATTGAATGCACAACTGAGTCAATTTTATTAAGAACGGAGCCCTTGGAAAGAAGGTGCTTATCAAAATAGAGCCACTCACAAGTTGGTTGAATAGGAAGAAGAAGGAGAGATCTCTAAGACTCCGCTCGCGCGTCGTCTACACGATCACCTGCACGCACCAACGGATGATCAATACCTCTTGCCTCCGCCCCCAAGTGTTTGATACGAAATGCGAAGTCCTAAGAACAAAAACAATGAAGTCCATCGAAACCGTTCAAGAAAACGCAAGTCCTAAAACCAACAAGTACGCAACCAAGCGGCAATCGAAAACGGGCAAGGAAAACCAACACAACGGAAAGGCCTCTCTCTACTCTGCCGCCGAGTCCTTCCTTGAGGCACGATCCATTGATTATGGGACCTGATTCCGAAGAAGCCAATCCATAACGAGGAAAGGATCTTGATTCAATCTGTCCCGATCGAACGGTACTAAGCATATCTTAGCCGCGCTCCCCGAATAGGGGGAACGGGGCGTTACACGCACTACCCCTTAGACCGTGCTAACGTAAATGCTTATGTTTCATATAAATGCATGCTTGCCTGCTTACATTGTAGTTTGTTCTCGTTGCCTCGTTTTAAAGCTTGTCACATAAATTCATGCCACAATCAAGTAACACTATCTTGCCTTGCATTCATCCAATTCACCGAAATACTATCTAATAGTCGTTTTGTGCAAGTATGAACCTGAAAGTATCTGGGACCGTTAGGTCGCCAAAAAATTCCCAAACCAGGAGATTGCATTATGTCAAGTAAAACAAGAATCACAGTTCATGTAGCAAGACTCATTCAGGTATTCGGATCCTTGGTAGTCTCTCTCAAGCGGGCGAGATGGGGTATGCGCCCTTGATATGTCATGAATTCCGTGAATCTGAAATCCAAGACTTGCATGGTCGCGGACAACTCGTGCATAATGTAACGTGGATTTCTCGGACGATAGTCGGGGTACTGAGATCGTGCCGGCATGGGAGAAATTATATAGGGACTCATCGAGCTTTGGCGGGATGGTGTCTGTGCTTTGAGTTTTTAGCGCTACACCATCACCGTCAAAAGAATCCCGGTCTCTCCTATTCCAGCAGGATGGTGCGCGCCTCGAGTTTATAACACTATACCCATCTCCGTCAAGAGACTCGTCCAAATGGCTTGTAGCGCTAGCGACTCTCCTGTTCATATAGATAAGTCATCCTCGCTTAGCGATAATCTGCGTGCGAGATATTGTATCGCATCCTGGAACACTTGAACAGACATGAGTATAACACACTTGTATATATTGAACACTTGAATATCTTTTGTAATAATTCTGGATAAACCGTGTAACTCATGCACCTGAAACAGAACATCGCTCATGACACTCGTGTTTGCTTATGCAATTGACTTGGATTTCATATATATATATATATATATATATATATATATATATATATATATATATTCGTGCTTGGTTTAACTTGGTTTATCTTGGACAGGAAAGAATAAATGGTAAGTTGGTAAGTCTCGCCGTGTTACTCTTATATCGCACGGCGCACGGCTCACGGCGCACTGCCACACGAGTTAGGCTTTACATCATTGCCATAAAACTGATCCTAAGGCAAGACTAGAAAGATAACTTAATAGATGGTGCACGGAACCTATATAACGTGTTTGGATTTGTCGAACGGGCGAAAAGCCTCCCCACTAGTGCATTCATGTACTGATAACCCACCAGATTGCTTGCAGGGTGTGAGAGAGCCTCATTCGGTACGGAAATTCTTTCGCGTGAGCTAAGACGTGGAGTTCGCTCTGAAGTCTTGGAGCGTTGCGTCTGACACTGAAGCACATATACAAGATATAATATTGGAACATCGCCTATGTATCATTCTACAAATATAGCCACTTGGCAAGCTTTTATTGTTTTGAGAGAGAGAGCTTGAGTGACTTGTAATCTCGGCCTAGCGCCGCTTGTAATACTTGTTCAATATCAATAAAGTGCTAATTTTACTTATATACTTGTGTTGTTCAATGCTTTCGCCATTGACGACTCTGTAAACTTGTTACCAATCGCTTGTTCGTTTCTTATTTTGCTGCATTCGGACTATCTGTGCGACTCTGTGGCTTAGTCATCTTACTTCTTGTTCGGATCATGGCCTTGCACGGGCGCAGCTTGTGCTCGTGTGGTATCACGTCCAGATGGAAAAGATCGTCCCGCGGGAGCACTAGCGCAGTGATAATCGTCCAGCGGGGACGGCATATTACCTGTGGGAGATCGGGGCATAACATATTGGTATCAGAGCATGGCTTACCCTTTGGACTTCGTATCGATTTTCTTAATTTTGAAAGCTCGTTCGTGGGTTATGTACATACACTCTCTCTCGTTGACCCGTTGGGATGTTCCATACAATAAGTCTAAATATTTTCAAAAGTTGTATGTGATTGATATGATTGCTTGTACTGGATAATTAAGCGATGACCCTTATTCCAACCTGTGTTAGACTTTATGTGAATAGGCTCGTGCTAGAATTTGTAAGTTATGTGCAAACCCGAATATCTATACGTGATTACCCAGCTGGTTAGTGTGCGAAATAGAATATCGTTCAGACGGTTAGCTTTGCACACATTCTTTCGGCTAAGTTGTGTTGAGTATCGTACGCCAAGGCCCTTTTGGTGCAAGCTAGTTTGCAAGCGGGATTAGAATATCGTTCTGATAAGGATAAATCAGACTTAGAATGCCAACCAATAAAAATCTTATAAGATTATCGCTAAGGCGAATAAAGAGAATCGTGCTTAAATTTTGGGAAATAGCTCGAACAATATTTCGTGTCAGCAGATCCAGATCAGATATGGTTTACTTGGATGATTATCAACAGAAATATATACACGAGACTAAGATTCATCAGGCGGTGCCTAGGTATCATGCAGGAGTTTTAAGGAACGACATGGTGAATATGCTAGCGAGTGATGCGAACACGATTGATGATTTAATTGAGTGACTCGATTCCTGAGTGGTGTATGGATCATTTTGGAAATGTTCAAGCGAATTCATCGGTCTCGTGCGATAGTTGGTTTGAACAATTGAGAATGTCTTGAACAAGTGATAAGTCTTATATCGAATAGGAATTCAAGGTAATAAAATAAATATCTTGGTCAAGGAAACTTGTTGGAAACTTGGAGGATCGTGAGAGCAATTTCAAATTGAATTAAACGGATTGAACTTGAGTAGAATATCGCTCGAATAGAAGTTAGCCCGAGAATGAATATTGTGGTTCGATAAAAAGAGGTAAGTGATAACAAATTCGATCTGGAGTTTGGAAGAACGATCTTGAATCTAGTTCAAAAAAAACTCTCCACAATCAGTCCCAGCGAGAACGATTATCCTGCGGGAGCACCGGCGTGGTGATCTCACGTTCGGTAGGGATGATCGAACTCACAGGAACATGTTCGATGATTATTCCAAACGAGCTCGATGAATGGAATGCATCAAAAGTGGATAGACTTTGGCTTGAATATTTGAACTTAGTTATTTAAGGGATGCCAAAAGTAGAATATGGATTTATCAAACGGTAACATTGAAGTTAGATGATTTTGCTAGACGAATTATAATCACGGCATGAACGTACATGACTTGATGGATTATATATATATCTTGGATGGAGCAAAGTGAAATGATAAGGTGTCTCTATCATTTCGATGATAATCATAACGTTCGACGTTCTTGTCTTGTGTGAGCGTAACTCTATACTCGTACATGCGTCATGTTCGGATTAGGACGATTATCCAGCAGGAGCGTTGGCATGGTGATCTCACGTCCAACGAGGATGATCGAACTTACGGGAGACCGGAGTGTGACAACTGATGGATCGTCTTAACTTTTAGTTCGACAAGATAAGACAAGTTTGAGAATACAAGTGAATCGAAAGTATTTCAAGGATGAGTTAGTCTAGAACCTGGTGTAAGACACGCTTGATGGTTTCGTGAACGGATACGTGAATCTTGTTGGATGGGTTGGAGTTATGATTGAGATCGAAGATTTAAAATTTAATCATGGCTTGGTGGTCTAAACTTAGAATAGATATATGTGTTCTATCAAATCATGTTTGAGGAGATAGACTATGCGAATTGCTAGATTTTTTATGCGACTTGGATATACCATGGATTTGACTGAACGGACTCGAACCCTGAGCAACGATCGTATTCATGTGTGTAGGATGATCTGTGCTCGATATTTAAAAATTTGAGTAAAACAAGCTTGGGTAGAATATCCCGTGCAAATGAACAATAGTTTGACCTTAGGAATTGGGGCGAGCATCGTGCGACAAATTTGCACGATGAATCGTGTGCTTGAAATTGTACATATGACCTTGTGAGCTGACCTAGTAATTAGGCTGACGACCATGTGCCGCGTGAAAGAACATGTGTAACCGACTTTAGAGTATTGTCTGAGCAAGCCATAGAAATAGGGCAGCAAGACTTAGTGTTAGACTTGGAACGGTAAGTGTGTGCTATGTTTGACACGAACGGAATATACGATAGGACATGGACGCTAGTCGGTTGATCGGATAGATCGTGCTTAATGGTAGTGCAATGCTTGATTTGAGTTGGAATGAAAATGACTTGGATTTTATTGACCATGTTGGAAGTATCATTGTAATTCATAAGACAAACCCAGCATACACGCGACACGGTATAAGGAACGAGTAGAAAATTATGTTCGAACGGATCTAGTGGTACTGATTGCTTTGCTTGAGATAGATTCGATAGTGTGATAGAATAGTTTGTGCTCAGGAAGTCTCGAGGACGAGACTTTTTCTGAGTGGTGTATAATGTAATGACCCATTCCGTTCAAGCGGACAACCGATTCAAACGGCGCAAGTGCATCGACCCGACCCGCTTTGCTCAGCGAGAAGACTTATTTAAGGCAAAAGATTTTCAGACTTGGCCCTTCAGGAGTTCAGTCTTAGACTTTCAAAGACTCGCTCGGAGTATCGCTCGACCAAGACGAATCATCGCTAAGGTGGGTGACTACGATAAACTTATTTTTGCTTAGCCAGCACACTTAAAATATGGACGATATATGCTAGTCGCTAGGTGAATGACCCCTTGCATGCTAATAAAGAATACAACACACCTAGCTAAGGAAATAATTATATCTTGTATTGCTTGTGTTAGAACATGAAAATAAAACTTGGCTTATAATTGGACCCTCGCATGCTACCTTTGCTTCGTGCAAATAGACCCCGCTATGCCTCGAGTAGACCATCATATACTCTTCGTAGTGCACTGCTTCACTTGTTTATACTGCATGCCCATAGATTATGTCGCTCGATACGTCCATGTACGGTTGTACTCCTCGCACTACCCCTTAGACCGTGCTAAAGTAAATGCTTATGTTTCATATAAATTAATGCTTGCCTGCTTATATTGTAGTTTGTACTTGTTGTCTCGTTTCAATGCTTGTCACATAAATTCATACCCCAATCAAGTAACACTATATTGCCTTGCATTCATCCAATTCACCGGAAGACTATCTAATAGTCTTTCCGTGCAAGTACGAACCTGAAAGTATCCGGGAACGTTAGGTCGCCAAGGCAATTCTCGAACCAGGGGATTGTATCATGATAAGTAAAACAAGAATCACCGTTCATGTAGCAAGACTCATTCAGGTATTCGGATCCTTGGTAGTCTCTTCGCCCAAGAGACAACGTATTATCCAATGGCTAAGTGAATCCAGAATTAACATGTCATGTTATGTCATAAATCCCGTGAATCTGAAACCCAAGACTTGCATGGTTGTGGACAACTCGTGCACGAGGTATCATAGATTTCTCGGACGATCGCCGGGGCACCGGGATCGTACCGGCCTGGGAGAAATCATAAAGGGACTCCTCGAACTTTGGCAGGATGGTGTCTGTGCCTCGAGTTTTTAGTCCTACACCATCATGGTCAAAAGAGTCCAGGTCTTTCCTGTTCCGGCGGGATGGTGCACGCCTCAAGTTTTTAGCGCTATACCCATCTCCGTCAAGAGACTCGTCCAAATGGCTTGTAGCGCCAGCTGTAATGCCCCGTAACCGCACGGTGCATTACACTGAGTCGGATCGAATGAGGCAATAGCGGGTTACATTTTGATTTGTTGGATTTGAAAATAAGTATTGATTTAGTTAGTTTTTATGTGCAGATCGCTAGCGGAGTTCGATGGAATCAGGTGTTCGTTCAGAGCAGTACTGGGATAGCGGGATTGGAGCGATAATGTCGTCTTCTTAAGTCCGATCGGTCGGATGATTCTAAGAGCACGGCCTGCTCGCACGGTCATACCAATTGAGTAGATCGTGCTTTGCATCGGACCATGGGTTCAAGGGATCGGCCGTATCGGCAAGGCAGGGTACTTAACAGAATCAGACTTAGTGAGTGGGATCTGTTCCTTCTCCTCTACTCCTTCGTACCTAATAATATGGAACACAAGTAATGGCTTGAACACTTGGACTAGATCTTGAACATTACTACACTGTGGCGTGCATAGAGTGTGCGTCGTTTGGTTTGATATAATTTGTGGCTTGAGTTGATTTTGCATAGGCTGTTGGAGCTTTAGTGGATCATCTTGGTTGGAACATCGAGGCACTTAGGGCAGGCGAGCGAGCGTGCATCCGTGCACGAGTATCAGTTGGGCGCTTTGTCATGCAAAGTGTGCAGTTGTGGTTCAAAATCGAACAACTACATCGGTGAGGGCATTGTGCCACTGTTGGGCATTGTGCCTCGGACTTTTCTGAGCGAGGGTTATTGCACCAATTGTAACACTGTGTCGAGAAGTGGCATAGTGCCTATGGAGATAATTTGAGATGGTGCCTTAGGATATAAGTTGGAGAATGGTTATGGATAGTTGGTTGATTGAGGCTAGGATCGTTTGGTGGGGCAAGAATGCTCGATTCTCTCGTCATACCTACTTGGTGTCTACATCGGTTACGGACAACCTGTTGCGCACAGGGTTTGGTTTCCTCGAACGGGATACGCTCTGGGGCACCGGGACCGTTCGACCATGGAGGAGACAATGGTAACGTGCCTTGGGCACAGTACCGGTAGTTCGATACAACCAGGCGGGCTAGCTACTCAGTCTGGATCGGGTAGAACTGCAGTTGATTAGTCATTTATGGCTTGGCCAGTGACTTCATAAAGATAAGAGTTGGTTCGCTTTACTTTACTTTGGTTTGTGCTTTTCGTGTAGGCGGCGGCTACCTTGCCTCGACAAGAGTGTGCACATCGATGATTGGATTAATAAGGCTTAGATTGTAGCTTGGTTTGAGGATGGATATTGAGGCTTGGATTGTGGTTCGATAGGTTCGCGCGTTGCTTGGGTTTGAGTATGACGGTTTGCATGCTAGTATCCTTTTGAGTTGGATATATCTGCTCGTATATAGACTTGAGTTGAATGCTTGCATGCTTAACCTGCTTTACAGTTTTCCTTAACATGTCATACCTCTGCCATGAAATAAATCTAGGATTCAAGTAGAAAGATCACCATATAACTGTTTGCATTCACTATTCTACTTAGTGTCGGTTTAGACGAGTGAGTTACCTCGCTCACCAGTACGGCTGTGTACTGACCCACGTTGTGGGCATTATTTTAGGTACGAAGGTGTAGTGACGCTGCTTGGATGTACGGGACATGATGTATGAATGGTAAGTACCTTTGTGGGCTAGAGAAAGAGCAAGAGTATTGCATCGCCTTTGAGGCAATCTTCTTTGTGGCATTTTTCACTTGGACCCTATCGAGAGCTTCGCTGCATATACTCTGATGTGTGCTTGGTACACAATACTTGACTTTCGCTGCAACTTGGTCATTTCTATGATAACTTTGATGTTTGACAACATCGCCTTATGCGAGCATAAATCCAGGCTCGTACGGTATCGCGTCCCGATGAGAACGATTGTCCTGCGGGAGCGCTGCAACGTGGTGATTCACGTTCAGCGGGGATGATCGAGCTTGCGGGAGATTGGGGCATAACAAATTGGTATCAGAGCGCCCAGTTCATTTTCTCAGACTTTGTCCTTTAGTTCATCACAAACTCTAAATAGCTTTCGCGTGTCGTTTAGCTCTTGGCTCTACTCAGTGCCGCATTGGATGTTTTATGTAATAAGTCTATATATTTGCTGGTTGTGGGTGCATATTGTTCTTCGTTGCATTGTCTTTTGTTGGTTTTCGGTAGATCGCTTAGCATCGTTGGGCGTTGTTGCATTCGTGCAGCAAGTTGTATGGCATTGTTGTATTTGTGCAACAAGTTGAGAGGTGTCATTGCGTTGGTTTGGCTTATCGTTCAGGGAGATTTCTAGTTACATCAGTGGAGTAGTTGGTTGGTAGACGAGATTGGTTATGTGGTATTATGTTAGTAGAAGCATCGGATGAGAATGGATCGTTGCACGAGTTGCTCGTGTTGCGAATGTGTTGGATGAAAGTTTGATTTTTGGCTGGGTATATCACATAGAGCATTGGCTGAGCAGGTTTGAGTTGGCTTGGGGATATCAGGATAGCGTTGTATGAGTCGCTGGTACAGCAAATGTGAGGAACAGTTGGGTATTGGGTTGGATTACTTGAAAGAGATCGTTGTACGGGTTGCTCGTGTAGCAAAAATATCGTACGGTTTGAGAATAGCTGAAAGTATTGAGAATGGTACACGGCACAAGTTGCATATAGCGAGATTGATGGAAGAGTTAGATGGTTCATGCGTTGGCGGAGTTTTGTGCCAGACTTAAGTTGGGGATAGCATGATCACGCATAATAGATGGTTCGAATGGATCTTGGGTCAGTGCAAAGAAGGCTGACATGAGGAGTGACTTGATTCTGAGTGGTATATGGTATATCGCATAGTTAAGTGGCATTAGAATATTTTGGATAGACATCAATGGAATTGCCGTAACGAATACGGATAACAGAAATATAAGTTGGTTGGTGCACATCGGCTGAGTTAGGAAATGGAACATGGATCAAGCGAATATTAAGTTACGATCGACAGGATCACCCCAAAATAGTCGGTTTAGAATAGACGTTCGTCGACGCAGAGTAAGCGCAAGAGAGACTTTATTTTCCAAGTGGTATATGGTGCAATAGAATTTGACTCAGGTATTCTTTGATACATTAGACTTGAGTGATCAAGAACGGACTTGTGCAAATGGAAGTATCGTTGGACTTGAGTGATGGACGAGAACGGAACAAGCAATGGAAAGAGTGTTTGGAATTTGAAGGATTGATGTGGACCAAGTATTGGAAATAGTTGAGATAGATCAGATGGAAAGCTGAATATCAGAGTTCGCTTGCACGATTTGGAAGTTCGATGGAGCATTCATGGATGCAAAGAGAGAGTTGTGCATAAGGAACAAATAGTTGGGATACGCTTGAGAGACCGTTGGGTGTATCGAAGTATAGCGAGCACGGACTACGAATGTTGGCAACACATTGGAGCTGTTGGTTGAGTAATGAAACACGATCTGGTTTGGAGGGACAATACGATGGATTCGTACGAACTTGAAAGATTTTGGATATTGGCACTCGAGAAGTTGGACTCATAGTTTAGCGAAAGTAAAATTTGGTGAAATGGTGCAACGATGGTAGACAGATTCTCCGGAGGATGAGGACGGGTATGAGGCAAGTCTAGTTGATGTTAAGTCAGATTGAAAGTTAACACTTGCAGTACTGAGACGGATAGAGGCAACAAGTAAAGGCAATATGGATTTGAGATTGTGTTGGAACTGATGCACGAGGCATTGAGAGTGTGTGGACTAATCAGAACATAGAGAAATTAGGACGGGCTAAGGAATGGAACGAGAGCAAAGATTATGGCGGATAAACTTTTGAAGATAGCTAAACGAGAGAGCAACGTTAGAGCAAAATACTGTGTTGCTCGAGCAAGTTGGACGTGCACTGTGAAATATGGCATACGGATAAGAATTGGAGCAAGTCTATGATTTCAAGAATATTTGAAAGTGGTAGTGCGAGAAGTCAAATATGGCAGTTCAAAAAAATTGATGGATTCAGGACAGAACGACGAATTGATGGAAGACGGTTTCAACGAGCGCAGTTCTCGATTTGTGTCTTGGATAGATAGTGAGACTTTAGGTGGTTAAGCGGCGTTTGGTTGACAGATTCGTCAGAGGTAGTGCATAAAGTTCTCAGAGTCAGAAGTTCGTTCGGATGGAATGGTTGGATTATGGCTCAGATTTGTAGAGAAGATATAGTATGGTTCGTAGTAATTGTCCATCATGATGACTTACAATTATCGAGCATATCTTTGGGACAGCTGGCCCTAGCGACTTGACCGCCAAATCAGAGATGAATATTGTAGACCCATAGAACGACCCTTGCGGCGGCGCATTTGGGAATGCGTCGAGGATGGATGTGAGTAGTGTATGTTGGAGATTGGCCTTAGTGACTGAGTGTTGGATTTGAGAGATCCTTGGGGTAGCCTTCAGCTGAAGATGCAGCCGAAAGATCGAAGCGATGGTGGAAATGGCCTAAGTCAACTGATGATATTCGGAGTCACAGATTTTTGAAGATGGCATTGCCTCTGACTCGTCGTGCCCCGGAAGGGAATATCATCCATATGAATTGACGACTGTGAAACTAGCTTGTGAAGTTAAAGCAACAGCTCGTTCAGATCAAATCATTGCAATACTGGAAGGAACATATGTGCCTCAGATCTACAAGATGCATTGGTACTTTGTCTGGGATGCATGCTCGTATAGAAGGCGAAGGTGATATCCTGTACTTCGAGGCAGTGGAAGCAGCGCGAAGAACTATTCCATGCGTGACATAGGAATTGTGGCAAGTGTATCCACGTTGAAATCGTGGCGACACTATCCCTTTGGCGTGGCGGCAAAATCTTCGTGGATCACATGAACCTCAATATAGATGTTCACCCAGTGAGATATTGGAATTGAGGAGGAGGTGTTGGGCTGAGCTGATCTAAGAACATAGTTTGATATTTGGGTAAGTCGTCTAACTGGGGTAGTATCAGTTGTGATGGTCATTTGGAGCAATAGAGATAATAATGGAGATAGTGCTTGCAGAACATTATGTGATTGGAGTCATGCTAGAGTTTTGTTGGTTGAGTTTGGACGGTGTTAGTATGGATTCAGAAATAGTTGGATGGATTAAGTTGGAATACGAACTAATTCGAGTCAGGTGGTAGGATCGTCATTAAAAAATTATCGTATTTGAGAATAGTGCTTGTGCGAATGAGTTATGGAATGAACGTCAGGATTGGTTCAATTGGAAGTGAAGCGAATGAATGCCTCGGACATAAAGATACCCTTGTAACTTGTCTAAATTCACTATCGCTAAGCTCGGTTTAAATGTATGTATTTCAGAGACACCTTAAATATGTGTATGATCCAAACTAAGCGATATGAGAAATTCATATTGAGCTGGAAGGAGGATGTGGAAATATGGAATTTGTGCGAGCGTTCAGCGCGAGCGAGATGCTGAGTCTGGATCAAAAGAATGTGAGTTGCATGGAACAAAGTTATGAATTGGACAAGCGGCATGCGATAAGGAATGGATACTAGTATGGTTCGGGGATGAACCTGATTCTAAGTGGTATATTATGTAATGTCCCGCAACTGCACGGCATATTACGCTGAGTCGGGTCGAATGAGGCAATAGCTGGTTATATTTTGATTTGTTGGATTTGGGAACAAGTATTGATTGAGTTGGTTTTATGTGTAGATCGCTAGCAGAGTTCGATGGAATCAGGTGTTCGTTCAGAGCAGTACTAGGATAGCTGGATTGGAGCGATAATGCTGTCTTCTTAAGTCCGATCGGTCAGATGATTCGGAGAGCACGACCTGCTCGCACGGTCATACCAATTGAGTAGATCGTGCTTTGCATCGGACCATGGGTTCAAGGGATCGGCAGTATCCGCAAGACAGGGTGCTTAACGGAATCAGACTAAGTGAGTGGGCTTTGTCCCTTCTCCTCTACTCCTTCATGTCTAATAATATGGAACACACGTAATGGATTGAACACTTGGACTGGAACTTGAAAATCAATATACTGTGGCGTACATAGAGTGTGCACTGTTTAGTTTGATATAATTTGTGGCTTGAGTTGGTTTTGCGTAGGCAGTTGGAGCTTGAGTGGATCATCTTGGTTGGAACATCGAGACACTTCGGGCGGGCGGGCGAGCGTGCATCCGTGTACGAGTATCAGTTGGGCGCTTTGTCATGCAAAGCGTACAGTTTTGGTTCAAAACCGGACAACTGCATCGGTAAGGGCATTGTGCCACTGTTGGGGCATTGTGCCACGGACTTTTCTGAGCGAGGGGTGTTGCACTAATTGTAACAATGTGTCGAGAAGCGGTATAGTGCCTATGGGGATAATTTGAGATGGTGCCTTAGGATATAAGTTGGAGAATGGTTATGGATAGTTAGTTGGATTGAGGCTAGGATCGTTTGGTGGAGAGAGAATGCTCGATTCTCTCGTCATACCTACTTGGTGTCTGAATCGATCACGGACAACCTGTTGTGCACAAGATTTGGTTTCCTCGAATGGGATAGGCTCCGGGGCACCGGGACCGTTCGGCCATGGAGGAGACAATGGTAACGTGCCTTGGGCGCGGTGCCGGCAGTTCGATACAACCAGTCGGGCTAGCTACTCAGTCTGGATCGGGTAGAACTGCAGTTGATTAGTCCTTTATGGCTTGGCCAGTGACTTCATATAGATAAGAGTTGGTTTGCTTTGCTTTGGTTTTTGCTTTTTGTGTAGGCGGCGGCCACCTTGTCTCGGCAAGAGTATGCACATCGATGATTGGATTAATAAGGCTTGGATTATGGCTTGGTTTGAGGAAGGATATTGAGGCTTGGATTGTGGTTCGATAGGTTCGTGCGTTGCTTGGGTTTGAATAGGACGGTTTGCATGCTAGTTTTCTTTTGAGTTGGATATATCTGCTTGTATATAGACTTGAGTTGAATGCTTGCATGCTTAACCTGCTTTACAGTTTTCCTTAACATGTCATACCTCTGCCATGAAATGAATCTAGGATTCAAGTAGAAAGATCACCATATAACTGTTTGCATTCACTATTCTACTTAGTGTCGGTTTAGACGAGTGGGTTACCCCGCTCACTAGTACGGCTGTGTACTGACCCACGTTATGGGCATTATTTCAGGTACGCAGGTGTAGTGGCGCTGCTTGGATATGCGGGACATGATGTATGAATGGTAAGTACCTTTGTGGGCTAGAGAAAGAGAAAGAGTATTGCATCGCCTTAGAGGTAATCTCTTTTGTGGCATTTTTTACTTGGACCCTATCGAGAGCTTCGCTGCGTATA
The DNA here is from genome assembly GCA_036927795.1 of Iris macrosiphon. Classification (NCBI taxonomy): domain Eukaryota; kingdom Viridiplantae; phylum Streptophyta; class Magnoliopsida; order Asparagales; family Iridaceae; genus Iris; species Iris macrosiphon. Next base: position 22,035,517 of record JAYESA010000007.1, on the reverse strand, counting down.
CTCTGATATGTGCTTGGTACACAATACTTGACTTTCGCTGCAACTTGGTCGTTTCGATGATAACTTTGATGTTTGACAACATTGCCTTGTGCGAGCGTAACTCCAGGCTCGTACGGCATCACTTCCCGATGAGAACGATTGTCCTGCGGGAGCGCTGTAACGTGGTGATTCACGTTCAGCGGGGACGATCGAGCTTGCGGGAGATTGGGACGTGACACCAGCGATCCTCATGTTCATATAGATAAGGCATCCTCGCTTAGCGGCAATCTGGGTGGGAGATATTGTATCGTATCCTGGAACACATGAACGGACATGAGTATAACACACTTGTATATATTGAACAATTGAACATCTTCTACAACACTTCTGGATAATCCGTGTAACTCGTGCACCTGAAACAGAAACTCGCTCATGACACTCGTGTTTGCTTATGCAATTGACTTGGATTTTATATATATATATATACATTCGTGCTTGGTTTAACTTGGTTTGCCTTAGATAGGAAAGGACAAATGGTAAGTTGGTAAGTCTCGTCGTGTTACTCTTATATCGCAGGGCACATTGCCACACGAGTTAGGCTTTACATCATTGCTATAAAACTGATCCTAAGGCAAGACTAGAAAGATAACTTAATAAATGGTGCACGGAATCTATATAACGTGTTTGGATTTTTCGAACGGGCGAGAAGCCTCCCCACCAGTGCATTCATGTACTGATAACCCACCAGATTGCTTGTAGGGTGTGGAAGAATCTCGTTCGATGCGGAAACCCCTTCGGCGAGCTAAGGCTGGAGTTCGCTCTGGATCCTTGGAGCGTTGCGTTTGGAACTGAAGCACATATGCAAGACATAATATTGGAACATCGCCTATGTATCATTCCACAAATGTAGCCACTTGGCAAGCTTTTATTGTTTCGAGAGAGAGGGCTTGAACGACTTGTAATCTCGGCCTAGCACCGCTTGTAATACGTGTTCAATATCAATAAAGTGCTTGTTTTACTTCTATACTTGTGTAATTCAATGCTTCCGCTATTGACGACTATGTGAACTTGTTACAAATCACATGTTCGTTTCTTATTCCGCTGCATTCGGACTATCTGTGCGACTCTGTGGCTTAGTCATCTTACCGCATGTTCGGATCACGGCCTTGTACGGGCACAGCTTGTGCTCGTGCGACATCATGTCCAGATGGGAAAGATCATCCCGCGGGAGCAGTGGCGCGGTGACAATCGCCCAGCGGGGACGACCGATTACCTGCGGGAGATCGGGGCGTGACAAGTGTCTGGGCAAGTGGTTTGATGAAAAAATATCTGACTGGAGATGAAAGTAGGAAACTTCTTGTTGGCGTACTCGGTCCCATTATCTGTTCGAAGAATCTTCACATGTACTCTAAATTGGGTCTTCACAGACGCTGAGAAGTCTTGAAAACATTTATACACCTCAGATTTCTGCTTCATCATGTAGATACAGGCCATACGCGAGTAGCAATCAATGAAAGTAACAAACTATCTAAATCCACTGATATAAGTAGTAGGACACGGTCCCCAAATATCAGAATGAACAAGTGCAAATAGCTCAAACCTTCGAAGACCAACTATTTTATAAGTAGAACATGTATGCTTCCAAAGTTCACCTGCACACGAACAGCTTTGATCAATACCTCTTCCTCTCTTTCCAATCTCGGAATTGAAGTGCAGTTCAATGAACGAAAACAATGAAACTCATCGAAACCGTTCAAGGAAAACAAGCAAATCCCAAAACCAACTCAAAGCACGAAAGCAACAAGCGACATCGAAAACCGAGGCAATAAAAGATAGCAGCGGAGAGGTCCCTCCTGACTCTGCCGCTAAGTCGATCCCGGGGGCACGGTCCACTGAATATGGGAATCGATTCCGAAGAAACAAATCCATAACGAGGACGAGTTCTTAATTCAATCTATCCCGATCGAACGATACCGTCTTGTGTTTCTTAGCCGCGCTCTCCGCACCGGGAGAACGGGGCGCTACAGAAGAGATGGCAGATGACATATTGCTGCCCTCCTAGCCTCAAACTGCGAGTTCAGGCCATTAAGAAAATGAGCCACACACCTATGTTCAAGGTACTTCTTCCATAGGAGAACATCTGCCGGATTCTTCAATAATAGCGGATCGCAGTGGTCTAAGTCCGCCCATAAGTGATATAGCTCCGTTGCATACTGGAGTAATGTCTTCTCCCCCTGTGTGGTAGCATCAATCTTCTCCTCAACTTTCATCATCATCATGACACTCCTAACTCCAGAGTACATCCCAGCCAATGTCTTTCAGACATCAGCTGCACTACAGATCAACTCCACCATCCCAGCTATGGACAAAATTCAGCAGCCAAGAAACCATCAGAGAATTAAGGTGACTCCATGTGCTCCACTCAGAACTCGTCTTATCCTCTGGCTCAGTGCACTCGCCCTTCACATATTTTTCAAGTCCCTTGGTCCGAACGTTCAGCAGCCCCCCCTTGACCAACTTAGGTAGTTTCTCGTCCCCTCAAGTTTCATGTTATTCGACAACAACTCTATCTTCTACATCACATGCGACGGTTCTTGTCACGCCCCGAGGCGTCCCCCGAGTCGTGACCGCCGTGCGGGCCTGGAGTTGCGCCCGCACAAGGCTTTAATGATTTGCATAGCAAGCACATATTCAGAGTACGCAGATAAATTGAAACACAGATTTGAAACATAGAAAAGTTTTCTTTATTGATAATGAACATCTATTACAAACTCCTGAACGAGTCAGCTAATATGCCGAACGGCTTACAAAAGGGTTGACTCAAAATGAGATAGCAGTCCTGTACATTACATCCTTTTTATAAACTCAACGATAAAGACCTCCAGGCTGGAGGATCGCTTTGCCACGGAGCTGCATTTTGTGTATGAAGAGTTGCAGGCTCCTGACTCCAAAATGCTTCGGGGGCGCGGTGAAGATGCGCCAACAGCTGGACTGGATCGGGAAGACGACTTCGGCTCCTCGCTCGGTTCGCCTTAGTGCAAAGAACCTGTTTCAACGAGGGTCAGCATATCGAAACATGCTGGTGAAGGCGAGCTAGCCTGACTATACCAATCAACACGTTGTTTAGTGAAGCATGCATATTTGTGGGTTTCTATCTTGCCTTAGTTCATTTACAGCTAAGCAGCATATTGAATTTTACTGAAAATGAACGTGCCACCGTTCGGTGGATTTTACCTGACCGTCTGAATTACCTGCACAATACTTACCATGCCTTCCCTGCCACGGAGACACAAGTTAGTATGCAACAGGTTTAAATATACAGGGGATCACTGGCTGGATGCCATATTGGACCAATTTTAGTCGCTGACGAGGATGGTATGCAGCGAGAGCACGGGAGTGCTGCACGCCATTCCGTCCTTGCACAGGATGACTAAACAGGAGAGTTCCCGCCCGGATCGGATCGGTGCCAGTGCCCCAGCGACCGTCCGCAGGAACTAAGGGCCTTGTGCACAAGTTGTCCGTGATCAACATATACACTAAGTTAGCAGTTGAGGCAAATCAGGGCAATAACAGGCACGGGACAGTAACAGGAGGAGAGCTACTTTGGCATAGTCTCCCTATCAGATTATTGCATTCAGGATGAGTTATGTTCATAGCATAATTTAAAGAAGAGCATACATTCTGACTTGTATTATGCATATGATAAATATTTTCGAGCGAACAAGCATGCAAGTAAGTAACCGTTCACAGTTTTGATTGACAAGCAGTATTAACCAAGTCTATTCTCTTTTATCTTAGTTTCTTTTATTATTACTTGGTATCGTTTGATCGGGGCAAGGAGTGAAGCTGGAAGCAGGGCTAGCTAATCGGGTTGGTAGCCACTCACTTAGATTTTGGAAAGAAGAAGGAAAGAGGCACTTCACGACTCCGCTCGCAAGCCGCCTACTGCTCGTTCACCTGCACACGAACAGCTCGATTAATACTTCTTCCTCTCTTTCCATTCTCGGAATAGAAGTGCAAGTCTATGAACGAAAACAATGAAAACCATCGAAACCGTTCAAGGAAAACAAGCAAATCCCAAAACCAACTCAAAGCACGAAAGCAACAAGCGACATCGAAAACCGAGGCAATAAAAGATAGCAGCGGAGAGGTCCCTCCTGACTCTGCCGCTAAGACGATCCTTGGGGCACAGTCCACTGAATATGGGAATCGATTCCGAAGAAACAAATCCATAACGAGGACGAGTTCTTAATTCAATCTATCCCGATCGAACGATACCGTTTTGTGTTTCTTAGCCGCGCTCTCCGCACCGGGAGAACGGGGCGCTACAGTTCTGGTGCGGGCACGACTGCCCTACTGGATGAGGTTTCCTCTAATTTGGCCTGAAACACCTTGGCCACCCCCTCTAGTATCTCATTCATCTCCTGACTAGTCACAGGTGTTCCCATCTCCACAGTTGCACTTATCGCTAACCCAACACAGAGATGAAATCAAACACAACTCAACCACTGGTCGTGCGCCTACACGCGATCATGACTTTCTCCATCTATCTGTACACCTCTAAGTTCATGCGGCAGGAGAGGTTCACGATAGGTAGAACTCTCCGAAACAAAGTCTAGAAATAGAGATATGTGCAAAACTGTTCAGGAAGTATGTTCTGTAATTTCAAAACCCATGCTAGAAATAAAGATATGTGCAAAACTTTTCAGGAAGTATGCTCTCTAATTTCAGAACCCACGATGAGATCGAAATCAGAGGATCGTATAAAAGTTTCTCTCTGATTATGCACGATCCAACGAACAACTCGCCTACGCCAGCGTACGACGAGGACAAGGTCGGCAGCTGCGTACCCTACTTACTGTAGGTTCGACAACACACCCTGCTTCCCGACGGGATCAACGAAACCCGTAGGGGGACGTCGACGTCGGATCGATTGTAGAGAAAAATGGTGGTGGCGAAGAAGAAGGGTGGCTGGTGAAGAAGAAAAAAAAAATTAAATTTAATGTGGAGAAAGAGATTCAAAATTTTGGCTCTGATACCATGTAGAAAGGAATAATGGACGATTTAATATTCATGAGGGAGTACATATATATAGGAGGAGGCTAGTCTCCTCCTTATTTCCTATCCGATGTGGGACTCAACAAGACCCTGAATTTTTATTATTTGATTTATTTTTCCCTTTATACCCTCCCTCCCATGCAAACAATGAAACCTTCTATATAGACTAGGTAGGGAGGGTAAGACGATAAAAATAAAACAAAAAATAAAAATCCAGGGTCTAAACTCTCAAATTGGACATGTCAGGACTTAAACTCTAAGCTGATATAAAATCTAGGGTCTAAACTCTAATTAGTCCATTTTTTTTATTTATTTGTCTGGAACATAAACTTTATGTTTTAGTCTGGAACATCTTTAGTTTTATTATAATATTATTTCATTATGACATATTATTTTGGATATTATATTTTGTTTATTGTTTTATATTTGAAATTTTTGTGTTGATAATACTATTGTATCATGGGTTGACAGGAAAAAAAATTATATGAACACTAAGGTCCGTTTGGATTGTCTTTCTAAAATTTTGTTTTGAAAACAATTTTCCAAAAATAAGTTACAAAGATAAGATGTTTTCTGAGTATAAAAATGTTGGCTTTGCGTTTAGTTACTTTCATCTATAAATTTGTCTTTTGAATTTTTTTTTAAGATTCCGTTTGGTAAAATATTTTTTTTAAGTATTTTTTTATTAAAATTTTATAATGTCCGAAGAATCGAACAAAGCAGCTATATCATGTCCACCATATTCGTGTCCGACACAGAGATCATCGTCGAGGCTAGGGTTTGGTCCCTTAAATTGGAAACTCCTCGCCGGATCTAGGGTTTGGTCTCCAGGCTCAGCTCAACCGAACCGGTTCTTGGCCGACGCGTCCTTGCGACCCTTGCTCGGCCCAGGCTCGTCGTCGACCCTCCGGGTCCTAGGGTTTGGGTTGAAGTCGTCGTCCCAAGCCGTAGTCGTCGTCAACCTCCGGGTCCCAGATCTGGCCCCCCAACGTCGAACCCGAAGTCGCCGCCCGCCGTGGCGAAGTCCTCGAGCTCCACCTCGCCCGGTCCCAGATCTGGCGGAGGTCGGACGTCGACTCCGCGGAGGTGGAGGAGGAGGAGGTCGTTGATGTCGAAGGTGGCGTGGGAGTAGGAGGGGGGAGGGAGTCGAATTGTGGTGGCGGAGGTCGGAGCTTCTCTGGGAGCTGGCAGAGGTCGGACGTCGACTCCGCGGAGGTGGAGGAGGACGTCCACCTCTCCAACATTTCTTTTTGTTGTTGTCGTCATCTTTGGTGGTGGTGGTGATGGTGGTGGAGTGGAAAGGGGAGGAGGGGTTGGAGAGCTCGGTGGTGGGAGAGTAAAGAAGAGAGAATCGGTGGAGAGAGAAAGTCCAGAGGATTGAGGGAGCGGGGGTGAGTTGGGGGTGCGTGAGACCCGCCAAGGAGTTAGTTGAAAGCTGCTCTTTGAAAACTCTTTTTTACTGCTTCCGCGACTGAATCAAGGCAGGTATCAGCAAATTCCCACTGGGAAAATCTTGTCTTTGCCAAAGGGACCTTGTCCAAACATAAAGAGCAAGGATTGCATTCATCAAGTATGAAATTGCATGTACTCTTTTTTTATCCTGATAAATATGGATTATCAATAACAAAAGGAAGCCAGACCTCAAACTTCAGCTAGTGATGGCAAATATCTTATTTAGATGCCAACTACAGACCATTTCAATGCAAGAAAGGAAGATTCACTATTCCATGAACCGAATTTTTCAAAGGTTTTGTTTCAATTCTCAGTTGAAATGTCCTGTTATTGGTAAATGGTAAATAACTTTTGCATGATCTTGAAAAAGGTTTCCAACATTTTAAGAATTGTTTCTGCCTCTTTCGTATCGAGACTATACAGTATATACCAAAGTCAAAACAAAACAAGAGTAAAAGAATCAATTTTTTTTTACTGTCGAAAACAAATATAAACAGAATTTCCCTGTTTCACGAAATATTTCCTTCTCTACAGGTCTCCTTCCAAACAAACAATTAAGAAATAATTATTTCAAGATGTATACAAGCAATCATAAATCATATAATTGATGATACATTTAATGGAATTGACGAATATAGTGAACTTATAGTACAATCCTAGATAAATTTGATTAATCTAATATCTCATAATGAGAAACATAAGCAAATATGTACTCTGTCAATGACTAAGAGAGGGAATGATTAACAGAAGCCAGATTGAGAATTTGAGATAACAAGAAGCATTCACAAAGTTTATATCGTTATAATGTTTTACATCAAATATGTACTCTGTCAATGACAGAGAGAGGGAATGATTAACAGAAACCAGACTGAGAATTTGAGATAACAAGAAGCATTCACAAAGTTTATATCGTTATAATGTTTTACATCTAAGGAACTAGAAGTTCATTTGGTTCACCGTAATGTAATCTTAATCGTAATAGAATTTGGTTTGTAATGTAACTGGATTTGTAATGTAATAGAATTACAATTATATTACCATGTTTAGTTGGAACATGGAATCAAATCATGCAATGTAATGTCAATTACATTCATATGTTTGGTCTACCTTGTAATGTAATTGAATTTTAAGGTAATAATGTTTTAAAAATTACAACATAAAATTTAAAAGTAAATCAATAAAAAATTCAAAAATAAAAAATGAAATAAAAGAAAAAAATTATAAAAAATAAAAGAAATGAAAAATATTAGTTTTGTCCTTCTGCTAAAAAAAAGACCAATAACCAAAAGGGACAAAAAATATTAAAAAACACAAAAAATAAAAAATAAAACGATAAAAATGACCAAAAACGAAAAAGACCAAAAGATCATAAACGACAAAAAAAATATTAAAAAAACGACAAAAAGACAAAACAAAAGCAAAAATGACAAAAAAGAACAAAAAATACCAATTTTTTTTTAAAATAGAGTAAAAATGAACAAAAATGATAAAAAAAATTGACAAAAATGTGCAAAAGCGACAAAAAATAACCGAAAACGACAAAAAAATGATAAAAAGGACAAAAAAACAAGCAAAAACGATCAAAAAACACAAAAAGAGCAAAAAAGACAAAAAAATCAAAAAAGACCAAAAAATGACAAATAAATAAAAGACGACAAAAAATACCAAAAAAACGATAAAAATAGTGACCAAAAACAATAAAAAACAAAAATGATAAAAAATGACAAAATAAAATTTCAAAAAAATCAAAAACGACAAAAAAATATCAAAAACAACAAAAAACGAACAAAACAGACCAAAACGATAAAAAAATGTGTAAAACCATCAAAAAACAAAAAAAATGAGAAAAAACGCTAAAAATGACAAAAACGAGCAAAAAAGATTTTAAAAAAAGACAAAACGTGCAAAAAATGATCAAAAACGATAAAAAAAAGTCAAAAAAGAGCAAAACTGACCAAAACTGACAAAAAAATGCAAAAACCATAAAAATGAGCAAAAACGACAAGAAACAAGCAAAACCGACTAAAAAAGAAAAAATTACCACATATCAAACATCCCCTTAAATTGTAATGTAATCGCGATTACATAGATTTTATGATGTAATTTGTTTTAGAAAAAACTGATGTAATGTAATCAAATTTGTAATCGCGATTATATTACATCTAATTTTTTATTGTCCAACCAAACATAGAATTACAATGTAATTGTCATTACGATTATGATTACAATACGGTGAACCAAACGGGCCCTAGATCTGTAGCATTCATGATTGCCTATCTTGCTATAGGAGGTTAAACAACGTCAATGGTTCATATGCTTCTCCAGAAATGCATTAGCGAGATTACTGAAGCTCACGTTAACATCTCCAGCTGCAGCATATCGTTTTATGACTTCAATTATTTCTGGTTTCGGGATCTCCTTCTTAGTAGAAGAAGTGCAGAGGTAGTAGAGAGATCCAAGAGCGTAATTCACCTGTCAGTTACATTTGGGAATACTTGAACTAAAAGCACAAGAAGCACAAAACATAAACGGAAACTCAGCATATAACTGAAAGAATTAAGTTTCAGGAACCTATGGATGTAAGAAAAACTCATTGGCACGGTTCTCAAAACTATTTTATATATCGGTGGCTTAAATGCATTGGTGGTATCCCAACTTGGGACACTCTAACACTGAAGTACTCAATGTATAATTCGTTACAATAAAATGACTAACGTTCAATTAACTAACAGTAAAGCACATGATGTCCCCTTTCGTCCAATTCCTTCACGGAATGCTGACCTGGCACGCCACGTCTTTCTCTCTCTCTCTCTCTCTCTCTTGAGTTTGAAACGAATTTCACTTCAGCCGCCTCCTGCCTCCGGAAGCGACTCCTCGTCGCTAGGGAGTGCTCCTCCGACTCGTCGGAACCGCCGCCTCCTCCTCTCTCTCGATCGGTCTCCCCCCTCCGTCGGATCCGGTGTCGGCGCCACTGCCGTCGGCGGCAAGAAGAGGTCCTCCCTCCTCTCCCTCCTCTTCGGATCCAGAACCCTCATATCCGGCGAGATCCGGCGGTCCAAGTCCTGGATCCTCGGCCTCCTCTCCGGCCGGAGGTCGAGCCGCCGGTCCGATCTCCCGTCGGACCGGTCGAGATCATTCCCCTGCGGGATGTCGTCGGAACGGTACAACGACGACTCAATGTCGTCCAGCCGATGGCGGCAGGAGACCACGCAGGTGAGGAGGTTCCCGTCGGCTTCTCCGGCGAGGGGTGGAATCGGCGTTGCCGGCTTCGCGATGTGTCCGAGCACGAGAGAGAATATTGGGTTTTGAGACGTGGCGTACCAGGTCAACATTCCGTTAAGGTATTGGACGGAAGGGAACAGCAGGTACTTTACTATTGTTTAATTGAACTGTAGTCATTTTATTGTAACAAATTATACATTGAGTACTCCAGTGCCCCAAGTTGGAGTACCACCCATGCATTTAAGCCTTATATTGGTAAAAGAAACTCATTTGCATATCACATCATGGACTACCAGTAATCCACAAAAGCAAGTGGTATTTTGATGCTTAAATGGGTTCCTTGTTGCAGTAACTACATTTATCAAAGCTTAGTCACAAAAAAACTTACGGTGTTTCTGACTGGACTAGACAAACATTGTATGATCAAAGGTATTCCACCACACTGCACTATAATTGAAGCATTCGCTGGATCTGCAATGCCCTCATATAAATGAAGTTAGATCATTCATATATTGTCCTTTCAAATCAGACATGAATTACAAATCGTTCAGCTATTCCTGAGGAAAAAAATACAAAGACTATGATCCAGAAATCTATAGGCTCACCTACACATGAATTACAAATTCCACCAGCACCAAATTCAATGAGTCTTTCATTTGGCTCTGTTATGCAGTCTAAAAATAGTTCCAGGATATTGAGCTGTAAAAAAATAAGAAATTTTCAACTAGATGACCAAATTTTATATTCACCTTGACTATTAAAGTACATTTCAGTACCTGGCGTAGAAATGTATAATTGTAAGGATCGTACGCAAAATTAGCCAAATGGGCAAGAATTTTCTCTTTTGATTCTGCAAGAAAATAGCAGAAAGACATCAGTCACTTGTCCAATGGTACTCTTAACAACTTCCTATCTTCATTAAATGCAGCTAGAGTATGTAGATTTTACTAGAACAAGGTGACTTAATTATCGAGAACACAGATGAAAACTATTACACCAAAAGGCCCCAAGGACCTATAAAGTAGGCCCTATATATAGGATATATACCTATGTATGTAGGTCAAAGACATACCAAGCTTGTATTTACTTCATGCAATGTCCATTTAGAACCAACATTTTTATATAACTAAATTGAAAAGGACTAGCAGTAATAGTAACACATATGATTGAGTATAACAGAATCAGCTAAACATACCAAACTTATAAACCAAATCTTGATTTTCTAACTACTTATAAAAAATTATTTAAATTAGTGCAAAAATCTATCCAATGATATATCAACAAATGAGATTATGGGAACAATCTCCAGTTCCTGTGCTCGAATATCTCTATATAAGATAATCAAGTGTATTTGAACAAATTCAAGTTTTATACTTGTACGCGCATTCAAGTTACCTTGGTTTTATATCTCGCCTACACCTAGTTTGCATGGGAGTTTTGTAATCCATCATCGTCATCGAAGCCTTCTTCCATCAGAATAGGGTCGACTATGGAGCATAAAAAGTTCCATACGAGATTTGACAAAATTTTATGACTAGTTGTCGACAGCGTATATGTTTTCAAGTTAGATTGGAGTCTACTTGACATGTAGGTGGCCACTGCCACGTATTCTGGTCCTTCGTATTTTGAGAATGGAGTGTGACATAATTTTTTGTGGTGGTCCATGGAGGTCTCATCTTCGCAAAGAGTACGAAGTCGTGGTAGTACTTAGGTTAGTTGTACTACTACGAGCTTGCAAATTAATTGAGAAATTCAAGATTTAAGAATGCATCCACATATAGGGTTATAGGGTTCTCTAGGATTCTTTTCTTTCATGTCATCCTTGGATCTCGATTAGCCTTCGTACTATTCTCCTCCCTATTCTTTAAAATCTTAAAGCATATTATATATACCATGTGATGCAATGTTACAAAAAAAAACTTCCTTATATGGATTATTCTTGTGACTGATTTCCCTCTAGAGTTTGTCATCTAAATTATGGGGAAAGAGTCTTGGAATCATATTTCATAGAAATCATGCAATTATTCATCAAACTATCATATAACTATGTAAATAATTCATGCAATTATTCATGAATAATACATATGTTCAACTCACAATATTATATTTTGAAGATATCATAAACTTATGCATCGAAACCATCATATAACTCTTTAATAATTCATGAAGTTATTTAACTTTAACATTTTCATCTCTTATGTTTTGATAAGTTCTATATTTTTTTGTTAAGAAAGTTCTGAAGTGTCGAAACCTAAATTTCTGATCTATGTTGCACAGACACATGGATACGGGACCTCTTTTAGTATCCTACTGCATTTTAAAGGGTCAATGGCATGTCCGATACATATCCGACACGAATCGACACCGACACAACATATGTCTTTGGAGTATCCGTGCTTCTTAGACTTTGATACTCATTCTGAATACACCAACAGTACATATAATGGTATTCATAGAGTGGGACTGATTCCCATATTGAGTTCTTTAACCATGATTAGAACACCTCTTCCCTCATACTTGACCGAAAAATTATAGCAGACCAATTGTTATTTCTCCACATGGATTCCCTTTCCTTCCCTCCTTTCTATATGGTGAAACAATCATCTACATATAGTTCACATCATCCTTTCAATTCACTACCATTTTTTTCAACTAGCACTAATGAAAATGACAAGTACTGATCCTAATTTGAACTAATTCACCCAATGTTATGACATAATTCTCCCTGGATCCTTTCTGATTTCTCAAAGCAGTTGCATCACTAAACACTTTTTAAGTTTAGACCTAATGTTAAACACTTATTATGACATAACTCTTCCTTGATCCTCTCTGAAATAGTGTATCAGAATTACTCTGACAGCCTAAACATCACCTTATGTTGTCAGTTGTCTAGTGGAAGACTTCTCAAAAGCCAACTTCAAGATTGATGTGCTTATTAGTAGTTAATACATGACAAAACTGTAAGGTAAATCGTCATACTACAGACTAATAAAAGTAAAATATATACCTAAAGGTCCTAAACATTTCAAGAACCTACAAACTTTTAATCTGGCAAGTGGAAAGTGGCAACTGCATGTGTTGCACGGACGCAGCATAATGGTATCCATAGTGGTATTGTGTCTGTACAGGTCCATCTCCGTCTTTGAGCAACATAGTTACCTATTTTTGTACCTATTTGAAAATATATCTAATATCTTATATTCTTATTGTATCTGCATCTGTTTCCAACTTCGTGCAACATAGGCAACAACTAACTAGAAGAAGAAAATCATACTGAAAAAGCTCTGTAGTGGCCTAAAACACTCACCCCGTTCAGCTTCACTTTATTATGGAATTCATGAGAAAGCATGGGGAAAGCATGCACCCATGGAAAAGGAAACAGATAAAGCTCAAAGTAGTTATTCAAACCTTCACTGGTTGTCTTCTGAAACTCGGTCACAAGCTCCTGTATTGAAAAAACAAAACAATATTAGGGCAGTGAGAGTTATCATACACAAAAGTAAAACAGTATTTATTTTGAGAAAACAAGTGGCCATGCTAAGTGCACTTGATAGTATGTATGCTTAACTTGTAACTTGTATAACCTTATACTAGAACACACCATCATAGGACATTTAACAGTGACGCATCAATAATGCTTGGTACCTTTTTAAGCATGATAAAGGGTAATAATACTAGAAAACAGTAAATTGGCTAATTAGTGACTTCGACAAGAAACATGAAGGTATTCGGTATTTTTCATCATCATCATCCATGTGCTTTCCTATTGTATTGGGTCGGATATGGAGCATAAGGCTATCTCCAATGTGTTGGAGTCCAGTCTGTATTTGTAAATTTTGGAGCCCAAATATGGTCAAAGATTTGATTTGATATAATTTGAAAATCTACATTAAATGTAAGATTTGATTAGATTTCAAATTTGTATCAAATATTTAATCTAACCATATTTGGACGTCCATAATTGGTGTTTCCTATTTTAGATAATGCGTTTTCCTATTTAAGAATTCCTATGACCTAAAATTAGGGTTTCTCATCATATTTATATGGGTGAGCGTGGAGGCTCAAAAAGAGAGCACAAAGTTGAGATCCGGGGTGCTCGTCCACAGAAAATCTAAGAGAAAGTTCTTGCTTTGCTCTTAGGGTTCTTCGACATCCAAGAAGGAAGAAGAGATCTAATCAATGAGTCGCCAACTTCGGTTAGGAAAATTGCTACGGGTTGGTGAGTGATTTCAATTGTAATCTTTGTCTTTTCTTCTTGAGTGTGGTGAGGAGATTGAACCTATTAGGGCAAATGGTTCAACATTGGTTTTGTCAATCTTATAATTTTACCTGAGTTATATAGATTGGGATTTGTCCAGGTGACGTAGTCATCACCATATACTTGTCTTTCTCTGTGCTTGGTGTTCGTTAGACGGGGTTGGTTATCTCAGGTGGGTTGGCCTAAGTTTCCGCTGCGGTCAGTCTCAGACACGGTATCGAAACGCTTGCAGGAAGTGTCCGATCCTAACATCGGGTATCAGAGCCACTGGTTTTGGTTCTGACAACTATGTCTACAGAGCAGATGAACACTCGCATGATCACCCTCACAGGAAAAAATTGGACGATTTGGAATCCAAGGATGGATGATCTACTCTGGTGCAAGGACTTGCATGGTCCGTTGGAGGGCGACAGCCCCAAGCCGACAGACAAAGCTACTGAAGACTGAAAACTACTGGATCGGAAGGTCATTGGATTCATCCGCCAATAGCTGGACGATTCGGTGTTTCACTACATGTCCATGGAGAGTTTGGCAAAAGCATTGTGGGAGAAGCTACATTCACTGTACAAAAGGAAGACGGCTGGCAACAAGGCGTTTCTTATTAGCCAACTCGTCAACTCGAAGGACACGGAGGGTGCACCGGTGGCACAACATCTGAACGAGGTTCAGAGCAACATTAATCAGCTGTCTGAGATGAAGATGGTGATTGAGAATGAACTTCAGGCCCTGCTTTTGAGTTCTCTGTCAAAAAACTGGGAGACGTTGGTGGTGTCGGTAAGCAACTCCGCTCCGGATGGAGTTGTCACGATGGAGGCAGTCAAAAACAGCTTGTTGAACAAGGAGGTCCGGCGTAAACAGATGGAATCCTCGCAGGAGTCCTCTCTGGTGACTTCCTACGGGAAGGGAAGACCCAAGTCAAAGGCGAGAACATGAGGGAGTTCTCGGGATCTTGCGACTGTGAACCGTAAGGAGGGCTGCTATCACTGTGGCGAAATGGGTCATATTAAGAGGAACTGCATGAAGCTCAAAGCTGAGAAGGCCAAAAGCAAGAGCGATCAGGAAGATCTCACGGCTATAGAAGATCTCATCATCGCAGCAACCGACGCAGAGAAACCTTGTGGCATGTGTTATGATGGCGATTGGTTCATAGACACGGGAGCATCGTATCATGTCACTCCATATAAGAAGATTTTCACGTCATACCACGACGGCAGGTTTGGACGTGTGAAGATGGCAACAAGGGAACGGCTGCAGTTGTAGGCATCGGTGATGTGCACTTGACAACGGAGCTTGGTGAGAAGTTCGTTCTCAAGGGTGTGCGACATGTACGAAATTTGCGCTACAACTTGATTTCGGTGGGGAGGCTGGCAAATGATAGCTATCACAGTTTGTTTGGGGACAAAGATAGGATGTTTACGAAGAGTTCCCAACAGCTGGCTCGAGAAGATTTATGTTGTAGCATGTACTGGCTCAAGCCGCTGAACTGTACAGGAAGAACACAAACATCGGATGGAGGCTCGATGGGTGTTCAACAGGAGGTGGATCGTCGGAAACTTGCTGAGGAGGATTTTCGAGATACTTTGAGGATTATGGAGGATTCAGTTCGTCGAGACAAAGCGACGAATGGTGATGAGCCAAAGATTAAGGGTCAGCCTGTCAATCCTATGACAGTTGGTCTGTCTCAAGGTGGGGGTTGTTCCAGGAATCCGGTTTTGGCGACAGGTGGTTTGCCAAAGCTTAACGGAGCGACATCGGTTTCAGCAGTTCGAAACCAGGAAGGAGATCAAGGTGTGCAGCAAACTCAATTAGAGGCGGGTGCATCACCATTCACAAAATTCCAGGGGAGTTGTGGGTCATCGACGGCGTGCACAGTGCGTGATGTTCTGCTCGAGGATGCATGTGTACGGGGGAGCTTCAGTGTCGGACACGAAGGTAAGCAGGTTCATGAGTCCGAGTCTCGAGGGAACCACATTGTCCGCTTGGTTGGGCCAGCCAAGGGTGAAGAAGCTCGTCGGAAAGGTAGTACGCTCCGGTGGAAGACAGAAGTCGGAGACAGGCAACCAAGACTCACGGTAAGACTGATTGTCAGGGACTTCGATTTTGGTCGTGTCATCGATATCGGCAGGATCCCAGTAGTACAAGAGGTACTACGTATGACAACTAGCGTGGACGTGACGGTCGAGGAGCTGGAGACGAAAAAAGATGCAAAGCAGCTCGGGGGATCGGAGATCAGTGGCATGGGAGAGCAGGAACTCTGTCGCGAGACAACAGACATGGAGTCCAGTTGAGGAGCCATGGAGTCAACACCCTCTCATCAGATTGGAGGGGGGAGATTGTTGAAAGTCCAATCTAGATTTGGTAAATTTTGGAACCTAAATATGGTCAAAGATTTGATTTGATATAATTTAAAAATCTACAGTAAATGTAAGATTTGATTAGATTTCAAATTTTTATCAAATATTTAATCTGACCATATTTGAACGTCCATAATTGGTGTTTCCTAATTTAAATAATGGATTTTCCTATTTATGAATTCCTATGACCTAAAATTAGGGTTTCTCATCCAATTTATATGGGTGAGGGTGGAGGCACAAAAAGAGAGCACAAAGTTGAGATTCGGGGTAGTCGTCCACAGAAAATCTAAGAGGAAGTCTGAGCTTTGCTCTTAGGGTTCTTCGTCATCCAAGACAGAAGGAAGAAGAGATCTAATCCAGGAGTCGTCAACTTCGGTTAGAAAAATTGTTACGGGTTGGTGAATAATTTCAATTGTAATCTCTGTCTTTTCTTATTAGGTGTGGTGAGGGGTTGATCTATTACGACAAAGAGTTCAATATTGATTTTCTCAATCTTGTAATTTCACCTGAGTTATATAGACTAGGATTTGTCCATGTGACGTAGTCACCGTCATATACTTGTCTTTATCTGTGCTTGGTGTTCGTTAGACGGGATTCGTTATCTCAAATGGGTTGGCCTAAGTTTCCGCTGCGGTCAGTCTCAGACACGTATCGAAACGCTTGCAGGGAGTGTCTGATCCCAACATCTGGTATCAGAGCCATTGGTTTTGGTTCGGGCAACTATGTCTACGAAGCAGATGAACACTCTTATGATCACCCTCACATGGAAAATTGGCCGATATAGAAACCAAGGATGGAGAATCTACTCTGGTGCAAGAACTTGCAAGGTCCGTTGGAGGGCGATAGCGTCAAGCCGACGGATAAAGCTGCCGAAGGCTGAAAACTACTGGATCGGAAGGTCATTGGATTAGTCCGTCAATTGCTGGATGATTCGGTGTTTCACCACATGTCCATGGAGAGTTCGGCAAAAGCATTGTGGGAGAAGCTGTATTCGTTGTAAGAAAAAAAACGGCTGGCAACAAGGCGTTTCTTATTCACCAACTCGTCAACTCGAAGGACACGGAGGGTGCACCTGTGGCACAACATCTGAACGAGATTCAGGGCATCATCAATCAGCTGTCTGCGATGAAGATAGCGATTGAGGATGAGCTTCAGGTCCTGCTACTTTTGAGTTTTCTGCCAGAAAGCTGGGAGACGTTAGTGGTGTCGGTGAGCAACTCTGCTCCGGATGGAGTAGTCATGATGGAGACAGTCAAAAGCAGCTTGTTGAACGAGGAGGTCCAGGGTAAGCAGATGGAATCGTCGCAGGAGTACGCTCTGGTGGCTTCCTACGGGAAGGGAAGACCCATGTCACAGGTGAGGACAGAAGTAAGTTCTCGGGATCTTACGATTGTGGACCGCAAGGAGGGCTGCTATCACTGTAGCGAAAGGGATCATATCAAGAAGAACTGCATGAAGCTCAAAGCTGAGAAGGCCAAAAGCAAGGACAATCAGAAGGATCTCACAGCTATGGGAGATCTCATCATCGCAACAACTGACGCAAAAAAATATTGTGTCATGTGTCATTATGACGATTGGGTCATGGACACGGGAGCATCGTATCATGTCACTCCATATAGTAAGATCTTCACGTTATACCATGACGACAGGTTTGGACGTGTGAAGATGGCATCAAGGGGACGGCTGCAGTTGTAGGCATTGGGATGTGCCCTTGACAACGGAGCTTGGTGAGAAGCTCATTCTCAAGGGTGTGCGACATGTATCGAGTTTGTGCTACAACTTGGTTTCGATGGGGAGGCTGGCAGATGATAGTTGTCACAGTTTGTTTGGGGACAAAGATTGGATGTTTACGAAGAGTTCCCAACAGCTGGCTCGAGAAGATTTATGTTGTAGCATGTACTGGCTCAAGCCGCTGAACTGTACAGGAAGACCACAGACATCGGATGGAGGCTCGATGAGTGTTCAACAGGAGGTGGATCGTCGGAAACTTGCTGAGGAGGGTTTTCGAGATACTTTGAGGATTATGGAGGATTCGGTTCGTCGAGACAAAGCGACGAATGGTGATGAGCCAAAGATTAAGGGTCAGCCTGTCGGTCCTATGACAGTTGGTCTGTCTCAAGGTGGGGGTTGTTCCACGAATCCGGTTTTAGCGACAGGTGGTTTGCCAAAGCTTAACGGAGCGACATCGTTTTCAGCAGTTCGAAACCAGGGAGGAGATCAAGGTGTGCAGCAAACTCAATTAGAGGCGGGTGCATCACCATTCACAAAATTCCAGGGGAGTTGTGGGTCATCGACGGCGTGCACAGTGCGTGATGTTCTGCTCAAGGATGCATGTGTACGGGGGAGCTTCAGTGTCGGACACGAAGGTAAGCAGGTTCATGAGTCCGAGTCTCGAGGGAACCACATTGTCCGCTTGGTTGGGCCAGCCAAGGGTGAAGAAGCTCGTCGGAAAGGTAGTACGTTCCGGTGGAAGACAGAAGTCGCAGACAGGCAGCCAAGACTCACAGTAAGACTGATTGTCAGGGACTTCGATTTTGGTCGTGTCATCGATATCGGCAGGATCTCAGTAGTACAAGAGGTGCTACGTATGACAACTAGCGTGGACGTGACGGTCGAGGAGCTGGAGACGAAGGAAGATGCAAAGCAGCTCGGGGGATCGGAGATCAGTGGCATGGGAGAGCAGGAACTCTGTCACGGGACAACATGTATGGAGTCCAGTTGAGAAGCAATGGAGTCAACACCCTCTCATCGGACTGGAGGGGGAGATTGTTGGAGTCCAGTCTGGATTTGGTAAATTTTGGAGCCCAAATATGGTACCAAATTTGAAAATCTACATTAAATGTAAGATTTGATTAGATTTCAAATTTGTATCAAATATTTAATCTGACAATATTTGGATGTCCATAATTGGTGTTTCATATTTTAGATAATGGGTTTTCCTATTTAGGAATTCCTATAACCTAAATTTAGGTTTTCTCATCCTATTTATATAGGTGAGGATGGAGGCACAAAAAGAGAGCACAAAGTTGAGATTCGGGATGCTCGTTCACAGAAAATCTAAGAGAAAGTTTGTGCTTTGCTCTTAGGGTTCTTCGTCATCCAAGACAGAAGTAAGAAGAGATCTAATCGAGGAGCCGTCAACTTCGGTTAGAAAAATTGCTATGGGTTGGTGAGTGATTTCAATTGTAATATCTGTCTTTTCTTCTTAAGTGCGGTGAGGAGTTGAACTTATTAGGGCAAAGGGTTCAACATTGGTTTTGTCAATCTTGTAATTTCACCTGAGTTATATAAATTAAAATTTGTTCCGGTGACGTAGTCACCGTCAAATACTTGTCTTTATATGTTCTTGGTGTTCGTTAAACGGGGTTGATTATCTCAGGTGGGTTGGCCTAAGTTTTTGTAGCGGTCAGTCTCAGACACGATATCGAAACGCTTGCAGGACGTGTCCGATACCAACACAATGGGGGTTTCTATCTCCCTTTTATGGTAGAAATCTTTTATTTAGAAAAAAAACTTCTTCCAACAGTGGTTTTTATCCCAATTTTGATCCTAAGTGGCGTTGATGTAGGATGGAGAATTTCTACGAGAGTTTCTATGTAGAAACTCTCGTATAAATTCTCCATCTCTCATCTTAATTAATATTAAATCCTACTTTCAAACTAAATCATTAAATTGACCATTTTATTTTCTGTCAAGAATGATAGAAATTGAGAACTATTGGAGGGAGAGTTTGTTTTTTGGTGCAATTTATATGTAAAAACTCTGTCAACTATGATAGAAATTTCCTTATAGTACAATGCCAAGTAGGATAGAAACTCAATTTTAGAAATCCCCATTGGAGATAGCCTAACCATAGACTGACAAATTTATTTTATGACCATCTATCAACCTGACAACTGAGATCAACCCTCTCTTTGGGTGCGAAGTCCTAGCCAAGGTAGCATGAGCATGATAGAGGCATGTCACCTAATAGACCTCCCTTTTGGATATGCAGTTTAAACTCTTGCGACAAAGGGGGCACCTTGCAAGTTTCCAAGATATAAAGAGAGTATGACAGAAGAGTTAAGGCGATACAAATAGCTACAGATAATTGCATTAATTTCTACAAACACATTAAGCAAAAGAAAAAGGAACGACCATCTAGCAAATATTTTATATATATATCGAAACATAATTATAGAGTTTGTGAATTAAGCAAGCAGTAGAATGTATTTGGAGAGGAAGCAGATCTATGATAGATTATAAAGAAAGAGAGGAAGTACTTGAAGGTATTGGGGTCTTGAAGTTGCACTTCTCCCGGTTCGCTCAACCTGCCTCTTCTCGTTGGTGAACATGTCGGCCGAGACTGAGTGGTCGACGACGGTCGGGGTAGTCGCCGGCGGTTCGGATGTGAGTCGAGAGGAAGATGTTAGGAGCACGGGAGACGGGTTCGCTGATGCCAAATGTTAGGGGGCTGCACAAATGTATATTTTCACCACCCTTTCTTCAAAACCTGTTAGGAGACTTTAAGTATATAAAATAAATTGGTTTCTTCCTCTTTCTTTCCAAATTTCTAAATCTTAATACATTATTTTGCATAGGTTTCGTTTGGGACTATTTATAAGTTTCGAACTTCATCCATGGAGTTTCATAATCGAAACAGTTCCAAACACGACAAATGACTGACAAAATTTTTATAATAGAGTTACACAATTTAAATTTTGAACAATTAGGTTTTATATATATAATAAAAAAAGATATGTTTATTTTTTGACACAAAAGATGTGATTAGAATAAAAATATATTTAAAATAATATAATGAAGTTTAGTATCAAAAATATACACTTGTTGGCATATTTATACAATCCTACATATTTAAATAAAATATACGTTTATCTTACACCTTACTTTCAACTAAATGTTACATATTTTTATTCTAATAATATCTTATATCTTACTTTCAACTATTGTTTAAAAAAAATATGTGTATCTTTTCATACAAATATTATATATTTTCAATACCACACATTTATCGAAATATTAATCTTGTTTTGACATATTTATAAAATCATAATTTTAAACAGTAGTTAAAAATGCAGGAAAAAAATTTGGTTGTCCTCACAATAAATATGACTGTCAAAATTTTGGTGGTCCTAATATAGATAACTCTATCTATAAATATCATCAATATTTTGGTAGTATTATTGTTATGACTGTCAAAAATTTTGCAGTAATATCTATTGTCTGGACTACCAATTTTTTGGCAATTATAATATAAATAACTATTTGTATTAGGACTGCGAAAATTTTGGCAGTTCTAATACAAAAAAAATTGTATTATGATGCCAAGTCATGAGTCGTCTCCAACGAAAATGTGTCGATTTCTGTCATTTCAGAACATCTATAATGAATTCAAAACTTCATCTAATGGGACTTAAAGCCTCATTTTGGAGTATCTATTACAAGATTAGGGTTGGAGGAGGAAGAGGGGGTATTGTGTTGGGAAAGAAGGAGAGTGGTGTTGTCTCCTATCAAATTTGACTGTCCCTAACAAAAAAATAATTTAATTGTATTGTCCCCTATCATGTGCTGCCTCCTAGTAAATTTTATAGTGCTCATTTGACATTTTGATATATCATTTCATTATGGTGGTTGTTAAAGGAGCCCCAAAATTTTGGCTGGCCGACACTGATTAAGAGAACTTAATCATTTTTCTCTCGGGACAAGACAACAATTTAGAAAGGGAGGGGGGAGATGTTGAGTGTGCCGGATTGGGGTCTTAGGCGTAGGTGTTGGTGTCGACCCCTATCCAGCCCAAGTGGGTTGGGCCTATACAGCCCACGCACTAAGCCCAATAAAAAAATCAAAGAAATAGGGAAAGAAAAATAGGAGGAAGGAGGGGGGAAAAATAAAGGGAAGGCTTAACAAAATTATACGAAAAAATGTGAGAGGAATAGAAAAAATTGGAGAAGAATTTGGGGAAAATCTAGTGCTAAGATATAGAGTTCCATATAGATTTTTGGTAAGGAAAGACTTGGGAACTAGGAGTTAGTCAAGGTTGATCTCATCATTCTTAGAATGAAAATGCGGTTTTGGAAAGTGGTCACGGTGGGTATCTTCTTGATCTAGGGAGGAAGCGGCGGCGGCTAAAATTATTGTCATGCTAGGGTTGAGGGGATCCTGCGGTCAAGTTTAAACTAATTTATCATACAATTTTATTAGTAAAACAATTTATCAAGATTATTGTCAATCCTAATTAACCAAAGTTCTACAAATTAATCAAGAGGCCTCCTATATGATACTGGGCATAAAACTAGGTCTAGGGAAGTCACTAAGTCTCATCCATACCTAGCTACGAAATTATAATCCTAGTATAATATACAAATACAGAAAAATGAGATTTACAACAATGGGGCAGGAGACCCAGGACTTAGCTCGGCAACAATCCCAACCTACCCTACTTTTTATCAGATGACGGTGGAGTTTAGGTACATCAACAATTTGTGCTGTGGCATATCCAAGCCAAGGTACAAGAGACTACTCTGCTGTCAACACCCTTCATAATCCATGAAAATGTTTACCCAGCTGTCAACTTATAACCACAATAATAGATTACAACACAACAGATCACAAAGGAGCAAGTCTAACAAAGCAAACCAAGTATTTGAATCTTGAAGCTTCCAGAACACAATATAACAGAGCACAATGAAGTTCAGCATTTGACAGAAATTTCCCGTGAGACAGGAAGGTGTCTTTGCTGCAGGTGTGCAACAATGTACCAAAGCTTTATTCACAAATGTATCTTTTATTCGAATTGATTACATTATTCATACTTTATTTGATGTTTCAAGTTACCACACACGCAGCTTCGACTCAAAGCAGTGGTTTCTCTAATAACCTCAATAGCATCTTGTCACCACAACACCCTTAGTGCTAACCAACTTGTAGGAGCTCATGAACTTTGCCGCAAATTCTGTTGGAAGAAGCAAGAAAGTATGTGAGCATACATATAGTCCACAGACAAAAAGGTTGAACACACAATGAACCCCAAGAAATATGTTTCTACCCTTTTTCGCTTATATTTCAGGGTTTCAGGGTTTCTTAAAAAAAGGCTTTTGATAAGGGCACTACACATATTACTTGGGGCTAGCCCAATATAATTTTTCCCAAAATTACAAGTTTCCCACTCTTAAAGTTACTTAGGACTAGTCCACACCAAACTATATAAGTGAACAAATTTTCTATTTTAGGCTTTTCACCCTCACTCGAAGAAACTCTCATTCTCCAAGTCTAAACCTAAATTTGGAAATTGATAGTTGTGGTCCCAAGTGGAAGAGAATTTTGCTTTGGTGATTGTCCAACGAATATTCTTCCGGTATGTCTTCGACAACATACGATGAATAAGTTATGCGATTGTCAGAAAAAAATTTAGTTTTTTTGGACTATTGTAGGAACAATGCATAAAAATATCTTCGATGACGAAGTCGGATCATGCAATCCATTAAATATGCACTCCGGACGTTCCGAAGAACATATCGGTTGTTCCGAAGCACGTACGGTACGTAAAACGACAACCCTATTTCGACAGTCATCGTGTAAGGACTGTATAAAATTAGACAGTCCTATATAAATATAGGACTGACAATAATTCGACAGTCCTATATAAATACAGGACTGTCAGAATTTCGACAGTCCTATATAAAGGACTGTCACTATTTTGACAGTCCTATTATGACAGTCCTATATACTAATAGGACTGTCAAAATAGTGACAGTCCTGGATCTTAAAGACTAAATTATTTGAAGTGCCAATTATATGAAGTTATTAATTTTTATATTATTTTATATTGGTTATAGGGCCAACCTTGTACAGATGTTGGGGTACATCCTGTTATTGGGGTTGATGTGGATGATATATTCTCAACGGATATTCAATTTGCAACCCAGGAATAAGCATTAGATTGGTGCAGAGAAGTTGGAAGACGACATAACATAGTAATTGTCATTGCAAGATCCATCAGATCTCGGCCGGGCCGAAAATATGTAGAGCTGGGGTGCGAAAGAGGTGTTAGGGAGCATCATAAAAAAAATGGTGTTGTTGAAAAAAAAAATCCCTAAGAAAAACGTTGGGACGAGAAAATGTGGTTGTCCATTTAAGGTGTTGATTGTAAAAGTAGAAGATGTGAAGTGGATAATCGAAGTTAAGAATGGAAGACACAATCATCCTATTCCAGGGACACTTACGGGTCATGCCTACGTGGCACGGTTGAAGGAGGATGAGAGAAAGTTGGTTGAAGAATTGTTCCTTTCCGGAGTTGCACCGAAACAAATTTATTTTGCCGTGCGACAAAAAGAAGATGAAAACAAGTCTACCATGAGGACGATATATAATAGTTTGGCCAAAGCGAAATGTAATAGTATGAAAGGAAGAATGGCGATGCAGCAAGTATTGAAGTTGCTTGGGGAGCATCACTACGTGGAGTACCATAGAAGACATCCACAAACTGATGAACTCCTTTCGTTGTTTTGGGCTCATCCTGATTGCACACACTTGGCTCGATCCTTCGCAGACGTGTTGATCCTTGATTGTACATATAAGACCAACAAGTTCAAGATACCTCTTTTTCACGTTGTTGGGTTTACGTCTACGGGAAAAACATTTACAGTCGCTTTTTGTTTTATGAAGAGTGAGACAGTAGAGGATTACACATGGGCGTTGAGGAAACTACAATCCCTTTACACAGGTTACAAAGAGCCCTCTGTTTTTGTTACCGACAGAGAATATGCACTGATAAATGCTATAGATATTGTATTTTCTCATGCGCATAGACTACTATGCACTTGGCATATAAATCGAAATATCCAAGTTCAATGCAAGAGAAAATTTGAAAATGTGGACGATAAAATCGACATGCTTCGCTTCGAAGAATTCTACAGTGATTGGAGTCTTGTATGGCGAGCAAGTACTACAGACAGCTACGACACAGCATGGTACATGTTCTAACAAAAGTGGAAGACGAGTAACCCGACATGCATATCTTATATCAAAAATACTTGGCTAGAACCACATAAAGAGCAATTCGTCTTAGCATGGACGAACATGGTGAAGCATTATGGCACAATCACTACGAACCGGGTTGAAGGATCACACTCAAGTTTAAAAAGATATCTACGGTCATCGGTCGGTAATTTTGTCTCCGTTTAGCAATCGATTCATTTGATGATTATTTCCACGATGAACGAGATTGTAGCATCATTTGAGATGAGCCTCAATTGCAAAGCATGAATACAAGCATGAACACCTCTTGGATGGTTTAATCCATGTAGTATCTCACAAGGCCTTGGGCTTATTGTTTGAGGAGATTGGTAGGTCGAAGTCAGTAGGTTATGATCCAGAGGTTTGCGGTTGTTCATATCGACATTCACTCGGACTTCCTTGTGCACATGAGATTAACGAATATCGTCATGAATCTATACTTATTCCAATAGATGTTGTTGATCAACGTTGGAGACAGCTATCGATAATGCCGACGGTGGAAGTTCAAGATGATTTCTTTTCTTTGCCACAAGTGAAACTCCTGCACGCAAGGTGGTGTGTCGCATCGGAACCGGAGAGAAGATCCATTGAGGTTAAAATCCAAGAAATTGCAGTCCCGGCAACAACTCGATTGCAAGAGCCATATGTTGTTCGAACTCCTAAGGGAAGACCACGCTCAAGAAAGAGTAGAGCAAAAAAGAATGAGAATGAGTCAACTAAAAGAGATCCATCCTTGTTTGAAAATATTGAACGCAGTTTGGAGGCAAAGTCCGTAATCGAAAGGGTGGTATTTCTGCAGAAAAAGAGTAAGCTTACTATTCGAAGGGGGAAGAAACAGAAAACGAACGATGCAGTCACGGCGGAGGGTTTAGATAACTTTTCTGATTCATATAGTCTATACATTAAAAAAATTCTACCTGAGATACGGGATTTCATTTGGTCTATTGTTGATGTTCCTAATGATGGTCATTGTGGATATCATGCACTAGCAAGACAACTAGGTTATTCAGTTGAAGCAGGATGGAGACAGGTTAGGGAAGAGCTGTACGAGGAGTTGGAGTCTCGACTACCCTTCTATAGGCAGATACTCGGCGAAGAAATTGTTGGAGATTTGTTGGCAAGCTTACCTTGTACGGAAACAGTTACCGGACCAGACCATTACATGGATGTCCCGCCTGCTGCTTACGTATTCTCTAATAGGTATAAGATACCTATTGTAATTATCTCACAAGGCATTAACAATACTTTCTTTCCAATGTGTGCTCCCCGGCCGAACACGGAGTATCCAATCTATGTTCGATAGGGCTTGTCGGACAACACTTCGTCATCCCAAGGTTGATCGGTCATTCTCCTATTCTGCCACCTTCTACGCTTTGGTATAAACACGCACCAGAGGAAGCGATCGCATGGACGACACCCTACACGGATGCAATGGCTGCCTATAAGAAGATGAAGATGGAGGATCCAAAAATCATGCCGAACGACTACTTTGATATTCTAATCGATTGATACTGTATATTGAAATGTATGTTTAACTGTATATTAAACTGTATGTTGTGTGTATGTTGTGCAATGAAAGAAGTTATCTAAACCCTAGGACTGTATGTTGTTTATTGATACTAATCGATTTTGACTGTATGTTGTGCATTGATACTAATCGATACTAGGACTGTCAAAATTATATGTAAAACTGTCAGGAAATTAGGACTGTCAGAATTTTGTAAGTTTAGGACTGTCAAAATTATGTAAGTTTAGGACTGTCAAAATTATGACAGTCCTAGTACACTGTCAAAATCTGCACATTTGACAACTGTATGTATGTAGCAAACTTAGAACACAAATTGTATGTATGTAGCAATTGTAGCAAATTTTGAAATTGTAGCAATTGTAGCAAACTTGGAACACAAATATTCAAAGTGCCATATATAGCAAATTCATTCAAAGTTTTACAAGTCAAATTCAAACTTAAAACTTTTACATGTCTCAAAACTCAAATTCATTGAAAGTTTTACAAGTCTTCAAACGGGGCCTAAACTTCATGCCGCCTCTTTGTACGTTGCTCTCTATTTTCCAAGAAAGAAAAATCTTCAGCGTTGTCGATTTGTTGTAGTTCGTCATTGATTGCCATATAATTCGAACCCTGGCAACTTACGAGGCTTCTTCCCAACTTCTTCACTTTCCTAGCCTATTCATGAGAATTTAAAATTTTTGTTATGTTATAAACATTTACAAATATCAAACTGAAAGTGAAGAAGTTGGCTCACCATCTTGACCAATGCAGTATACAAGACCGATTTGGCAGGAAGATCTGAAGGTACACGCACAATATCGCCTCCGCGTTGGAACAAGGTAGGTAGTCCGACACCAGTGTAGTAGGCGAGATAGTCGTCGCTATATTCCGTCATATTTACTGCTGCTTGTCGTTCAGTGTCTCTAATAACGTGGCGTTGCCACTCGGTGAAGAAGTCCGAGACCCGGTTAAACGTCGCAGGAATATAGTTTAGCGGTTTTGTACCTCGCGGAGCAGTTATCATTTTCAAAGTGCGCTTTGGGACAGTTTGTATGTAGCCAAACTGACGAAGAACTCTATCCGGCATATAAGCCTCCTCGATTTTATGACAACTTATAAGACCGTGATATAAAGCGACTGGTTGCAATGGACGACTAGTCTGTCGCAAATCACGATATGGATCCCAAACAATCTGTACCGCATAAAATTTAGCATAACGTCATTTAGCATAACGTAGTCAATTATTACCAAACATTAAAAAATTAGGTCTCAATTCACCTCTTCTGTCGTCATATCTTCGAGTGCATTCCGTAGGGTGGCCAATGTGTGAGGACGTTTCGCATCTTCCTTAGTTGGCTTCCATCGGCACATTCTAGGAAGGTTCTCGTCATACCCTCGATTCAGTTTAGCCCGATGCAGGGTTGGAAAGTGCTCGTATATCCATGCCTTCACGTCACCAGGTTAAAAAAACATTAGTCCAAAAATTAACAACAAAATTTTAAATTATGTATACAAGTTGACAAAGATATATCTATACATGGAGTAGAGTCTGGCATCCGGATATTGTCTTCGAACCCACGCGGAATGCCGCACCAAGCTCGCGGTAAAGGTATGCTAGTATACCGCTTTCCCAAGATATTTCTTCCGCCGTGTCAATGTTGTCCAAATTGAGGAGATATTTGGCATGTATGGACGTTCCAGACTTATCCGTAATGCCGACAGCCCCTAAGATGAACTGCATATATCCGCGGGCCACATTATCGCTATTATCCATTTCGGGGTCCGGATCAGCGAATATCTCTTCCAAATATTTTAAAGGAAGTCCGTAGGACTTCTTGAATTCTCGAAGAGTGGTAAAACTAGTGGGCATCAACTCCCAGACACCCTGATACATAATCCACAATATGGTCGTAAAAGTTGATGCTCGACTTATCAAAAGTTTGATTCATCATGACTCGACCATCAACCCTAAGTCCCAATATATGATGGACGTCATCAAGGGTAATCGTCAACTCCCCATTGGGTAGATTGAAAGTGTTGGTTTCTGGATGACATCGTTCTACAAATGCTGATATCAGTGCATTATCTACCGTCGTATATGAGTAGCTACCCAAATATTGTAAACCGGTGGAACTAATTTTTGCCTTCACATCGTCTCCCAATAATTCATACCTCCATGTATTGCATTTTTTTCCGTGGTTGATCACCGTCAACATACGAGAACTCTCCTGAAAAGTAAACAATTGGATGAAGTTATACCTCTATGTAAAATGTACTTATCTATAGATAATTGGATAAACTTTGAACTTACAACTATATATAAAATTATCATAACATAATGTACTTACCGGATTGTTCCATATTTGTATACAATATGGTTTTCGATCGACGGTAACATAGAGCAACCGTTTGGACGAGTCTCGACTGGACTATATAGCTGCTTAGAAGGTCCTGAACCATCAGTAGCCCGGTTTTCGAGGGTTTGTGGGAGACTCTCGACAGGACTATCTGCAGGCTGAGAAGGTCCTGAACCATCAGTTGGCCGATTTGGGACATTTGGCATGTCCTCATCGGAGGAGGAAGAACCTGAAGAACTAGGAGGAGCACGTCTCTTCGAACGAGTGACAGTCTTCTTCGTCAATCGACATTTCCTAACTTCAGGGCGCGCCTCGGGGTCGCGGATAGTGACACATGGTTCAATAGTACGCGAAACAATGCGTTCCTTACGCATCGACGCAGTAGGGCGTCTTCTGATGATATCTTCATACATAGTGGTCTTCCGAGGGTCATGACTATAAGACAAAAAATAAAATTTTATTTAACATCCTAAATTAATTTAACATTCAGGACTATAGAAATTTCTACAGTCCTATACGTATACAGGACTGCAGAAATTTTCACAGTCCTAATTTTTTTAGGACCGTTGAAATTTCTACAGTCCTTTATAAATTTAGGACTGTAATTTCTACAGTCCTTAATTTATATAGGACTATAGAATTTTCTACAGTCCTAAATCTATATGGGACAGTAGAAATTTCTACAGTCCCGCCCGATACTGCTCGATACTTTCAACGATTGTCGACATTATATGCCCTAAAATCGGGTACGACCATCCAAGTAAACGTCTAAACTACATCCTAAACTACATTCAGGACTTGAATACCCTCATTTGAAGAATGGAAAGAAAATCACTCAAAATTTTCGAAATGCAATAGGAATTTTTAAAATTTTTGGAAAATTTTGTAAATGCAATAGAACAAGGAGAAGGAAGAATTGTACCTTGATTCTTTCGAGACTTTGGGAGCCATCGACAAGGAGGAGGAGGACGAAGTCGAGGAGAGCGGCTCCGGCGGGAGGGGGGAGGGCTCCGGTGGGGTTTGGAGGGTTTGGGAGGAGAGTTTCAAGTTTGGGCTAGTATGAGTAAACTAATGGGCTAATGAGTAAACTTTGTTCATTAATGGTCTAGCCCCAATCCTGGGCTAGCCCTTAGTAAGGTTTGTAGTGCCCTTATCAAAAGCCAAAAAAAAACAAATAGCTTTTGTTCCTCAGGAGAAAGGACAGGTGTTCCTTGTACAGGGAAAGTCTAGAACTCTATCCCTTTCTTACACTATGCCTTTCTTACAGATTAGTGATACAATAAGGAAACCCTACGAAGAATAAAAATAAATTGATTCTCCATTGCACCCAAAAAGCTCTTAGAAATTTATGTCAGGGTTTTTTCCCTTGCTAATTGTGTTAACAGTAGCCTATATAAATGGCTAGGAGAAACCCATATTACCTAATTGATAGGCAAAAAACTACAATATAGATTATTCCATAAATGGGCCTGTATGACATATAGATAAGCCAGTCCACGAGTTCGCTTACAAGACACCAATTTGAGTTTCAGAAAGACTATTCATGACAAAAGTATTTGGGGCCACGATGCATTAAATGGAAAAGATAAATGGGGAATGCAAGTTATTGCCAATCCTTCCATGGTTAATGAGTCCATCTTTGTTCACCCACCAAAACTAGTGTATGTTCACCCTTCCACTCAAGTGTTGCCACAAAGTGGTTTTGACCCCTATTTTGACACGTGGCAACACTGAGTGGAAGGGTGAACATACATCCTAGTTTTGGTGGGTGAACAAAAATGGACTCAATGGTTAATTGTCTTAATTCTTTTATGACCAAGAGCCTATCAAATATTATGCACCAAGAGATTTCAAAATTTTACCTTCAATTCTCATAAAGTAGCGAACATTTTTTCGTAGATCATTAAACTTGTCACTGGAGTTCGCTTGTCTATCAAGTGAAGATGGTAAAGATTTCTCAGGATTCAAGGAACTATCATTGCCACGCTGTGCATCAAGAATAGACTACATGTCAGCATGTCTTCATTAAAGAATGATATAATACAATAATAATGATTGATAAGTAGAGCATAGCAAGCAATGGACAAGTGTGTTTTTTTCTACTCACAATTTTGTATTCCTGATATAAGGCATCAATCTCTTTGTGGAACTGACCATCCAAAAGCTTCTTCAGTTCGGATATCAGAATCTGTTCAAGAAAAAACATAAACACTCATGAACAATCCTAATACAAGTACCACATAAAAAGATTAGAAGAGGGGATGCGTACATTGAAAGTAAAGTCTGGTGATACATTATGCTCAATCAGTTTTTTAAGCTTGCCACGGATGACATATAACCTTCATAAGAAAACTACCATCAATTTCTTGATTCTTCCCTCAAGTCAATGAAAAGAAAGCATAAGCAATCTTGGCAACAATTTTTCACTGCCAACCACAGATATAGACAGTTCCACAAACAGTTAGCACAAAATTTATGCAAGGACAAGAGTACTTACTGCATTGGACTTTGTTCATTCACAATGCTTTTAGCTATGTTAGCAATTTCATCTTCCCATCCTGTCAAAACAACCTGGTCTTCCGTAAATGAGTGACTGCAATTTAAGTTAAAGAATCCACATTAAATTCTAGAAACTGATAAGTTTCAGTTACAAAGAGGAAAATAGAAGGAACAGAATATGTAGTTCATACTCTAATCAGAAGAGAAGGGGAAAAAAAGATAAAGCATCATAATATTTGTACAAGATAAAAACTTTCAACACATGGAAGAATGTTGCAGATGCTAATTCAATCATTAGTAGAACTTATCAAAGAGAAAAGGCACTAACAAGTTAAACACAAAAACAAGGGTAATTATAGCATAGATGAAGATGATGTACATCTTTACAGTTAATCAGTATTCAGTACACTGATAAGTTTGGATTAAGCATCTAGGCAAAGCTTAGGGTCTGCACCTATGTTGCACGGACATGGCAAAATGGTGCCCTTATCCGTATCGTGTCCATACCCGTATTTGTGTAACATATGTGATTAACCTGAACCTATTTGAAAATGCCCGTGTCCTTACCCATATCCGCATCCGTACTGGCGCAAAATAGGTCTGCACCAATGAAATGTGGTGAAGAAGTGAAAGAGGTAACATATGAATGTTGAATAAAGACCCATAAGATATCACCATTTTCTATTAGCTTATCTAAATGAAAAATACGAGACAACAACAAAGCCTTTATCCCAATATTTGGGATCGGCTACATGAAACATTATGGTTCTGTCTGCTACATGAACCCAAGTCTTCCATTCAGTTCTGCTAAGGGCCATCTCTTCTCTCACATTAGCAATTAGCAAAAGCAATATTCCTATTCAGTCTCAATCTAAGCTCTCTTCTTTTATGTCTACTCCTAGCTCTGGTTGGTCATTCGCTAAATACTTATGACTCCTAACCAGTGCATCAATTGGTCTCTGTCCAATGTGTCCAAGCCATGTAGCAATTTATCTAATCTTATTCTCAATTAACGACACCTACAATTCTCTATGTATGGACGCATTTCTTATCATATCTTTTAATGTGTTCTTGGTCATCCATCTCAGCATTCTCATTTCAGCAATGTTCAATTTTTGGACATGTCCATTTGATGCCCAACATTCAGATCCTTAAAGCATGGCTGGTATATTTTGTGGTCATCTAGAATTTTGCTTTCAATTTGAAAGATATCTTACAATCACAAAGTACTCCTGAAGTTCCTCCATTTCAACCATCCTACCTTTATGAGTTTATTTATTGAACATCCATCTCAACTTCTCCGTCACGATGAATGATCGCACCTAAACAGCGAAAACGATCACTTATATATATATTGACTATATATTCCTAGAAAAGCTACATTTGGTATTTGGTAAACTTTTTTTTTTGTTCTATTAATTTTAAAACCTTTAGATTCTAAAGCTTCTCTATTCACGCTTCTCATAAACTTCTTTTTTGCTCTACTGATTTTAAAACCTTTCTATCCTAAACTCTTCTCTAGTCTCATGAACTAAGTAATAACACAATATTATCAACAAATAACATACACCATGAAATTCTTATCACAATGGAACTAAGAAGTTAATAGTAACTAGAACGACGAGGTAAATATTTAGTGCTGATCCTTGATGTAGGCCTATGGTAAACTTAATTGGAGATCCATCTTCAGCTGTCCTCACAACAGTTTCAATTACATCATACAAAATAAGGGTATGAGACTTAAGAATTATGATTTAATCATGCACTAACATCTAGAAGGGCAAATAAAGCTAAAGTCTCAGTTTTGCTAACATTTTTGGCAGTTTGGGGGGTTTCAAATGTTTTTCAGTCAGTTTCAGATCATCCAATCCAATCCCAATCCACAACGGCCACAACGTATGGTTTCGGCCTGTGTAAAACCTTGCTTTAGACAACTTGGAGATAACCAATGGATTAGGTCCGAGAAATATATTGCATCAATAACAAAGCCAAATAAGAGTTTGGAATTCCCAATCAAATCCATTTACCCAATTCACCCTAAATGTTTAGGGATATCTGTACTATGTCCAATCTATTCAGGTTCAGGTACTTTTTCAGTGCTTATTCCCCTTTCTTCTATTTTTTAAGCGTACAACAAACAGGATTCACAAACCAACTGAGCCTCCTAGCCCCATATGGAAAATAAAGACGAGTGTCCCACGTTCTTAAACTCGCACCGCGTTCCTGAACCCGATGACCCAGATATTCCACATTCCATCTGACTATGGGTAAGACACAAATCCATTTATGCACTTAGTCAGAACGCTAGTTATATTGAAGGTACAACATAACAAAACAAAGAAGAAGTTTCAGCTCAGAACTAAAGCCAACTATATGTAGTGTAATCTCTTGATCCTATAGTACAAAAGAATAGCAAGAAACACATGTACAAGTGCTTGTGGCTTTAAGTAATATCCACAAATTTAGTAATATTTCCTACACGGGAAACAGAGCTTGTACAAAAAAATCTATAATTTGAGATACTAGCTAAAGCATGAGAAAGCAAGCAACACAAACATGTAACCAAAAATTGATGAGATGACACTGTACTAGAACTAGAAACGACTTAGTGTTATGTGCATATTGTAAGTGGTGTGGGTCGCACTTATGAGCAAGAAGATAGAGAACATACAGAAATGATAGCATGCAAGAAGAATGAGGTGGCCCCCACAAGGGAAAGATATTTAGTGCTGAATGACTAGGAAAGGCAAGAGCCGAAGTAGATAGTGTAGTGCGTCGCCACTGAATCAAAAGCTACCCTTAATAGGCTCAAAGAAGACTTCACAAATTTTATAAAAAATAAACAAGACTAACTATGATACTTATGTCTATGGTAAGTCAGAGCATTTCAACACAACCAGATAAGAAGACAAAGCAGTAAGTAACTGCATAGCATAATCTACATTTATCAATAGTTTTCAACAAATAACAAATGAATTTAATTGAAATTGAAATGAACCTTTAACTGAAATTTGACTATGGGTACATGTGAACTATGTGCAACTTGCTCACCTTGACTTCCAGGAGGCTTCAAATGAGCGAATTGACTGCTGAAGATTATGCTTTGAGTTCTTAGCAATTGTTTCTGCCACATCATGTGGTAACTCTATGCACTCTTTCTTCGCAATATGCTCCAAAACTTCAACAACCTAATTGTAAACTAAGTTTTACTTAAATAGACTCAACATATGAAGATCATAAACTCATATATAGGTATATCTACAATGAATCACCTCATTGTCTGAAGGAGGTTGGAGTTTTACAATTTTGCAGAGATGCTTAATTGTTTGAAGCTTTGAGGCATCATAGCAGCAAAAGAAGATTTTATTACAACCTTTGTACTTCTCCATGATCCACCGAATATATTGTTGAGCATCTGTTGAAAGCTTGTCGGCCTCATGGATGACAATAGCTGGCAAAGTTATTTAAAAATGTGTATCTTATAAGAGATTATAAGAACAAAATAAACATAGCATAACTGAAGTATTCTTCATTTCATTTCCTAGTGCTCATAAATATTTCACAAAGAAGATATAAAATCATGTCTGGAAAATTTTGCTAATCTCATACGTAAATAGAAGCAACATAATAACTAGCACCAGCTGGCATATGATAGAAGTCACATACCTCGACAATTAGAGTGATCACAGTAAGGAACTTTATCTGAAGGGTCACAGGATTCATTTATCAAAGCCACAATAACATGCTTCTCATACCCACGCAACTCAGATAAATTGACCTCAATATGCTGGGAAGATATTCTCACATTCACATCAATGCAGGTGATCTGTTCTTCCTGAATAGCAGAAAAGTTCATAATTTTCCCAACCAAATGCCTGTTATTTGGCAGGTACTTCTTTAAAAAGTATGAAAATTCATGTATTGTACAAATACATTAGAGTATTGCTCCATAGAAGATTTAGTGATGAATCATCTGCATGGAATATAATCAAGCAATAGAAGCCAAGTACCTTAAGCTCAATTTTCCTCGACTCATTTCTAGTCTGTAAAAGAGACGCAAATTGTCACAAGAACCCAATTTAGCTATGAAACCTTATACCATTGCTCCATAAGTTGTTTGCTTTTACCTTCAATTTCTCTTGTCCAAATGAGTCTCTCAAGAACGCTAAAACCATAGTTCTCTTTCCAACACCATGAGGACCTTCAAATATAAAATGACCGCACTGCTGCTTACTCACCTAGTTGTTTCAATAAACAACAATTAAATGAGTAGTAGAGGTCAATCAACAAGTAAAGAGCATGACAAAACAAGTTTATATGAAACATCTTGACAAAACTTTATTATGTTGTGTTTCTTTAGCATACATACCAATTTATCATACACTTTGATATATAATATTCTAAGGGCTAGTTGTTATATTCTAAGGGCCATTTGTTTCAACCTGTTTGCCCCAACGCCCATTTCCGGAACACTGGTTGGGCTAGCATTTCGTAAATGACCACTTGAGTTGAGCCCAAAAATAAATGGCACATTTGGGGGGCATTTTGTTCAAGTTTTGGAGTCTTGGGAATGGGTTTTAGATTCCTTACCCTTGTTTGGGGGGGGGGGGGGGGGGGGGAGGAATAGGAGGGACTTCATATTCCCATTGTTGTGGGAAAGTAAAATCCAAGCCCCCCTTGGGAATAGTTTTGCTTTCCTAGGAATGTTGTTTGGATGTTTTGTTTGGACAATAAAATCCTCCTTTTACTTTCAAAATTCCAACTTCTATCCCAAACATGTGAATTTAGCTAAAAGAAGCATTATGGAATTAATGAAAGAATATTTATGAAAAACTAAATAAATTAAGATTCATTTCCCATATTCCCAACATAACCTAACCAAACATGGATATGGAAATGTCGAAATCCTTTCCCATTGGAAAGGAATGGAAAATGAATTCCCAAGAATACAAAACTTTCATCCAAACGCCCCCATGGGAAAAATGCCATCTAGTATGGAATGCAACATACCCCTCTCCATTATACATTTGAAATTAAGTAGTTCCTCCATTTCATTATATCATTTAAATCCCTGATAACTTCGATAAAAATTCTGATCACATTGGTAAATGTATAAAAAATGGAATACCACCATAAACACTATAAAATAACTCTCACGAACATATAAGTACATTCCAGACCAACTCCATCAGAATTCCTGTCCATTTTTCATCTCCAGCCAATTAGACAACATCTGGTCAGAAATCCAACCCTGCTGGTCAAAATTCCGACCTAAACCTGACATTCTTTTTTCCCATCTACATTCCAATAAGTACCCCTAGCCACTGAGACTCGCATCACTGTGAAAAGTTCAAAATAGCATAAATTATCCTAAGTTATCATAAGCAAACAATCAATTTGAAAAGAAAAACACTACCGCCAACAAGTAATGCTAGAAAGTTTAACGCCATGCGAAAGCCTGACTAGAGTTCATAATCTCACAACGAAATAGGACTTTCAAACTTCAAAATCTATTTTACCTTGAGAAGTGAAGTGGAACTTCAATGTGCAGCTTCATCAAACTTGCAAAAATGAAGCTGAAGATTAACATAGTTAAAAAATATTATAGTTTTAACTTGAACGTCCAGCATTAGTTCTTATTGAATAATGAAGATCTGAATTTCAAAGCCTGAAAACATTAAGTCCTATATATCTTGTACCTAACTTAACTTGAGAAGAATTCCAGACCTCAAAACCCTGACTTCAATTTTAGAAAGAACTAAAATTGAAGTAGGATTAGCAGAGTCAAAACTAGCTCAGTTGAAGGAAATAATTACGGCCTTGCAAACACAAACTTGTTTTTTCGCTCCACAATACGACCCAAAGTTGCCATCATGATTCCGGGTACACATAAACCCCCATCGGATCACATTCTGGTACTATACTTCCGGTTTGGTGTACTTTTTCGATCCAGATCATTATGGTACTCGATCTATATCCATTGCTAAATTTGGCGATCCAAATCAAGAGTTGAAAGATCACTAAAAACTTAGTTTTGCAAGAGATTGTTGGATGCAAAGAAAATTGGAAAGAAAAAAAAACTTGAGTTTCTTGTCAATTGGACTTCCATAGCTGCATATTTATTATGAACTTTGACTTAGTAGTTTGAACCTTTGTTGTTTCTTCGTTGCTCATGGGCCATCACTCTCTTTCACAAGTTGTCCATGCAAAGAAAAGAACGAGCTTATGAGGATTTTTGAATGCTTCTCTTATTTTGTATGAATATTCTAAGTCTTTTGTCATTTAATTTTTTGATTTATTTATATATTTTGATTTGGCACCATTGTACCATTTTATTTTGTAATGTTGCGTTTGAGTTAACGTATAACTAAGAAAAGTCAAGTTTTTCATCTTATTTAATGAAGTAACAGGTTTTAAATTTTTCTTATGTTCTATAAGGTTTCCTTTCCATATATGACACGGCTATTGAGTCAAATATGAACAAGTAGCCAGTATCAACCCAATAATATAAAGCTTATCACGTACTGAATTGGCGAACCAACTCACCCTTTCCATATCGAAAATAAAGACAACTAGCATACCCTGTTCAGGAGCCTGTACCATGACCCAAGACGTACCTGCGCTCAAGGTAATTATGGTTTCTATATCCCGAACTATGCCAAGAAATAGTACATCTAGAAAACTTATGTCTCGAAAGTTGCTATTTCGAACAAAACCTTGACATCTATAATCTATTTCGAACAAAACCTTGACATCTATAATAGTGAATTCTCATATCGTTATGCTGTGATTTCACAAAGAATATATTTGCAATCTTCGTCCTAATGAATGTATCATCCGCTAACCCTGGAATATTTTAGAATCCACCGGCACTTCCAAATGACACGTGTTCAACTTAAGCAGGTTTTCCGTAGAGTGCACGGAGTGTTAGGTGATAAGTGGGAGCAGCAGATGGAATGATAATAATTTAAGATACAATCTTTACCATGCCATTGAGCGCCTCCGCCCCGTCCCGGTTACATAAGAAATCCTTCAGAAACTTCGGCCGGTACTTGTACGCCCACACGTATTCCCTCTCCGCCTTCACCACCAGCGACGGATTCGGCATCGTCGGCGGTGGCGACGTAACTCTCTCCCTCAAGGACTTCTCCTGCGGCCGCACGGCCACCGGCATCTCGGCGGTCTTCTTGCTCGAGAAGCAAGAAGGGGCCCACTCCTGGATCATGACGAGGACGGAGGAGGAGGACATGGAGCGGCGGTGGCTAGGGTTTCGGGGGACTAGGGTTAGGGTTTGGTTGGGGAATTGGGGCTCGGAGACGGACCGGCGGAAGGGGACGGGGGTCTCCATTGGCGATGGAGAGGGTACAAGGCCATGGCAATGGTCATGGTGGTGTAGGGGAGGGGAGTGGATTTTGGCGGGAAATGGGAGGATGATGAGTTCGAGGCGGGGCGAGGTTAACTATGTGGAGGAAGGAGACGTCGGTCTGCAGCATCTGCGTGGTTTCTTCGCGGATGTGACGTCTCGCCGCAAGGCAAGGGGGCGGACTTTTGGTGACGGTTGTTTGGATCGTCCAATTTTACAAAACCGACTCAAGTAAGCCGAGGAAAGGCTGACGATAAAGACACTACAAAATATGCAGGCTGGTCCAATTTTTTTTTCTAAATTTTTTACTTAAAATTTAATTCAGAACTATTCCAAAAAATTTGGACAGATAGTCCATTGAATTGCATATATTATTTAGGACTGTCAAAATCTAAATATATTTTTGGACTAGTCCTGAGTAAAATTTTAAGTAAAAAAATTTAGAAAAAAAAAAGTTGGGACAGTCGGAGTCATCTTTGCAGTGCCTTTATCAAGAACCCCGAGGAAATGGAACGTGTCTCGTAACACTAATTGCTCGGAAACTTAAGAATTTTTTAGATTAGTTCGACAACTGAAACTCAAATAGGAACTCACATTAAAAAAAAAATTACAATGTACGCGGGGTTGTGGCCTGTTGTTTAATGCACACAGTTTGAATCTCCTCTTAGAAAATTTTTGACCCAATGAAAAGGACATATATAAAAAAAAACATAGATGAGAGCCACGTGCCAATATAGTTTATGGGCTAAATTTTAACTTGATACCATCAACTATTACTGAACTCAAGTGACTCTTGTGATTACCGAGAAAAGGTACAAGATCCCGACTGGGTGGTAGAGCCACGGGAACGTATTATTTCTTTCATTTATAAATGGTGGGAGTTGGGAGACAGTGGGACCAAAGATATGCAATGCAATGTGCACAAAAGTTCCGAACGTTATGCCGGGTCCAGTACGTTATGCCGGAAAGTCAAAAAAAAAACTTACAATCACCTTACGACACGTGTACAAATTTTTTTATTTAGGTATTTTTATTATTTTTATTTTTATTTTGTTTAGGCACTTAAAAAAATGAAAGATAAGATGTATGTAATTCTATAGTAGTTAATGTTAATGATCGAGTTTAAAAAATTAAGAACTTTTCTCTAAAAATTTTGTTCTGGTGGAGGGGATGGCAAGTGTTGTAAACCCCTGATTTTTCCTAATTATTAAATCTTGGACTTTTCCTAATTTTCTGGAATTTTCGGGAATTTTCTGTAATTAAAATCAAGGTTTTCAATTAATAAAGGATTTTTAATTGTTAATAAATAATATTAAAATATCATGAAAATAACATTTTTGGGTGTAAAATAGGAAACCGGACTTGGGGTAATTTTCTAGGATTTTTTTGGGCCTCAGACCTATTTTTTAAAGCCTAAAAACTATTTTTATAATTAATTAATTAATTCTGTTATTATATTATTATTTATATTATTATTATTATTATTGATTTCTTTTTGGTTTGGGCCCGGCCCGGCCCAGTGGGCCGAGCCCGTACGATCCAGCCCAGCCCAGTGCCATAGCGGGTCGGGCGGGTCGGTCTGACCGGATCCGCGCCCGAACCGGGACCCGACCCGGACCGCTGTCACCGTCCCCAGTCGCCCACGACTCCGGATTTCTCGCCGCCGCCGCGTTTCCCGGCCGGCTAACCGCCTCCACGTCTCCTCCCCTCCGGATCCTGCGCCCACGACCGCCTGGCCGACGCCCCTCGAGCCCTATATAAAACCCTCTCTCGATCACCTCCGCCCTCTCCAAAACCCTAACCCTAGATCTACCCTCCGGCAGCCTCCGTCCCCTTCCCCGGCGCCGACGAACCCCTCCTCTCCTCCGGTCGACGCCGTTCCACCCGCCGAGCCTTCCCCCAGGCGTCTGCAGCAGCACCCGCGGCTGCTCCCCCTCCGCCGGCTATCCCGAGCCCTCGACGCCTCCGGTGGTCTCTGCCGGCGCCCGCAGACCCGACGCCGGCCTCCCCTAGCTCCGCCGACCCCCCTCGGCACCGCTCGCCGACGATCCCCCGCCCGGCCGCAGCTCGCCCGCCGAGTCCAGTCTCCTCCGGTGATCCCCAGCCAGCGGGACACGCCGCGGACACGACCCAGACGCGGATTCGAGCCAGGACACGCGTCCAGGACACGATACGGACGCAGATCCGCGTATCGGACTAGAAATACCCCGATCCCGAGTCCGAGGCCTCCCCTCGGTGCTCCTCCATCAGCTTCCCGGTAGGTGCCCCTATCAGAATGCACTGTCCTTTCCAAACCGCTACCCCGTCCGACCGGGACTGACAGAATAAAGCTCTGTCAATCCCGGGATAGCTTAGAATTTGGTAGTTGCAGTTAGTTAGTAGATTTTGGTTGGTTAATTAATTAGCGATTGGATTCAACGATCTCCGAATACGTATATTAATTATATATTTATATAATAAAAATCTTATTAAATATTACGTAAATTAGTAATATTTGACCATTTTACAAATTCAGAGGTTACTATGAACATATAATTTGCATCCATCACTGAAGATATATATTTAAATACAAAAAAATTAGAAATAAATTACTATTACAAATTATTATTATTAATCGATCGTATAAACCTACGTAAATTAGTAATTATTTAATAGATAATTTCCGAAATGATTTTAGTATTAATTAGTAATTATTTAATATATAATTCTGAAATGATTTTCGGTATTCAAAATATAATATGTTTTCCAAAATATTTCTCTTATAAATTAATTGCTAAGAACAAATGATATTGTTTTTATTAAAATCGTTCTTTCCTATTATCCTATCAGAAACAAAACGACTTTTTACCATAAAATATTTTTCTACGATAAAAATAAATAAAGTTTATTATTATTAAAAAGGGTTTTGTTTTACTAAATCACTAATACAAATCATTATTTTTATTTTAATCGATCGTTGGATTCAAATCATTAACTTAGTTGACTAATCAAGGCAGATTAAAACCCTTTGTCTAATTCTAAAATCAGATTATTAATAATTGTAGGTCCCTGTAACTAAGGGTAAGACCGTCGCGACTTCTCACTCGCGTCACCAAACCAACTCCAGGCAAGTTTCATATAATTCAAAACTGGTATTTTAGTTGTAATTAAATATGTTGCATGTCATATAGATATATTGAGATGACACTTGATTTCACGGAACCGACTGATTGACTGATTGATTGATTGATTGATTGACTCATTGACTCATTGACTATTGCCTTGGGAACTGGGGAGTAAAAGTTAGCACCCGTGGTCAAAGCCCCCTTATTGCCTCATTGTGGATAGCTGAAGTCC
Organism: Iris macrosiphon; assembly: GCA_036927795.1. Lineage (NCBI taxonomy): Eukaryota > Viridiplantae > Streptophyta > Magnoliopsida > Asparagales > Iridaceae > Iris > Iris macrosiphon. Next base: position 21,993,114 of record JAYESA010000007.1, on the reverse strand, counting down.
AACCTCACTGGACTGACGCCGCACCGTGTTCACGCGAACACAGATTGCCTCCAACCCCAGCCGGCCACGGGATGCTACTTTTCTCAAAACACTTTTAGTGATTGTAGTTTGTCATCATTGCTTCATCGACATTTACTGTTCTTGTTTCATATTTGTTGCATACAAAAAATATAAATACTGTTCAAAACTATTTCATTGCATCATTTTAATTATCGTTAAGATACTGGAATTGGATATATGTTCTTGCTCCCTCCTGACTGGAGATTAACAATTTTAGGTGATTGCGGTGACGATGATGAGTATGATACCTTTTATGGTCCGGACCAGAGTTCTGAAGCCCTAGCTGAACCTAGCCAGGAGGCCGATGTTTAGTTGCTTCCCTTTTATTTTTTTAAATTGTAATAAGCAGGGTTGAAGTAATAACCCTGGACCATGTTTTGTTTGTTTTGATTGTAAAAAGGATTTCTCTCAGACTTAGCAATAAAAGTTGAATTTCCTTCATGTATTCTGGATGTCTGTGTGTTACTATGGATTGATACAGCTTACTGCCGCCGTCTCACAGCGGTGCAGGCTGGGCATGATCCGACTGGACCCAGATTATTGGGATCGGGTCGTGACATGTTTTCAGTGGTGGCCCATGCAGGTCCAGTTTACAACCTTTGGTCTAGTCAACTTAGGCTAGCCAAACAAACCGACTTGCCTTTGACTCTAGGTTTAGTATGACTTTAGGAAAACAGACTCTAGAAACAATTAGAACACTTAGAATTCTTGAGAAAAATTTCTACCTGTCACATCATAGGACCAAATTCTTCTATCTATACATATGTACAATTATTTTGCTTGCTTATAGAACATAGGTTACCTTGCTTATGCTTGCTTCCTAAACCTTCCAGAAGATGGCACGAGGAAAGACAACCCGTTCCGGCCCAGCCGAAGAAGAGGCTTCGTCTTCTGAGCACACCCCGAATCAAGCTCAGTCCGACCCCTCTCCGTTGCAGCTCACAGATCGCCCCCATGCTGCAAGAGCTCCCCGCGCTGCCTACACTTCAGTAGTGCATGCAGCTCCACCCATTCCCCCCAGGACCACATCGATTCCAGCCGATGTGACTCCTCCTGTTGCACCACCTGTGCCAGTGGACCCCGCTGAACTCGTAGGCCTACTACGAGGAGTTCTTGAAGCCCAGAGGGCCCAAGCAGAAGCAAATCGCGAGCAGACCGCGATTATGAGAGAGGGCATGGAGAACGCCCATAATGTAGCCATGGCAGCGCTAGGCACACCCCGGTCAGAACAGGAACCTGCCAAGGTAATTAAGGATTTAAAAGCTTGGATACCATTAATGAATTTCTAGTCTAACCACAAACCTGTTATCCAGGTAAAGGTTGGAACGGTAGAAAACTTTAAGAAGTTGGACCCGCGTCCCTTCAAGGGGACCGAAGGCATCATCTACGCAGACGAGTGGCTAGATGATATGGAGCGACTCCTCAGCGTCGCTCGACTCCCAGACGACCTCATGGTTGAGGCCGTAGCACTCCAGCTGAGAGACTTGGCCAACATTTGGTACCGCAACGAGCCAAGATTTCAAGCTGGAGGGATCTCCTGGCGGCTATTCAAGAAGCAATTCAAGCGGAAGTTCTTTCCAGAGGCTGCCCTCGAAGCTATGGGAAGACAGTTTCAAGATCTGAAGCAAGGAGACCGCACAATTGAAGAATATGCGGCTGAGTTCAACAGGCTTGGCAGGTTTGCAAGCCACCTAGTGGACAATCCTGTGGAACGTGCTAAGAAGTTCCGGCACGGGCTACGTGAAGAGATCCGCACCTTAGTAGCTGCTAACGGTGCGAAGACTTATGACAAGATGTTGAAGGTGGCCCAAGATGTAGAGGCCAGTGCACCTGCTCGACCCAAGAGGGAGCATCCAGGGTCAAGCAACAGCTATCAGGGCAACAACAAGAGGCACAACAACAACAACAATAGGCCCTCCTATCCCCAGCAGTCCCAGCAACAACAGCCAGCAGCGGCCAACAAAGCGCATCAGTACAACCAACCAAAGGCGGTCAACTGCGTCTACTGCAAAAGGCCAGGTCATACCGCAGAGATCTGCAGGAAGAAATTGGGACACTGCCTTGCTTGTGGATCTGCCACCCATCAAGTGAAGGACTGCCCCACAGCATACAACAAAACTGGAGCTGGACAGCAGAGAGGTCCACTGCCTACTCAGCAGCAGCGCTACAACCAGCACAGAGCCGGGCAAGCTTTTGCCTTGACTGTGGAAGAGCCAGAAGCTGAACCCGAGGCGGAAGGAGATGTCATCGCAGGTTCCATTCTACTTCATTCGCACCCTGCCTTAGCATTATTTGATTCTGGAGCATCACACAGTTTTATATCTGCAAACTTCATTTCTGCACACCATCTAGTTACTGGCATAAGTAAGATAATCTGTAGAGTTATGACTGGTGGAGGACCAATACCCATTAGTGAGACTTGTAGCTGCCCAGTCACTATCTCAGGACATGAGTTTCAGACTCAGTTCCTAATAATGCCTCTGCCAAACTATGACGTAGTCTTGGGCATGGATTGGCTTAGTCAACATCATGCTCTGATAGACTGTCGAGAAGGCTGCGTAACTCTAGATCCACCTGGAGGACCTAAACTCAAAGTGATTCGAGCACCTGAAGGCGTGGAATGTGTGTCCTACACATCCATCACTGAAGAAACCGGACCCCCTCATCCTCTCATAGCAGAATTTATAGACGTCTTCCCAGACAATCTTCCAGGGCTACCCCCTGATCGAGATGTGGAATTCTCGATCGATCTTATACCTGGCGCAGCACCAATCTCCCAACGCTGCTACCGAGTGAATCCCAAGGAGTCCAAGGAGATGAAAGACCAAATTGACGAGCTTCAGGCGCAAGGATTCATCAGGGCCGGTGCCTCACCCTGGGGAGCACCAGTCTTGTTTGTACCCAAGAAGGATGGGACAGTTAGAATGTGCATAGACTACCGGGCATTGAACAACATCACTATCAAGAACAAGTACCCGCTGCCCCGGATCGACGATCTCTTCGACCAGCTGAGTGGAGCTAAGGTTTTCTCGAAGATAGACCTCAGATCGGGTTACCATCAAATCAAGGTGAGGAAGGAAGATATTCCAAAGACGGCATTCAACACCAAGTATGGACAATTTGAATTCTTGGTCATGCCCTTTGGTCTTACCAATGCCCCAGCAGTGTTCATGAATCTCATGAACAAGGTCTTCCACAAATACCTGGACCAGTTTGTCGTTGTCTTCATTGACGACATTCTGATCTATTCGAAGACCAAGGAAGAACACGAGCAGCATTTGAGGATAGTTTTGGAAACCCTCAGAAAGGAGAAGCTATATGGAAAATTGTCCAAGTGTGAATTCTTCTTAGACAAGGTGGACTTTCTCGGCCACGTTGTCACAGGAGAAGGCATATCAGTGGACCCCAAGAAGATAGCTGCCGTGGAAACATGGAATACTCCCAGGTCAGTTGCAGAGATCAGAAGCTTCTTGGGCTTAGCTGGATATTACAGAAAATTCGTGAAGGATTTTGCAAAAATTGCTGAGCCCATGACCAAGCTAACCAGGAAGAATGAAGAGTTCGTCTGGACCGAAGCGTGCCAGGCGTCATTTGAAGAGCTGAAGAGAAGGCTAACAACAGCACCAATTTTGTCGCTACCCTCAGGATCAGGAGGATTCTCAATTTATAGCGACGCGTCCGGCAAAGGATTAGGATGTGTGCTCCAGCAACATGGAAAGGTAATTGCTTATGCTTCCCGGCAATTACGGACTCATGAGAAGAACTACCCGACTCATGACCTGGAGCTAGCAGCAGTCATCTTCGCCTTGAAGCTGTGGAAGCACTACCTGTACGGCGAAAGAGTAGAGATATACACGGACCACAAAAGTCTCAAGTATGTCTTTACACAGAAGGAGCTCAACATGCGTCAGAGACGATGGTTGGAGCTCATGAAGGACTTTGATATCAGCCTGCAGTACCATCCCGGAAAGGCTAATGTGGTCGCCGACGCACTTAGTCGATATCCGATGGCGATGTTCTTGACGACAGATCGATACCTACTGGAGGACATGGAAAAGCTGGGTTTAGAACTCGTATTGCCTGCAGAGGAAATGAAGAAGCTTGGACGGGAAGCAATAGTACCCGGCGTTGACTTCCCCATGATGCATTTGCAAGTGCAATCTAGCTTGATGGACAAAATCAAGGAAACTCAATTCGAGGACGGAGCATTGTGCAAGCTCAGGGACCAGGTGTTAGCTGGCACACTGGAGGGATTCTCTATTTCAGACGACGGAACACTGAGGAATGGCACCAGACTTTGTGTACCTGCTGGTGAATTGAGGGAACAGCTGATGCAGGAAGCGCATCACTCACAGTATTCCATCCACCCTGGAGCAAATAAGATGTACCGAGATATACGGGAGCACGTATGGTGGTATGGAATGAAGAAGGATGTCTCAAAATTCGTTGGCAGATGCTTGATCTGTCAGCAGGTGAAAGCAGATAGACAAAGACCAGCAGGACTTCTTCAGCCACTGCCCATTCCAGAATGGAAATGGGAGCACATCACTATGGATTTTGTGTCAGGATTGCCTCGATCCCAAGGAGGGAAGGACGCTATTTGGGTGATCGTAGACAGATTGACTAAGTCTGCCCACTTCATTCCCTTCAAGGTTGGTTTATCCACCGAGAAGTTAGCTGCCCTATACATGAGACAAATCGTCCGGATACATGGAGTTCCTGTGAGCATTGTATCAGACCGAGACAGCCGCTTTACTTCTCACTTCTGGAAGAGCTTGCAAGAGAGTCTGGGGACCCAACTGAAGTTCAGCACTGCATATCACCCACAGACCGACGGACAGTCAGAGAGAACCATCCAGACGTTAGAGGATATGCTGAGATCTTGCGTCCTGGATTTTGGAGGATCATGGGAGGACCACCTACACTTGGTAGAGTTTGCTTACAACAACAGCTACCAGGCCAGCATCGGCATGACTCCTTTTGAGGCTCTGTATGGACGTCGTTGCCGCACTCCCTTGGCTTGGGACGACGTAGGAGAACGAGTCATGCTGGGACCTGAGATGATTACAGATGCGGCTGAAAAAGTCAAGGTGATCAGAGACAGACTTCGGGTGGCTCAAGATCGTCAGAAGCATTGGGCAGACAGCCGTCGCCGACTTGTGGAGTTCGAAGCAGGTGATAGTGTCTTCGTCAAGATCTCCCCCACCAGAGGAACTATCCGTTTTGGCAGAGCTGGGAAACTTAGTCCCAGGTATATTGGTCCATTCGAGATAGTGAGCAGAGTTGGAGAGGTGGCATACAGAGTGGCATTACCACCTAATCTTGAAGGCGTGCACAACGTTTTCCATGTATCGCAGCTGAGGCGTTACATTCCGGACCCGAGCCACATCCTGGATCATTCAGAGTTGGAGATTGGGCCAAGTCTTACAGTACCAGAGCAGCCAGTGAGGATCATAGACCGTATGGAAAAGCAGTTGCGGAACACCGTGATTCCACTGGTCAAAGTTCAATGGCTCCACCACTCCCCAGGCGAATCCACCTGGGAACGAGAGGCTGAGATGAAGCAGAAGTACCCTCATCTGTTTTAAGGCATGTTTACCCTTGTTTCTCCCTTCAATTGTAGTAAATTTCGAGGACGAAATTTCTATAAGTTGGGTAGGTTGTAAACCCCTGATTTTTCCTAATTATTAAATCTTGGACTTTTCCTAATTTTCTGGAATTTTCGGGAATTTTCTGTAATTAAAATCAAGGTTTTCAATTAATAAAGGATTTTTAATTGTTAATAAATAATATTAAAATATCATGAAAATAACATTTTTGGGTGTAAAATAGGAAACCGGACTTGGGGTAATTTTCTAGGATTTTTTTGGGCCTCAGACCTATTTTTAAAAGCCTAAAAACTATTTTTATAATTAATTAATTAATTCTGTTATTATATTATTATTTATATTATTATTATTATTATTGATTTCTTTTTGGTTTGGGCCCGGCCCGGCCCAGTGGGCCGAGCCCGTACGATCCAGCCCAGCCCAGTGCCATAGCGGGTCGGGCGGGTCGGTCTGACCGGATCCGCGCCCGAACCGGGACCCGACCCGGACCGCTGTCACCGTCCCCAGTCGCCCACGACTCCGGATTTCTCGCCGCCGCCGCGTTTCCCGGCCGGCTAACCGCCTCCACGTCTCCTCCCCTCCGGATCCTGCGCCCACGACCGCCTGGCCGACGCCCCTCGAGCCCTATATAAAACCCTCTCTCGATCACCTCCGCCCTCTCCAAAACCCTAACCCTAGATCTACCCTCCGGCAGCCTCCGTCCCCTTCCCCGGCGCCGACGAACCCCTCCTCTCCTCCGGTCGACGCCGTTCCACCCGCCGAGCCTTCCCCCAGGCGTCTGCAGCAGCACCCGCGGCTGCTCCCCCTCCGCCGGCTATCCCGAGCCCTCGACGCCTCCGGTGGTCTCTGCCGGCGCCCGCAGACCCGACGCCGGCCTCCCCTAGCTCCGCCGACCCCCCTCGGCACCGCTCGCCGACGATCCCCCGCCCGGCCGCAGCTCGCCCGCCGAGTCCAGTCTCCTCCGGTGATCCCCAGCCAGCGGGACACGCCGCGGACACGACCCAGACGCGGATTCGAGCCAGGACACGCGTCCAGGACACGATACGGACGCAGATCCGCGTATCGGACTAGAAATACCCCGATCCCGAGTCCGAGGCCTCCCCTCGGTGCTCCTCCATCAGCTTCCCGGTAGGTGCCCCTATCAGAATGCACTGTCCTTTCCAAACCGCTACCCCGTCCGACCGGGACTGACAGAATAAAGCTCTGTCAATCCCGGGATAGCTTAGAATTTGGTAGTTGCAGTTAGTTAGTAGATTTTGGTTGGTTAATTAATTAGCGATTGGATTCAACGATCTCCGAATACGTATATTAATTATATATTTATATAATAAAAATCTTATTAAATATTACGTAAATTAGTAATATTTGACCATTTTACAAATTCAGAGGTTACTATGAACATATAATTTGCATCCATCACTGAAGATATATATTTAAATACAAAAAAATTAGAAATAAATTACTATTACAAATTATTATTATTAATCGATCGTATAAACCTACGTAAATTAGTAATTATTTAATAGATAATTTCCGAAATGATTTTAGTATTAATTAGTAATTATTTAATATATAATTCTGAAATGATTTTCGGTATTCAAAATATAATATGTTTTCCAAAATATTTCTCTTATAAATTAATTGCTAAGAACAAATGATATTGTTTTTATTAAAATCGTTCTTTCCTATTATCCTATCAGAAACAAAACGACTTTTTACCATAAAATATTTTTCTACGATAAAAATAAATAAAGTTTATTATTATTAAAAAGGGTTTTGTTTTACTAAATCACTAATACAAATCATTATTTTTATTTTAATCGATCGTTGGATTCAAATCATTAACTTAGTTGACTAATCAAGGCAGATTAAAACCCTTTGTCTAATTCTAAAATCAGATTATTAATAATTGTAGGTCCCTGTAACTAAGGGTAAGACCGTCGCGACTTCTCACTCGCGTCACCAAACCAACTCCAGGCAAGTTTCATATAATTCAAAACTGGTATTTTAGTTGTAATTAAATATGTTGCATGTCATATAGATATATTGAGATGACACTTGATTTCACGGAACCGACTGATTGACTGATTGATTGATTGATTGACTCATTGACTCATTGACTATTGCCTTGGGAACTGGGGAGTAAAAGTTAGCACCCGTGGTCAAAGCCCCCTTATTGCCTCATTGTGGATAGCTGAAGTCCAACCTCACTGGACTGACGCCGCACCGTGTTCACGCGAACACAGATTGCCTCCAACCCCAGCCGGCCACGGGATGCTACTTTTCTCAAAACACTTTTAGTGATTGTAGTTTGTCATCATTGCTTCATCGACATTTACTGTTCTTGTTTCATATTTGTTGCATACAAAAAATATAAATACTGTTCAAAACTATTTCATTGCATCATTTTAATTATCGTTAAGATACTGGAATTGGATATATGTTCTTGCTCCCTCCTGACTGGAGATTAACAATTTTAGGTGATTGCGGTGACGATGATGAGTATGATACCTTTTATGGTCCGGACCAGAGTTCTGAAGCCCTAGCTGAACCTAGCCAGGAGGCCGATGTTTAGTTGCTTCCCTTTTATTTTTTTAAATTGTAATAAGCAGGGTTGAAGTAATAACCCTGGACCATGTTTTGTTTGTTTTGATTGTAAAAAGGATTTCTCTCAGACTTAGCAATAAAAGTTGAATTTCCTTCATGTATTCTGGATGTCTGTGTGTTACTATGGATTGATACAGCTTACTGCCGCCGTCTCACAGCGGTGCAGGCTGGGCATGATCCGACTGGACCCAGATTATTGGGATCGGGTCGTGACAAGTATATATATATATATATATATATATATATATATATATATATATATATATATATGTGTGTAAAGAGAGAGAGAGAGAGAGAGAGAGAGAGAGAGAAAAATGATTCCCCAATGACGAATTTCAATAGACTCGAAATTTATTAGTTGCTTTAGTAAATTTTACAAAAAGAAATTATAATCTGATTTGGCTCATAGATATATAGGGAATAGGGGGGAATAGAGGAAGAGAATGCTAATTCTAAAGGCACTTCAACAATTACTTAGGACAATCTATTAATTCAGGACAGTCCAGATTTTTAAAAATTTTACTCAGAACAATTTCAAATTTATTCAGGACAACCCAATCTCTCTCCTTCCCAACCCTAACCCTAATTCCAACCGTCGGAGGAGGAGGAGGAGGAGGCGACGACGGGAGGAGGAGGAGGAGTCTGGAGGAGGAGAAGGAAGGAGGACGAGGCGGAGAGGGTGGAGGAGGGAGGACGAGGCGGAGGAAGGAGGACGAGAAGGAGGAGGAGAAGAGGGTGGAGGAGGGAGGACGAGGCAGAGAGGGTGGAGGAGCCGTTGTTGCTGCTACTGCTGATGTCGATGCTGCCGCCGCTGCCGTCGTCCACCGCCGGTCCGTCCCCTCACCCCGCCGCCCGCCCGCCCGCCCGCCCCTAATGTTGTTGTTGTTGCTTCTTCTTCTTCTTCTTCTTCTTCTTCTTCTTCTATAGGACTGTCACAATGTTGACAGTCCTTTCAATTAGAATGACTGTCAACATTGTTGACAGTCCTGGAAAAAATTTGGACAGCCTGATGCAAACTTTTCGATGACAAACTTGTAATAACTCAAAAAAAAAAAATTTACTAGCTTAAGTAAGTTTTGTAGTGCCTTTAGAAATATCCGGAAGAGAAAGGGAGAAGAGAAGAAGAGATAAAACATAAGCACTAAGTAGAAGCAGGATTTAGTAGCAAAAAAATCAAGTTAGTTTTATTTAGCAAAAATAGTTAATTTTATTTATTCTAATAAAAAATATATTCTTAATTTCAAAATTATTTATTTAATGGGATACTCTATACCCTACACCTAACACCCTAACCCTAAAATCCTATACTTAACCCTAAAACCCTAAACCTAAAACAAACACTAACCCTAGCCATAATACCCTAAAACATTAACCCTAAAATATTAACCCTAATTACCATAAAATCCTAATTGTAATCCTAACAATAATCATTTTACATATGGCTGGCTAAAATGACAGAAGTATTCCAAGTGCACCCATTATTGACGTCATTATTGTAATGTCCCGCTCCGTGCGGTACATCAGACTGATTTGTTGGCTCGAATGGACTGATTTGACTTGGAATAATGCATAAGAATCATTAATAGATCTATGTGATAGGTGTAATGCCCCACTCCGAGCTGAGATATTATTTGGCTTCTTGGATTGAATAGGCTGGTTGGATTTGGGTTGTACGAAAAATCAGAAAATTTGAGGGGCGATGCAAACTTACTTGATTTGGTCGGATTGAATGGTTTATGGGACATGACTGTCACGCCCCAGAACCAGAATACTGGAGAACAAAAAATAACAACGGTCAGCTACGTATATTTAGAGCACACCAGTACTCCGCATATACGGTAAAATTGTGAAACATGGGGGTTAATACTACAATCCATCAGTCAAACCTAGGTCAAACGGTCCTAGGTGTCTCAATCACAAGCAGATAAACAATAAACAAGAAATAAGATCATCTGGAGCAAAATAGTAAAGCGTCACAAACCAAAAATGCATAGATGATCATGAAGCTAGTAATACAAAATGAATAACTAGCAAAGTATAATTCATACATGATCAACTTTAGCCATGGTCTAGAATACGCTAATCATGTCATTGCCCGTAGGCAGAATGTTAAATCCAAAACACGAGCTAACACGTGCTCGGTGGCTAAACGTCTCAAAATAATAAACAGTACAAGATCTAGTGGGGGGTAGAAGGAAACCCACTCAAGCTGTCTGATGATCTGGGTAGTCACCATCCTCGAGAAGGAAAGTAAGATCCTCGGACTCTGCTACCGAATCTGGCCAAGCAAAACCAGTGGATTCAGACCCCCAAATAGCAAGTACCACAAAGGAAGCCAATAGCTATGAACTAAAACCAGCAAAACAACATAGAGCTACAATACGCTAAGCAACATGAATAAATAATGCGAATCAAGACTCGTGCGCTACTACTGCACTTCTCCCGAGAAAAGAAAGACAATAAGCTTGATAACATATAACCACTAGAAATGTAATAAGCACCACATAAACATGAATATAACTGGATACATAAAACATGTCAAATAAATCGAGACATGCCAAGGAGAAGAAAAGATAACATGTACAAACAGATCAACCACAACTACACAAGTAAAAAAACACAGAGCTAAGGTGCACAACTCAAGCCATAACAGAAAATGTCACGAACAGGGAACATAAGAATGTTGCTACTAGCCACTGCCTACTGGTCACTGGTCAAATGTACATAGGGTGTAATCGTCCCCTACTAATATAGATGTCTGGTCGAGTCAAGTGTACATAGAGTGTAAACATCCTCTACTAATACAAATGTCTGGTCGTATCAAGTGTACATAGAGTGTAATCATCCTCTACTAATACATATGCCTAGTCGTATCAAATGTACATAGAGTGTAATCATCCTCTAATAATACAAATGTCTGGTCGTATCAAGTGTACATAGAGTGTAAATATCCTCTACTAATACAAATGTCTGGTCGTATCAAGTGTACATAGAGTGTAATCATCCTCTACTAATATATAGGCTCAGTCGTATCAAATGTACATAGAGTGTAATCATCCTCTACTAATACAAATGCCTGGTCGTATCAAGTATACATAGAGTGTAAATCATCCTCTACTAATACATATGTCTGGTCGTATCAATATGTACATAGAGTGTAAATTATCATCTACTAATACATATGCCTGGTCGTCAGGATATCGATCGGTAACATGTACTGGACAGGTGTATATGGGTGTAAAGCCCCTAACTATACAAAATGTCGGGTCGAGACAATAAGGTATAAATAGACATGCAGGATAATAAACATAAGAAAATCAGTTGCAAGCAATCAAAGAGCACATTAAAAGAATTCACATGCAAAAGAGAACACAATCGATATACCGTCGGTATACTCCAGTAAATCGTTGGTATACTGATCCAGAGATACGAAAAATACAGCAAGTTCTGAATTCTAATAAATCGGTATACCGTCGGTATACTGTAGTATAACCGTCGGTATGCCGGCCAACTTAAATATCCTGAAGTCGGTTACCAATGTCGGCAAGGGTCGGTATACTGTAGTATACCATCGGTGCGCCGATAAGGGTTCACTCAAAATATTTAAAAATTAAATCGGTCGAAATCGGTATACCGTCGGTATACTGTAGTATACCGTCGGTATGTTGATTTCCAAGGATAAACCTAGTTAAGTCAAATCTGATTTTCAGGTCCCAAATCAAACCCTGAAAATTACCAGAACCAAGTCTCACAAGAAGTCAAGTCTAGGGTAAGTTTCATATCACAATATGTACTAAATCTCATGGTCACAACTTCGGTACCATTTTCGTTACCGAGTTACCAAAAAGGGGCGGGACAAGATTCTACCAGAAATTAAAAAAATAAGACAGTCAATAGGCTAGAAACCACGAGATGAACAATAATAGTAAAACAAGTCTAAGCAAAAAAAAACACCATCAAAGCTCCAAGAAAGAAAATGACAGAAAGTAAAATAGTTCATAGAATCGACAAGATGTACTTGCCTACAGCGAGCTCACAGCCTCAACCTTCTAGTCCACCACCACGAAGGAGTTCAGAAACCACACTGCAGGTCTCAAGACCAAGCTCCAAGCTCCAAGATCAAGAGAAAATGGTGGAGAGAAGAGAGAGAAAGAGAAAAGAGAAATGAAACCAAGTACTATTTATAGAAAAATTCTCAAAAATATCTAAAAAGTGAAACAAATATCCGTAGGATAGTACATCATCGGTATACTGTAGTATACCATCAGTATACCGGTCAGGAAGCAAAGTTTTAATTTTTCAAGTTTTAAAATCTCACGAAATCCTAGAAAACAAAACATGAAGTATAAAATAAGTATCCATATTTCGATACAGATACTGTGAGACAGTCTCACGATGACTCGCTTGTATTGTTATACCAATATAGAAGATTATGCATCACATCAAATTCTCTTTTTGAAGAATCGTTCGGTATCTGTCTGGTCTAGACGAAGTCGATTCGTTAAATGGTGGATGATTTTAATCCTTCTCTCATTCACTACTAGAATAAGCGGGATTAGCGACGTTTTTTAGCGACTCCAGGTAAAAACGTCGCTAATTTAGCGACTCCATGTAAAACGTCGGTAGACGTCGCTAATTGGCGACATTTAACGACGTTTAGCGACTTATGTTCAGTTTTTATAAGATTAGTCGCTATAAGTTCAATTTTGGTCGCTAAACGTCGCTAATATATCTAAGTTAGCGACGTTTAGCGACGCAAATAGCGACGTTTATATTAGAAATATTTAGCAACGTGTTTAGCGACGACGGTAACGTCGCTATAATTTAATTTAGTGACGTCCTTATTTGACGTCGCTAAACGTCGCTAAAATTTGGTTAATTAGGGCTCGGTTTCGTTTTTTCCCATGTGTTGAAATTTCAAAACGAAACAAAATTTCTCCCGCCCCCCCCGCTCCGTCGAGCGCCTGCTCCGTCGACCTCCCCCGCGGCTACTCCGGCATCCCCCTCCTCTTCCTCGAGCTCTAGGTAAAGCCTAACTCTCTCTCTCTCTCTCTCAGAACACATGTGATACTGACACAGACACGACACACACACACAGATGGTGACACAGACACGACACACACACACACACTGACACAGACACTGATAAGGATCTAGGGTTAGGATTAAGTTTTTTGACATGGACACAGACACTAATATCACATGGACACAGACAGACACTAATATCACATGGACACAGACACTAATATCACATGGACACAGACTTGGGGCTCTGGCATGGGGCACTGCAGCAGTGCACCCAAATGGTGCCTGTCAGTTAGGCTTGGGGGCAGTCCCTAGGCAGTGCAGAGGCATGCCTTAGTGCATCTCAGTTTCAGTTTGGTATCAGTCATCAGTACTTATACACTGATACGTATCAGGGACTGTGTGAGGTATCAGTACAGGCAATTGTAGGAGTTGATGCAGGCAAGGTATAAAGTCAAGTGTTAATAGGGTATATATAGATATGTAGGTTAGTGATGTTTAGAGATGTTAGATAGGAGTGTACTAAGATGGTATCTAGAATAAGCGGGATGGCATGCTCGAGCCTTGTAGTGGGCAGTGAGAAGGAGGTCTGCAACAGTGAGCAGGCAACCGAAGAGGAAAACCATCAGCACTGTGTTATTTCAGCAACCATGTATCAGTAAGTATCAACAAGTCCCACTGTATCAGTATCCGTTTTCAGTTGCATTTAGTGAGCTATGTATACTAGTTTTAGTTAGCTTAGTGTCCAGGTATTGGTTAGTTGGTTTAAGATGGGTTAGCATGAATATTGCTTATTTTAGACTTTGATAAATGAAAGTATGTATTATATCAGATATGATTTTTATAGTACGGTTAAGTTATGAAGCTAGGTGATAAACCACTGTATGTAATGATTTATATGATACATACTGTCATTTTTGCAGAAGTATCTAGAAATGGATATGAATTACTATCTGCGTCATCGTTCGTGGATGTACAACCGTCATCCTGATGACATGTGCGGTGTGCGGGATGAATTCATTGAGGGTGTACAGCAGTTCCTGCAGTTCGCCAAGGCGTTCCCTCAGTACATGGACGGTACCAAAATTAAGTGTCCGTGTGTGAGATGTCGCAACAGGAAATATCATCCAGAAGTGGAAGTTACGTATCATTTATACTCGAAGGGCTTTACGCCGAATTACTATCAGTGGACCGCGCACGGAGAACTTGTATCTCTAGCATCGGAGTCGGAGCCCTATGTGGAGCCGTATATGGATGTCCAAGACCACGATGCTTACGACGACGGGTTGGTGAACATGGTTTATGATGCGGCGGGGCCTAGTTTCAATCCTGACAATTATGATACGGCGGGACCGAGTTTCAATCCGGACAATTATGATGCAGCTGAGGAGGCACCGAATGCCGATGCTGCAAAGTTTATGGAGTTGCTTGAGAATGCAAGGACTCCACTATATCCTGGTTGTGAGGATCATTCACCGTTGGAGGTGGTTACAAGATTATTGAGCATCAAGTCCGATTTTAACATGTCGTAAGAATGCTATAATCGACTGCTCGATTTGATTATAGAGATCTTGCCCGAGGGTGCAAAGTTGCCTAAAGACTTCTATCGATCTAAGAGGATGGTGAGATCGTTTTGGATGGGATACGAGAAAATCGATGCATGTCGCAACGGGTGCATGTTGTACTACAAAGACGACAAGGATGAAGATGCGTGCAGATTCTGTGGTGCTGATCGCTACAAGGCCACTGTTAGAGGAAAGTCTGTCGGTGCAAGGAAGCCTACCGATTCGATGCACTACTTGCCTTTGACGCCGCGGTTGCAGCGGTTGTTTATGGTTAAGGAGACTGCAGAAAACATGAGTTGGCACAGGCGAAAACAGATCGAAGGAGTATTGGATCATCCATCCGATGGAGAAGCATGGAAGCACTTTGATCGAGAGTATCCACATTTTGCCGAGGAAGCACGTAATGTCAGATTGGGGCTCTGCTCTGACGGTTTTACTCCATTCGGACTTTCGGGCTCCCAGTATTCGTGTTGGCCTGTGATCGTCACTCCGTACAATCTACCGCCTTGGATATGCATGAAGACTCCGTATATGTTCCTAACCGTTATTATCCCGGGTCCGAACAATCCGAAGAGGAACATCGATGTGTATTTACAGCCTTTGATAGATGAGTTGAATCAGCTGTGGGAAGTAGGTGCCAACACGTACGATGTTTCTAGGAAGCAGAATTTTCAGATGAGGGTAGCACTTATGTGGACCATCAACGACTTTCCGGCCTATGGAATGTTATCGGGATGGAGCACCCATGGTCGTCTCTCATGTCCGTATTGCATGGACCGTTCTCAGGCTTTCCGTTTGAAACACGGAGGCAAACCGTGCTTCTTCGATTGTCATCGACAATTTTTGCCGAAGGATCATCCGTACCGGAGGAATCGGAATGCTTTTCGTGCGGGAGTTGTGGAGAAGGCCAATCCACCGCCAAGGTAGCCCGGATGCACGATATGGGAAGAGGTAAAAGATTTACCAAGTGCTATCGAAGAGCCTGCTAAGGGGTACAAGTGTGACGGATTTGGTCACACCCATAACTGGACGAAGAGGAGTATATTCTGGGATCTGCCATATTGGAGCACCAATATGATCAGACATAACCTTGATGTCATGCATATCGAGAAGAATATGTTTGATAACATAATTAATACTGTAATGGATGTAAAGGGGAAGACGAAAGATAATCCGAAGGCCAGGTTGGACTTAGAAGACATATGTAGACGTCCTGCATTGCATTTGATAGAGGAGGGAAATGGAAAGTTAAAGCAACCTAAGTCAGTTTTCTCACTGGATAAAGAGGATAAAGGTAGACTTTGTAGGTGGATTCAGGGTCTCAAGTTTCCAGACGAGTACGTGTCGAACTTGAAAAGATGCGTCGACCTCAAGGAGAACAAACTAGTAGGTATGAAGAGCCACGATTGTCACGTATTCATGGAGAGGTTAATTCCGATTGCATTTCGGGAATTCTTACCGCAGGTCGTTTGGGACCCATTGACAGAGCTGAGCATATTCTTCAGAGATCTTTGTTGTACTAAGTTGCTCATCGATCGTCTAGAAAAGTAAGAGAGGGACATTGCGGTAACACTATGTAAGCTCGAGAAGGTGTTTCCTCCTGGATTCTTTGACTCTATGGAGCATTTGCCAATTCATCTTTCCTATGAGGCACGTGTTGGTGGTCCTGTCGGTTATCGGTGGATGTACCCCTTCGAGCGCCATCTGAATCACCTAAAGAGAAAGGTAAAAAATAAGGCACGGGTTGAAGGCTCTATTTGTGAAGCTTATGTTCTCGAGGAGATTACAAACTTTTGCTCGACGTATTTCAAACCGCATGTTGCTACTAATAGGACGAAAGCTCCCAGAAACGACGACGCATATCAGGAATCTAATGATGCAATACTCAAAGTATTCAATACATCCGGAAAGCCCTCGGGAAAAATGAAGAAGAGATATTTGAATAACGATGAGCTAAGGGCTGCTCAATTGTATATATTACTCAATTGCGACGAGGATGAAGTGGAGAAGCTAGAGGGGTAAGTAATTAATACGTCCACGTTTACATCATCTCAATGTAATAGTATAAGATACTATTATGCTACTAATCAGCAGTTGCTTCATTGTTTTTTAGCACATATAATGATGAGTTGAGGTCGGTTAGACCCTACATAACAGACGAAGAAGTAGAACAAGATATGAGATGCCATTTTTCTTCTTGGTTGAGCGCATATGTAAGATGCTTGGTAATTACTTTTTATTTCTGTACTTGCAAAACAAATAACTTACTATCGCTACTTTGGTATTTAGGTCGATCGTCTAATATCACCCGAGACTGAATCTATTAGGACTCTAGCCAAGGGACCAATTACTGCCATAAAAATATGGCCAAGTTTCTGTGTGAATGGGTTCAGGTTCAAGTCAATAAATGCTCCTATCAGAGACAGCTTTCTAGATCTTGATTCCACGAAAAACAGTGGTTTGTGTATCAAATCTATAAACTACAAAGACGTCAATCCGGGCAATGATTTTTTTGGCATCTTACGAGAGATTGTGGAGTTGACATATAATTATGGCCCAGAACCTGCTAATATCGTGCTATTCAGGTGTGAATGGTTCGATCCGATTCAAGATCAAGGTTGGAAAATTGACAAGCATGGCCTTGTGGATATAAACTACAAGCGTAGATATCAAGGCTACGAACCATTTGTCCTATCAAGTCAGGCTCAGCTCGTGTACTTCACAACTTATCCTAGACGGGGGACAGCGAGGTCGGATTGGTGGGCAGTATGCAAGACTAAAGCTAGAAATACCTTTGACATTGACGAAATAGCTTATCAGGAGGACGATCTACCTCTTGTAACAAATATTGTAGATGTGGACTCAACGGAAGTTACTCATTACACGAGTAATAATGTAGAAGATGTAGAATTATCCGAAGAGGACGACGAAGTAGATGAAAGTGAAGACGAGAAAGAGGAAGAGCAGGACGAGGAAGGCGAACAAGATGAATTTTCTGAAGATGATTGAAAATATAAAATATTCCATGTAGAATGTAACTGTATTTGGACTGTAAATATTGCATGTAGAAGTAGATGTTGACATTAACGAATATATGTATTATATTTTGACTGTATAATGCTTTGAGATATGTATCACATTTCGACTGTAGAATGTAGTATATATTTGTGTTTCTCTATATTCATCATATGTTGTTATCAGATATGACAGGACGACGCGGAGGATTCGGCAGGTCCCGAGGTAGACAGAGTGCCACTCCGGTACTGCCTACTGTTGGTTCCGGATCATCGTCGCCCAGTACTCCAGTATATCAATCAGTCATATCTCCGACTGCGACGACGTTGCGTGGCATCACTCCTGGGACGAGTAGTTCCAGGCGTGATAGTACTCCCTCGTCCAGCGTTCCTCCTGCTGACGGAACCATGGAGACAGATGAGCATGTAGAGGAGGTCGTGCCGACGTTGTCCCAGCATCAGCAAGATCCTCCATGGGCACCACCGGAGGAGACGAGGACAGAGATTTGGGCCGACGGTACAAAGTAAGTCAATTAGATGGTTTAGTATATATTTGTGTTTCTCTTTATTCATCGTATATTGACTTTTTCAGTAATCTAAATTATTATTTCTGTATAGATATCGTCCATCGTCGGTTCAGAGACGCCTGGGCCAATTTTTGAGGAACAACTACGGTGGCCCTTGGATCAACTACTCTGAGGCTCCGGAGGAGAGGAAGGCGTTCTGGTTTGCGCACTTCCAGGTAAAAGTATATTAAATAAATCTTCTAATTTATGCATATTCGTGATGCTAACTTAATGAATTATTTATTGTAGCAAACGTATTTTTATCCTCCGCACCGGGCCGAGTTGATCGAGCGGCTCTTTCCTACCATTGCCGCCAAGCTTATCCGAGATGCTCTGGATGACCAGAAGGCTCGTGATCGTGCTGGAAAACCGATCCAAGGTTGGATCACGCCTGAGCAGTGGACTGCGATGAGGGCTAGATTCGACGATCCGAGCTACAAGAAAAGGTCTAAGAAGGCCAAGGCGGCTAGGCAGAATGCTGCCAAGTGGTGTGGTGGCTCGATTCCGATGACGGAACATTTTCGTCGTTTGGTATGTTTTTTCTTTTAAAATATATTATTTTAATATAAGTACCATAAAATGGTACTTGGAAAAAATATTTAAGTTTAGTAATAAAAAATATATTTTTAACAGGTACAGAGGGGTGAGGATGCAAACATGGTGACCGTCTTCTTGGCCACCCATCGCAAGGACGGAAATCTCATTGATGAGAGGGCCTCACAGACCTATGTAAGTATTACTTTACTTTGTGTTTATTTTAATATAACTTAGGCAATTATTGAGTTTCCAAACCTTTTCTAGGCCGAGTATCTTAGGCTTCGTGAGCGGGCGACTGCTAGTGCACCTACACCTGGAGAGGCTGGTGCTTCGTCGCAGCCCGGTCCATCTCCGTCGACGGACGACCTGTGGGTGACCGCAGCTGGTGGTCTCCAGAGGGGTACGTACTACGGTACGGGCTCCTATGGCGCCCTGGTTGCGACGCAGTCATCTAGGGCCTCCCCGACAGCTGTGCATTCCACACACCCCTCGCAGTCGCAGCCCTCGCAGTCGTCGGCCAGAGTCCAGGAGGCCGTCCAGGAGGCCGTTGACTGTCAGATTGCGTCTCTCCGTGACGACTTGCTGCGAAGTATGGAGGACCAGTCCCGGTCCCAGCCGCAGGCGGACGATCCGATGCTCATCGCACGATTGGATATGCTCGACCGCAGCATGACGGAGCTACGAGAATTGACAAATGATATTAGAGCCTCCAATGATCGCAACATCATGGAGCTGCAGGCGTCACACCTATCGATGGGCGAGAAGCTGACGAGGATGCATGCGTCACAGCTATCGATGGGCGAGAACCTGACGAGGATGCATGATTCAATGGGTGATAGCAGTACGAGGCTGTTATCTATCCTGGATTCTTACAACCAGCGACTCGCATACTTGGAGCGGGCACGGCCTCCACCGACGTCACTGCCTTCTCCATCGACATCGGTGTCGATTCCACGGGACGAGTATGAGGAGTTGTTATCCTTCAAGCGCGCCGCTGGTCAGCCTCCTGCAGATCCGTAGTAGTATAGTTATTTTTATTATTATTTATGAATTATTGATACTTCAACAATAGACATGATGTATGATGCTTCTTGTGGTCTTTAATTTTTTAGTTAATTTAATTGGATTATATAGTTATCCACATTTAATTGGATTGATACTTCTTGTGGTCTTTAATTTAATTGGATTATATAGTTAACTAGATTGAATCATGTTGGTGTGTATGATGAAGATGATGTAAAACTGCAGGGAATCACCAATGTTTGCTTCTGCACATTATTTTTTTTATTTTTATTTTAAAAATTAGCGACGTTATTAGCGACGTTAATTTACGTCGCTAATTACGTCGCTACGTAGCGACGCTGTAAAACGTCGCTAAGGACGTCGCTAATGGCGTCGCTAATTACGTCGCTAAACGTCGCCAATTGCTGACATAGCAGTATAGCCAGGTCATTAAAGACGTCGGTGTAACGTCGCGATAGATGTCGCTAATCAGCGACGTTTAACGACTTTTCTAAAAGTCGCTTTTTAGTGACTTGGCGTCGCAAAACGTCGCTAAATTTAGCGACACATTAAAGTCGCTAAAAAACGTCGGCATAGCGACGTTTAGCGACGTTTTTTGTTTTAGCGACTTGGTGTTTTCCGACTGCTTTGAAACGTCGCTAATTACGTCGCTAAACCTAATTAGCGACGATTTTTGGTTATTTAGCGACGTTTTTAGACGTCGCTAATTTAACTTTTTCTGGTAGTGATTTACCTTCATACTTATAAAAGAAAATATTATTAGTCTATGTTTTCATATTCCATAAGATTGTTAATGTTAAGTAAAAGAACCATGATAAAATAGAGTAATCTGATTATTGTTAACTGCTATATACAAATATGGAACTGCCAAACTAATTTTCTAGCTATATAGGGTTGATATAACTAGCATATTCCAGGTTTTGAACCTATTTCTAGTATTTTGTAACTAACTTTTGGCTTTCAAAAATTCATAAGAACCGTCAAACTAATTTTTGAAAATTTGAAAAAATAGATTTATGATCTCCCATATCACCATGATTATCCATTTTTCTAGCACCTAATCCTCACAAAATATAGATCATTATATTTTTCTATGAATTAATTCCTTCAAATAGGACAACATGTGAAGGAAATATGATTTCTCGAAAACCATTAATTTGATAGTTCAGACATTTTGGTCAGAGTCTAATAACATATTCATTAGAGTGCTACCAAAATTTTATACAAAGTTGCCAAGCCAATTGGAGTTATGATATTTCAAAGTGGAGTAAATTCTATATATATATATATATATATATATATATATATATATATATATATATATATATATATGCACGTGCGTTGCACGTAAATTTTTTTTATATTATTATAAAATAGTTTAAATATTTAAAAATATTTTAATTATAATTTATTATGGAAGAAAAAAGTGCGCTACAGATGATGAGAAGGAAGTTGGTTTAAGATATTTTTAATCTCCCGTTAGTTAGTTTTTTTTAATTAAATTGGTTGAGTATTTATTAACAGTTTTGATGAATAAGATGGAAGTTGGTTTAAGGTCTTATTTATCTTCCGTAATTATTTTTTTTAAATATAATTGGCTGAGTATTTACTTACGGCTTAGACGGCTCACTTTTGAGTCGTCTAGAAGCCGCTTTATATATATATATATATATATATATATATATATATATATATATATATATATATATATATATATATATATATATATATACACTCACTATATATATATATATATATATATATATATATATATATATATATATATATATATATATATATATATATATATATATATATATATATATATATACACTCACTATATATATATATATATATATATATATATATATATATAGTGAGTGTATATATATATATATATATATATATATATATATATATATATATATATATATATATATATATACACACTCACACATTACTATGCAGTACTTTTCTTGTTTAATGGATCGGACTGTGCAATATTAGGAGATCATATCGCTTCATCAGCATGTTCGGCCAATAATTTCACACCTTATTTATGATGATGTCCTTCTTATTTTTATTAATCCTTCAAACAAGGGTTGTAGCATCTAGCTAAAAAATCTTGCAATAGTTTAGGAGATTATCTGGCCTTCAACTTAATTGAAAAAAGAGTTAAGTTTATTTCAATTGTACGGGCAATCAACAAGATAGCTGGCAACGGCTTATACAAATCGCGAAAGTTCTCCCAGTACGATATCTAGGCCTACCTATTACTGTGAACTATGCACGCGATGTGGATTGTCAAAATCTGACTGAATTTGTTCAAATCAGACTTGAGGGATGACAGGCTCGGGTGCTCTCATTTGGTAGCATAATTGAGTGACTTCGGACAATGATGACTGTAATAGCCAATATATTGACTGCAAGTGACATGCTTCATGCTTGTACCATTAGTCGAATTGAATTAAAAGATTTTGTGCTATTTTGTTTTTTTAATGTTATGAAACTGTTCTTATGATATATATTTTTTATAGTTTAAATCGACAAATATTTTATTCTACCATTTTTTGATCTTCTGAAAATTTGCTCAATTTTAAGATTTAACTCAAGATTTTTACTATTTTTAAAAATACAATTCTGCTATGATTTAATTCATGGTTGATCTTTTCATGTTCCATTCTCACTCGAAATTGCACAGGCAAAGTGTGTGCCCTGATCTCTCGTATAATATTATTTAAAAATAATTTCTGACAAAGAGGGAGAAAGATGCATATGCTATATTCAGGAAAGATAAATAATATCATATAATATTTAATATTCTTTTAAAATATTAGGTTTCTATCTTAAACTAGTATATGTAAATATTGATGCTCTATAACATAGACATGTCCGACTATTAGAATGATAATATTTATATATGTGTGCGTATACTTTAGATTGGAGGTTCTATTTGTTTCAAGAAGGCCAGACTTCGTCTCCTCTATAATGTTTGGCATGTATGGAACTGACCTATCTTTGATAGGTCTACATCTAACATGATTTTTTTTTTACTTTCGTGCACCACTTCGGAAGAAAAAACTCCGATATCAAAATGAGGATTTTGTGACAAACAAGATTTATTGTTTATGTCAATTCACAATAAATCTTGCCTGCAAACTCTCTAACAAAATACGTAAAGTGATTCCAAATTCTAATTTAGACCGCTTCACTCCCTCAAATCCGTTAACCAAACAGCCCCTTACAGAAAATAAAGAGAGCATCTGGATGTGTGACATTTGCTTAATCATAAAAATCAAGCGAAGGAGCAGGCATCAGTTTGAGGTAGAAGCAACATCTCAAGCCACTATTCTGTTTGTAAGTCCAGAACTAGTTCATGTTCGCATCTGTAATTTACAGAAAGCCATGAAACATGTTAGTCCCGAGGAGGATCTAAGATGGTAGAGCACGGGCCAATAGCAGAGCTACAAGCGAAACCCGAAAGTCTGCTCTCTACTAGAACCCAAGTTGTCGTTGAGACACAAAGCTTCCAGCAAACAAGTTTGCCCTCTGAAGAACTTGATTCCAATATATCACAAATAACCAAGGGAGAAGTTGGCACACCAGAAACTCGCAAGAGTCTCTCTCCAAGTGATGCACTACTCCTAAGAAGCACACCTCCAAGAACATGTTACAAACTGACTACAAGAAAAAAGAAGCTATAATAGATTATTCTTCTCTTTACGTTCGCAGACGCTATAATGAGATAGAACAGAACAAAGAAAAGAAGAAGAAGAAAGATCTAAACAGAACTCTTGCTAGGGTGATCAAAACCACCGGTGCTCAAAGCAAGATTCGCCCTATCTGCGATCTGCTCCCAGGATCCAGCAAGCTCTCGAAGAACTTCTGGAACGCTCGTGTCACCTCACTACTGGACTCGCATGAACTCCTGGACTCCTTGGCGCAGCAACCTCTCTTCAACTCTCTCTCTCTCTCTCTCTCAAAATTATTAATCACCTTTCAAAGAGCAACAAATGAGTGTATTTATAGAGAAACCTGGCCACATAGTCGGTTACAAAGAGATTAGAATAAAATTAATTCAAATCCCACAAAATCTGATCTGAATTAAAGATGCAATCTTTATATAACCGACTCTGAACCGCCTTCAGCGCAGCAGTGCATCAGGACAACGGTGCAGCGGCCCAGCGCGTATCGCGTATTGCCTACCGCCCACCGCCCAGCTGCTCATGTGCGCATGGCCACGCATCTCCTGCGTATGCGTCCGCGTAGCGCCCACTCAGAACCCTTCTCCAGCACCCGCGCATGCAACCACGCTAGCAACAACGCATGCAACTCGTGCATAAACTAGCGCATGTGCGCATTCAAGCACCCGCGCATGCAACCACGCTAGCAACAGATCATGCAACTCGCGCATAAACGAGCACATGAGCGCATCAAATGAGTGCAAAATATGCCAACAAAGTGCACTTTGCGCCCTTGAGCCCGAGTCCGAGTCGTTAAGCCCCTTTGGGGCTTAGCTCTTATGAAATAAATTCCAAGAGCATGATAAAAAGCATAGATGCTTTCATGAGGAGTTAATCCTTTTTTCTCCTAGAAAAATATCCCCATATGGCACCCATGTGCCTCACCACACCCCATGTGCATACCTCAACACAAGTAAAGCATTATATTGAGATATCCACTTGGTGGTGTAGCCGATGTGGGACTATATTTCACTAGTCCAAAGACAAAAAACACCAACAATCTCCCATATATCTCAATATATGGGTTGAGCGTTCCCCACAGTGACTGCCCAACATGCATTAGGATAGATGTTGCTTCAACTTGAATCTTCTTGCATGGGTCAAATAGCAGTATGATACAAGAATGGACTAAGCCTTGAATTATGCACCATAATTGTAATTCTTTTCACTTACACAATGACATCAGCAGTGCTTCTGGTTGCACATTAAAGGCCCTGTGCACGTCTGATTTTGGTATATATATTTTGGGCGTCTACAAGTTTTTCCTCAAGAGACGGCATGTATCTCTTTCCATACACTATATGTGAGTTCTTTTAAAGAGTCATTGGCATGGAATCTTGTGCTGCCTTGCGGTGCTACACCACTATGACATGCCCTAAAGCTGAGGTTCACTACCTCATGTGGTGTCATCCACTGTAGCATGATGTCTCAGCCTATTTGTAGTGCCAAACTACCCAGCATGAAACCTTGCGCTTCTTTACGGTGTTACGCCGCTGTGACATGGCTCACGTAGCCGAGGATTTACATCTTTTACCTCTGTGGTGTCACACCACTATAACATGAGGTCATCGGCCTCTTTATAGTGCTGCCGACCACTCTTCATTCTACAGCATTAGGCTACCTGCCTATGTACGGTGCTACTGCCGCTGTGACATGGCTCGCGAAGCCGAGGCATTACCCTACCGAGGAACCTCATGGTGGTGTCACCCACTGTAGCATAGAAACTTTATGCTCCTTTGTAGTGTTACGCTACCATGCTTCCTGGAAAACACACCAGACATTCAAAATGCATGAGAACTCATTAAGGCGTCTAAGACATCCTCCCACAGGACTTGTTCTACTCAAAGAACAAAAAGGAGACAACGGTGGTTCTGGGTCTGTTGTCACGCCTCGGTCCCGAAGGTCTTCCGACCAACGCCCCCGCCGGACGCAAATCACCGCGCCTCAGTGCTCCTGCGGGGCGTATAATCGTTTGCCACCGGGATGTGATGCCGTGCGAGCCTGGGATTGCGTCCGCACAAGGCAACATCGTTAAAGTTTGGCTATCATCGCATCTATCGAGTAAGCAGCAGAGGAACATTGTTGCAAGCATTTATCCATCTGAGTATACGAGACAAATCGAGGCACAGGGTTCTCGGAATACAATGGCATCATTCCATACATTATGCCCCTCTATACGAAAGCAGATCAAGGCAATCGAAACCAGATTTCTTGGTCTTGGGCTGCTTTCGTATAGAGGGGCATAATGTATGGAATGATGCTATTGTATTCCGAGAACCCTGTGCCTTGATTTACCTCGTATACTCAGATGGATAAATGCTTTCAACAATGTCCCTTCGCTGCTTACTCGATAGATACGATGATAGCCAAACTTTAACGATTTGCCTTGTGCGGGCGCAACCCCAGGCTCGTACGACATCATCTCCTGGTGGAAAACGACTATACGCCCCGCGGGAGCGCCAAGGCGCGGTGATTCGCGTCCGACGGGGGCATTGGTCGGGAGACCTTCGGGACCGGGGCGTGACAGAATTCTATCTCTGTATGGACTAGCTGCCCTCTCTAAACAAGTTCAAGCACGATATGGTTCTCTTGAAACACAAGCAATAAAAATTAGGATTATTCCCTTAGCTAGGTGTGTTGTATTCTTATTAGCATGCAGGGGGTGATTCATCTAGAGACTAGCATGAAACATCCATATTTTAAGTGTGCTGGTTACCAATCTGTCATGCCCCGATCTATCTGATTTATTGTATGGAATGCTCTATTGCAATACAATATCGAGCACATCTCAGAGTCGTAGCAACGAAATAGGCAAATGATCGAGTCACTCTGATACCATTATGTCACGCCTCGATCCCGAAGGTCTCCCGACCAACGCCCCCGCTGGACGTGAATCACCTCGCCTTGGTGCTTCGGCGGGGGCGTGGGTCGGGAGACCTTTGGGATCGGGGCATGACATATGTAACCCCTTAATGTCTCAAAGGACTACTGTCACGCCCCAGTCCCAAAATACGTAGGACCAGGACACGTAAGCATGCCAGCCGCCTGTATATATGGCAACTCCAATATATGGAAACCATATATACGAGCGTACGCTGTATAATGAACAGTAATTCATAAGTGATAAAACTAATCACAAGTCACAGGGTAATATCTAAATCTCATCCACAGAAATCACATAAACATATGAATAACCAATAACCATGTAACTAGATCTCAATACAGATATCTAAGAATGACAGTCAGATGGAAACAAATCTACTGCCGAAATAGAATATAAAAAGGAACCAGATACACACCATATAAGAACAATGTCTGACAATCATGAGGCTCAAAGAGAAGACCTCCTCGGGATATACGTAACATGCCCGGATCTGTGCTCCTGCGAATACTCAAGAAAATATACACCTGGCAGGGGACCAGGTCCTCAGAGGGACATAGCAAGATACATAAAAATGACATGCCATAATGTAAATACTGAATAAATAAATGGGGTGTGCTAACCATCTAAGTGAATGCAATTGAAGACCTTGTAGTATGCATGAGAAAGTGTAGGCTAGACATATGCTGACGTAATTCACCAATCGTCATAACTGGCTAGTATATGTGTCATATGCCCCCAGACTCATGGGCACTCTGCAATCGTCCATCTCCGAGGAGCATGGAACGAAGGATATAACATCACGGAGGGGGTGTCCCACACGCCTACTAGATGTCTTCCCCGCCCAATATAGATGTACAAGTCGTGAAAACGACATGGACACCTCCTACTATGATGCAAGTCTCAATAAAATAACCAACTAAGCTAAATACCGTTACACGTGTTGCTCACACTGATGGCCAGTCGCGCATGAGGCACGCGTCCCTACATGAACTCACTCTGTGACGGTAATGATACGTGTCAAGGCCTGGGAAGTTATATCAATAACTTCACAACTTTTAGGTGGATCTACTAGACACTAGGTCAAACACAAGTCCTAACGTCAACGCCATCGTTGACTGCACCTGAGTCTGCTCGAACGCGCACATTTATATAATATTAAAATAAATAAACATGTAACTAACAATAACTGAATTTAAACAGTACAACAAG
This sequence comes from Iris macrosiphon, assembly GCA_036927795.1. NCBI lineage: Eukaryota > Viridiplantae > Streptophyta > Magnoliopsida > Asparagales > Iridaceae > Iris > Iris macrosiphon. The sequence goes on along the minus strand of JAYESA010000007.1, from coordinate 21,965,272 downwards.
ACAAGGTATACTTGCCTGGCAAGAGAGCTGTAAATGTAATATCCATATGTCAAATACCAAGTGTCAGAAACTATGGCCTCAGGATGAAAGTCTCCAGATGCTGAAATAAATATCACTAACAGTCTCAGAAAATATCAAATAGCTAGAAACGCATGTCCTTAAGTCCAATTTGGACACAGGGGCAAAAATGACAGTTTTCGGTCAAAGCGGGGTCCACATGTGGGCCGCTTTGCACCGAAAAATGTGTCAGGGTCAAAGGTCTCCAAATTCGCTAAACTTAGTGTCAACAAGTCCAGAACATCGATACGAACCCAACAGAACTTCCAGAATTGGATTCCGATGAGCCGGTCACAAAATCGCCCGTCAAGTGGAGCCTGTGGGGCCCACGATACGGAATTCTGTCAATGTTCTCAGAATCGAACCAAACTTGGCTCACAGGACCAACGTATTGCTACGAGTCCGATGGCGTAAGTTTCGTTTCGATCCGACGTGTGTTCACAAAGTTGCAGCATGTTCCAGAACTGACGGATACGGGGCGGTGTCGGCGGATACGCGTTGATTCCGGTGTGCACGCACATCCGAATCAACTTTTGCGAAATCCCGCACGTCCGTATCAACGGTGCGCACGTTTTGGTAAAGACCGCGTGCGACCAAGTCGTCCCATTTGGCGGGGCGTACTCAGTTCCGGGGTGAATCAGGTCATTGTTTTTCCTATTTTTGGATCGCTTGCCGCGATCGCTACAGGACGCGATGCACCGTGCGGGTTGCACGGACACCGAGAGGGTCATCTAACCTACGTGTCACAATTGACGGAATTAAAAACGGAAATACGAGGTGAGAGGAATCGTTACCTGAACAGGGTTCCGTGAAGGCTGATTTCACGTGTCCTTGTGTCCAATTTGACACTGCTGTGTCCTGTCAACCGGGTCCAGGATGTGTCCAGGTTAGGGCTAGGGTTCTGCTGTTGGTGGACACAGCGGAGGCGACCAGGGCTGCTCGGCGAGGCGCCGCTGCTTGTCGGCGGCGAGGTGGAGTTGGTGCTTCGTCGTCGGGCGGAGGCGGAGGAGGTTGGTGTAGGTGCTGGTGGTGGTGGCGAGCTCAGGGGGGGTCGAGTGGCCCCTGTCGAGGCCAGCGGGGGGGGGGGGGAGAAAGAGGGCGGCATGGGTCGGCTGCGAGGAGGGGAGGCTGTTCTCGTCGACTGACAGGAAGTCGGGGAAAGGGGGGCTGTTGTGGGTTGGAGGAGACGATCGGCTGGGGAGGAGCGTAGGGGAAGCTGGTGGTGGTGGAGTCGTGGGGGTCCGGCGAGGCGAGGGGTGGCTCGGGGAAGGAGAGGGGATGGCGGTGGTGATGGCGACCGGTGATGGTGGTGGCGGTGGAGGGAGGAGATCGGGAGGAGGAAGAGGGGAGGAGGAGATTGAGAAGGGGCGGCTCGGGGAAGGAGGCTGCCGCGGGGGGGGGGGAGGGGAACTCGCCGCGCGGGGGGGGGGGGGGGGGGGGGGGAAGAGCTCCGGCGAGGGGGGGGGGGAGCGGCTGCGGCCAGGCTGGGTAGGGTTAGGGTTTTGAATTTATTTTTCTTTTTATTTTCTTTTCCTTTCTTTTATAGAAAAATATATTATTTTAATATGTAAAATATCTATAGATATTTTAAGGATATTTTGGGATATTTCCCGGGATCTTTTCGGGTGGGTCTCGTCTCCAAATGGATGGTGCAGGTTCACCGGCCAGTGAGGGTGTGACACCTCGCACTGCAATTTGCAGGAAAATTCTTGTAATTTCATAAATTGCGTAAAGTCCTAATTTTGAGAAATTGCACAATTACGAAATTGTCTGGGAAAATACCCGGTTCCTGAAAATTCTAAAATTCACAGGATTGAAGGGAAAAACTGTCTGAGGGTCCCGAGGGGGTGGGGGTGAGTCTGGGCAGGGACTGGGCCTGGTTTTGGGGTGATACGGGCCATCGTATTTAATTAATAAATAAATACTGCGTACGGTATTCTCTAATTATTTAGAGGCAGGTAGGGTCATAATTTTTCTATGGTGTCAATACACTAAATGTAGTATACTCAGTGTAGAAAATTAACGTATTTTTGTTTGGGCAAAACAGGTGCAGGTTGGCCTCAAATCTCTAGGGGTACAGAGATGGGTAAAGAGCAAAAAATAAAATAGGAAATAAATACAGACTTTTGTAACGATATTTGTGCGTCTCAAACGAGGCTCATTTTAGCACATCTGTGAGTTGCACAAAGTTCAGAAAAATAGTCTGGTATGTCTAGGACAGGTATGTGAACTTTGTTCGGGGATAACAGTCAAGGTAAGGCTCCAAATAATTAGGTGATGGACATGTGCACAAGTCAATAGGATATGTAAGCAAAATAAATTAATAAATAGCAATAAATCCTAAATGGCTAAAAATAATCCTAAAAATACTAAAATCTGGTCGAGGGGGTTTACAATCTACCCAACTTATAAAAATTTTGTCCTCGAAATTAAAACTAAGCCGGGGTAGAAGTCAAAGACGGCATAAGATATAATTTAACAAAGTAATTTATATCTTGGGTTTACGAATAGGTTCGAAAAACGTTTACGCATGTCGTCCACACGCTTCCAAGTAGATTCTCCTGGCGCGCCATGCTTCCATGCCATGCGGACCAAGGGTATAGACTGGTTCCTCAATACTTTTCCTCGATGATCAAGGATTCCCACGGGTTGCTCTTGATACGACAAGCTCGGCCTAATGGCGATCTACAAATGGTTGAGAACATGACTGCTGTCTGTCATATATCGCCTGAGTTACGATACGTGGAATACAGCAAGTACTCTCTCAAGTGAAAGTGGTAGCGCAGGTTGATATGCCACTACTCCTACTCTTTCTAGCACGTCAATGGTCCAATATATCTTGGACTCAACTTGCTGCATCCTCCGAATCGAATGGTGTCTTTAGTAGGTGATATTCTCAAGATGACATGATCGTCCTCTTTGAATTCCAAGGGACGATGATGACGGTCTGCCTACTACTTCTGTCTGTCTTGCACTGCTTGCAAGTGTCCTTGTATTTACTTAACTGTCTCTACTGCGTTGACTACCAACTTTGGTCACGCGAATCCTTGTCTTGGTAAAATCCTGACTGGTATGCCATACAATCTTAGAATTTGCCTCATATAAGTAATGTCTTCATATCTTCAGAGTAATCACGACGGTTGCAAGTTCCAAATCCTTCTTATGTACTCATAATTGTCTAGATGCATATACTATTACCTTGCCATCCTATATTAATACGCATCCCAAATGTTTTCCTGATGCGTCTGTAGATCACAACCGCCTGATCCAGATGGAATAGTCAATACGGGTGCTGTGGTCAGTCGCTTCTTCAACTCCTCGAAAGCGGCTTGACACTCGTTGGTCCATAGGAATTCTTAATCCTAAAAAGTCAACCTAGTCATAGGTGCTGCTATCCTTTCAGGAGTCAATCAATTGTTTATCCAGGTGAAATCCATTTAGACTCCTGACAGCAAAATGATACATTCCTTCATTGTAACACTTTGAACAAAGTTACGAGGCAAAAATTTTATGCTGCCATAGTGATGCACGTACTAGGAATGTAATAAAACGTAGGTAGGTAGCGAAGGTCATTCTAAAAATAGCACAGTTTTAAACTGCAATCTAATCTAATAATAGGGTTTGGTAATTACCCAAGAAACAAACAGAAATGGCTACAGAAACAATACACTTTTGTATTTATACTAAGTACGAGGTTTCGTCTTTCCGAAATAAGGGAAGACGGAAAACAACAATTAAGAGTTCAAGGGGAAGGTAATAGATTAGAAGTGTGGGGATCAATGCGTTTAAAGAATTAAATGGGATTTGTCAAAGCAGTTATGGATTGAAATATTATTTTTGGTAATTCCTATTCACACGCTCATATCAGTACAGTTACGTAACTGATACGATATGCTTAGACATATCTAGAGGGCAAGTACATCTGTCTACTAATCACTATATCTCTCAATCCACGTAAAGTAGTTATGCGAAGGTCGAATCAAAATGCACTAAGGTTGATCAGACCGTAATACACTGATTCTGAATAGACAATTGTATTAGTGGGGTGGATCAGGCCCCAATAACACATGTGTCATGAACAAGCTCGATAAAGAATAAGCTTGCAAAACTAGGCTATAATAGCATCATAAGTCAAGGTAGGACAGCAAATTTAAGTATGCTAGATTATGATGAGAGAAATTACAACATAATTCACAATCACAAAAAGATAAGACTCTACAATCTCTACAGTTATTATTCTAATTCCTTGTCTAAGTTACTAGTTGACTAAACAGAGGTATGGCCTTCTAAGTTCTACAATCTTAACATAAGCTATAGGTTGTCTGCCTAAAACAGAGATTTCAAGAAAGTCCGCGTAAAGCAAGGGTTCGAGGTTGTCTGCGTAAAGCAGGGATATCAGAGCTGTCCGCGTAAAAAGTATGTGCGTAACAGTCTGCGTAAAAGTCTAGGTGAAAGTCTGAGCGTAAAAGTTTTGCGCTAAAATCTGCGCAAAAATTAGCGGGCGTAAAGTTTTGCCTAAAAGTCTGCCTGCGAAAAGTCTAACATTCGTTGTAGCGTAAAGTTGTACGAGGAACTCATGAGTTTGTCAGTTGAATTAGTGAATCCTGACATCTGACAAAAGTACTGCAAAACGATCGAGTGGTCGGTTTGTGATAATGAATTTGTACGGAGTCCCAGGTTGTCGTTTAGTGACTTTATTGGATACAAGTCATTTACGCTCGGGGTGAGACAAAACCAGATGTCCTGTCAAAAGTTGTTTCTTTTTTTTTGCACAGGGCTCGAGGCATATCTCTGCCTTTAATGCACGGGATTTGGTCATGCCTGGGGAAAGCTAAGGCTGTAACAATACGCTCACATCCTATCCTTATATTACGCCTAATCAGGTTATTCTACGCTGGTTATCTATTATTCAAGAATCATCAGGTTTACGCAGGGCAGTTACCTACGTGGCTCTCATGACATGTCCTATGCAGGATAAGGAATACTAAAAGAAAGTGGATAGCAGTTATTATAACTGCAGCGTAAAGGAGACAATCTCCTGCCAAATTTGGTTTTTACGCCGACAAGAAAGTCATTTGGCTTTTACGCCAACTAGGCAGTTGTTTGGTTCTTATGCCAACAATGGTCAAATGGGTTTTACGCCAACAAGGGTAAAGAGTCTCTGGCGTAAAACTGGGTTTATCTAAACATAGGATGAGGTTTCAGTCCTAGTGTTCAACCTTAGATTTCTATGGGTTTCTCAAGACTATGGTCAATACTTATGATCAATTGTCTAACTAATCCTAGTAATATTTATACTACTCTCAAGTCATACGTAAATACGTCAAGGAACAATGGTAAGTTAATCTATAGGTAGTGATGCTAGGGTTTATTAGGTAGTAGGGAAGACTAGGGTTTATTAGGGAATATGGAAGACTAGGGTTCCTTAAGTAATCTGAACTTAATGATATGTCAATGCCCTAGTTGTGTTCTTAATAGGAATACTACTCTAATTATCATCCTATCAACAGGGATTCCTATATTCTAGTAGGGGCTATACTTAAGGATTTATCAGGGAAGCACATGAATCAAGCAGGATGTAATTATGTAAGTAGGACAGACTGGAAGGAAGATAAGTGTCACGCCCCAGTCCCAAATTGCCGAGGGACTGAGCACGTGAGCAATGGCCAGCAGCACGCACCGATGGACAACCCAATTTAATGGATCCAGCAGGGCATGCTTAAGATGTAGTCTAGCAGTAATATGTTACAAGTCTCAGGCCTTTCTAATCTCATCCACAGAATAACACAGATTAATGCCAGAAATAATGCAATGGAATGAAATAAGCAATATCAAATAAGGTTATCTCGGGAAACAATTCCGAGAATTAGTCTGTTACATTTAAGGAAATAGACAGGAAATAAAATGCTAAAAATGGAAAATACTGTGTAGCTGAAGCCGGTGCTCAGGTGAAGTCTTCTGCAACTATCTCGTCCTCGGTTCCGGGTTCTGCTCCAAGGAGTGCTCCTGTACCGTACACCTCGGGAAAGTTCTCCTCGGCTATACCTGGGGACATAGTCCATTCTAGGTCCTCAGGGGACATAACAAGGTACAGAAAATACAAGCCAAAACATATGCAGTGCAGCAATAAAATAGACAGCAGGGTAAATATATAAACCAGCTAGTGATATGCATGTGAGAGTTTAGTCATACTCAGGCTGACTACTACAGGATCAGTGTCGAAGAAACCATAGCAGTATTTTCTCGAGGAGCCAGTAAGGAACCAAAGCTCTGTATCAGAGTCTAAGGCACCGCCAGATATAAGTATTTATATTATATTATATTCAGCCTTGATATGACAATACTCTCCCCACCCCATGAAATCTCACGTCACAGTTCCAGAATATATCAGGTACCAGTCACGCAAGTTTGAACTAATGCAATGAGTCAGGCTAGAATCTACGCATTTAAAGGGGAAATGACATGAAAATGCAACCTATACGGAATCACCATGTATATGTCAGGTAATTCCGTCACATGAACAGTGTCAGGTGTCCTGGGTTAAGCAGTTAAACAAGTTACATGGAAAACTACCAGAAATCAAGTAAAACACTATAATCAGAAATATTAGAGAATTGGCAAGCTTTTATGTTCCTACTGTTGCAAAATTAACCAAGAAAATATATATCAAGCTGCAGGGTTTGGCAATGTATACTTGCCCTCTGATGTATAACTAAGTCCAGGAATTATTTAGCAGGACTGCAAGTTTTGGCGAGGTACACTAGCCAGTGGTTCCTGTTCGGTTTGCAGTTCTGACCTCGACGGGAATTGCAGGCGGTACTCCGGTTGCTGAAACAAATATCACCATCAGATCCAGAAAATATCAATCAGCTAGAAACGCCTGTCCTTGGGTCCAATTTGGAGACAAGGGCAGAAACGGCAGTTTCGGGTCAAAACGGGGTCCACATGTGGGCCCGCTTTGCACCGAAAAATACGTCAGGGTCAAAGGTCTCCAAATTCACCAAACTTAGTGTCAACAGGTCAGGAACGATGATACGAACCCAACGAAACTTCCAGAATTGGATTCCGATGAGCCGAACACAAAATCGCCCGCCGAGCGGGGCCTATGGGGCCCACGACACGCGATTTCGTCAACGTTGCCAGAATCGAACCAAACTTGACCCACAGGACCAGCGTATTGCTACGAGTCCGATGGCGCAAGTTTTTTCTCGATCCGACGTGTGTACACAAAGTTAGGGCACGCTCCAGAAAGTACGGATACGGGGTGATGTCCGCGGATACGCTTTGATTCCGGTGTGCACGCACACCCGAATCAGCTTCTGCGAAATCCCACACGTCCGTATCGACGAGGCGCTCGTATCTGTGAAGACCGCACGCGACAAAGTCGTCCCGTTTGGCGGGGCGGACTCGGTTCCGGGGTGAAACAGGGTCTGGATTTTTCCTGTTTTTGGATCGCGGTGTACGATCACCACAGGACGCGATGTCCCGAACAGTTTGTCCGGACACCGAGAGGGTCATACAGGCTTCGCAACGCAATTTGCGGAATCAAAAACGGAGCTACGAGCAAAAAGTTACACGCACCTGAAGGGGACCCAAAAATCAGGGTCAGACCGTGTCCGACACGTGTCCGACTCGTGTCGGACACAGGGGATTCAAAATTAGGGTTAGGGTTTGGGGAGTCGGCCGGCGGCGGGGACGGCGCTGAGGCGGCGCTGGGCGGCCGGGCTCGGGGGCACAGCGCGGAGGGCGGTGCGGCGCGGGGACGGCGAGGGGACGGCGTCGCCGGGCTCGCGGCGGAGCGGCGCAGGCGGCGCAGAGCTCTGCTGCGGCTGCTGCTGTGCTCGCCGTTGCTGTCGACGGGCGGGGGAGACGGCGGCCTGTGGCTCTGTCGGCCGGAGGAGGGGGCGAGGCGGCGAGGCGGGTGAGGCGTCGGCGAAGGCGAAGTGTCGTGGCGGTGGGTGGTGGTCGACGGCCAGGGGGAGGTCGAGGGGGTATTTAAAGGGGAGGCACGGCGAGGGCGAGGCCGGGGAAGGCGGGCGAGGGGGTGGACGTGGGGTGAGGCGCGGCGTCGTGGGCGCGGCGGGGGCGCACGACGCGGCGGAGGCGGTGCACGAAGCGGCGGTTGGCCGGGTCGTGGGGGGGAAGATCCGGGTCGGGTCGGGTCGGGTTGCGCGGATCCGACCCGACCCGCTAAGGATCTGGGCCGGATTCGGGGGAGTGGGCCGGGCCGGCCCAACGGGCCGTGGACTGGGGTTATTATTTTAAAAATAATAATAATAATATTAATATTAATAATAATATTAATAATCAGTAAAATAAATAATTAAATAATTAATTAAATAAATAAATAGTTTTCAGGCATTTAAAAATAGGTCCGGGGCCCGATAAATTCCAGAAAAATTGTCCTAAGTCCAGTTTTTCATTTTACATCCAAAAATATTATTTTCATAATATTTTAATACTGTTTATTATCAATTAAAAAAATCTTTGGATAATTAAAACCCTGTTTTTAATTTACAGAAAAATCCCAGAAAATTCCAGAAAATTGTGAAAAATCCAGTTTTTAAAATTTTGAAAATTCAGGGGGTTTACAATATACCCTCCTTAAGAGGATTGCGTCCTCGCAATCAAAGAATAACCGGTCAGCAGAGATGACACGGTCGCAAGCATCGTTTGAAAACACATCACAAGAGGCTTAGGAAAATACCGTTTCCCTAAAAATCGAAAGTTATACACTTTCCTGGAAAATCTAGTTAAAACTGTAACTTTTATGAAAACCAGATTATTATTAACAAGTTGCAAATTACTAGGTTGGGGCTGAGGTCACGAACCAAGAGGCACGAACTACACAAGACTAAAAACGGATAACTACGAATCACTTACTCGCATCAGCGTCCTGCACAGTCATCGCGTAAGCTTGCTCTCGTCCTTGAGGTAGATTCCTCTGCTGTTGCTGAGCTTGCTGGCAGGGTGCTGCTCGAGGCGCTGGTGGAGTTTGCTGGTTCGTCCTTGGTGTTTCTTCTCTACGCTCGGGGCAGTCTCTCACTGCATGCTGTCTGGATCCGCAGCCTAAGCATAGTCCGAGTTTACGTCTACATTCCTTCTCGACATGGCCTATCTTGCCGCAGTGGTAACAGGTAGGAAGGTAGAAGGCTTTTGGTGCTGCTGCTGGTGGCGAGCTTACTTGTTGACGCTTTGCAGACTCCTCTTGTGCTGCTTTGGTTGGTGCAGATGGGGACGGCCGCTTCAGTCTGGTCTCTCTCTTGGTGACGCGCTCTATGCGTCGAGCCGCGGCAAGAACGTCCGAGTATGATGTTGGTGCGACGGACCCAATTAGTTTCTGCAGCTCAATGTTCAGTCCGTCGAAGAATTTCTCGGCCTTCTCTTCCTCAGTCGGGATCAGGGTTGGGGCGAAGCGGCTCAACCGAATGAACTCAGCGTTGTACTCTTCCACCGTCATAGAGTCCTGAGTGAGGCGATTGAATCTGTCCCGCAGTTCTGATCGAGCGATGGCAGGAATGTACATCTCTTGGAAGAGCCTGGAGAACTCCTCCCAAGTGACTCGGTCTGGTCCGAGTCGCGTCTCCTCGGATAGCCACCAGTGATGAGCGTTGTCCGTCAATTGCATTCTGACGGCTGTCATCCAGCGTTCCCGTGGAAGTTCAGCTGCTTCAAGTTGATATCGTATGTTGGTGAGCCACTCATGAACTTCTGTGGGCTCCTCTTTTCCAGAAAAAGTGTGGGGCTTCAGTTGGCGGAAGTCAGTGATTGAGCCTGTAGATGGCCGTCGAGCTGGTAGGTTGGCCTGCTCCAGTGCAGTTACAATGCTGTCCCTCAAGAAATTAGCTTCGCGACGCTGAGCCTCGTGTTGGACTTGTTGCTGTGCTTGCATCATCGCGTAGATCATTTGGAATATTTGCTGCCCGTCGATCGGCTGTCCTGGTGGGAACACGGGCATTGGGGGGACGAACTGCAGCGGAGGTGGAATGTCATCGCATCGGAATCGGGAGGTAGGTTGACCTGCCTGCTGGCTCTGTTGAGTTGTGGGGATTCCTCCGACTGGTGTCACGTCGTCGTCGTAGGTGACACCTGTAGCTTGTGGCGTCCTGACGGGAGTCTCGTTGCATTCTTATGGGTCCATTTCCCTGTATCCAAAATAACCAATAAGAGGCACACAGGCAACAAGGCAAGATGCAAGTTCAAGTTAGTTCGAATACGATACAGATATCAAAAATGATTCAAGCAAGTGGATGAGATCCTAAAACTTATCCTATCTTATCGCAGGCCTGTTCGGTCCCTAAGTTGAAACCGAACAATTTAGTCGTAGACCTGCATGGGCCACCACAAAAACCATGTCACGCCCCAGTCCCAAATTGCCGAGGGACTGAGCACGTGAGCAATGGCCAGCAGCACGCACTGATGGACAACCCAATTTAATGGATCCAGCAGGGCATGCTTAAGCTGTAGTCTAGCAGTAATATGTTACAAGTCTCAGGCCTTTCTAATCTCATCCACAGAATAACACAGATTAATGCCAGAAATAATGCAATGGAATGAAATAAGCAATATCAAATAAGGTTATCTCGGGAAACAATTCCGAGAATTAGTCTGTTACATTTAAGGAAATAGACAGGAAATAAAATGCTGAAAATGGAAAATACTGTGTAGCTGAAGCCGGTGCTCAGGTGAAGTCTTCTGCAACTATCTCGTCCTCGGTTCCGGGTTCTGCAACTATCCCAGAAAATTGTGACATGGTTTTTTGTAAACCCCTGAATTTTTTTAAAATTTTAAAAACTGGATTTTTCATAATTTTCTGGATTTTCTGGGATTTTTCTGTAATTTAAAAACAGGGTTTTAATTATTCAATGATTTTTAATTGATATTAAATGGTATTAAAATACTATGGAAATAATATTTTTGGATGTAAAATGAAAAACTGGACTTAGGACAATTTTTCTGGAATTTATCGGACCCCAGACCTATTTTTAAATGCCTGAAAACTATTTATTTATTTAATTAATTATTTATTTATTTATTTTACTGATTATTAATATTATTATTAATATTAATATTATTATTATTATTTTTATATAAAAAAAAAACCTAGCCCAGCCCGTTGGGCCGGCCCAGCCCGGCCCAACAGGCCCGAGCCCAACTCCCCACCGGGTCCGGTCGGACCCGCCGCCGCCCGACCCGCACCCGCCGGCCCGACCCGTCCCCACTCTCGTCCCCACGACTCCTCCGCTGCCCGCGTCGTGCGCCGCCCCGCCCGGCGCGCCGCCCGCTTCCGGCGGCCACCTCACCCCACGACCGACCTCGCCCCGCCTCCCTCGGCTCGACCCCCCCCCACCGCCGCAGCCTATTTAACCCTCACCCCCTGGCCGTCGACACCGAACCGCCACCGCCACCACCCGCTGCCACCACTCGCCGTGCCGACCCCCGCCGACGCCGAGACTCCGCCGCCGACCCTACGCTGCCAGCGCCGCCCGCCGCAGCTCCCTCCTCCGCCTCCCCCTTTCGTCTCCGGCGCCTTCCCCCACCGCAGCAGCAGCAGCAGCAGCAGCGGCAGCTCCGCCGCCGTCCACGCGCCGCCGGCGAGCCTCGAGCGCCGCGCCGCCTCGTCGCAGAGCCCCGGCCCCCTCCGCCCTCAGCCGCCCCTGCCGCCGGCCAGTACACCCCAAGCCCTAACCCTAACCCTAATTCCCGATTCCGTGTCCGACACGAATCGGACACGTGTCGGACACGATTTGACTCCGGTTTCTCGGGTCCCTTCAGGTACGCGTAACTTTTTATTCGTAGCTCCGTTTTCGATTCCGCAAATTGCGTTGCGAAGCCTGTATGACCCTCTCGGTGTCCGGACAAACTGTTCGGGGCATCGCGTCCTGTGGTGATCGCACACCGCGATCCAAAAACAGGAAAAACCAGACTCCGTTTTACCCTAACTTGGTGTACACACGTCGGATCGAGACGAAACTTGCGCCATCGGACTCATAGCAATACGCTGGTCCTGTGAGCCAAGTTTGGTTCGATTCTGAGAACGTTGACAAAATCGCGTGTCGTGGGCCCCACAGGCCCCGCTCGACGGGCGATTTTGTGTTCGGCTCATCGGAATCCAATTCTGGAAGTTCCGTTGGGTTCGTATCAGCGTTCTTGACCTGTTGACACTAAGTTTGGTGAATTTGGAGACCTTTGACCCTGACGCATTTTCCGGTGCAAAGCGGGCCCACATGTGGACCCCGTTTTGACCCGAAACTGCCGTTTCTGCCCTTGTCTCCAAATTGGACCCAAGGACAGGCGTTTCTAGCTGATTGATATTTTCTGGATCTGATGGTGATGTTTGTTTCAGCAACCGGAGTACCGCCTGCAATTCTCGCCGAGGTCAGAACTGCAAACCGAACAGGAACCACAGGCAAGTGTACCTCGCCAAAACTTGCAGTCTTGCGAATAATTTCTGGACTTAGTTATACATCAGAGGGCAAGTATACATTGCCAAACCCTGCAGCTTGCTAGTTATTTTCTTGGTTTAATTTTGCATCAGTAAGAACATAAAGCTTGCCAATTCTCAGATATTTTGTTTTCTTGATTTCCTGGTAGTTTCTTATGTAACTTGTTTAACTGCTCAACCCAGAACACCTGACACTATTCATGTGACGGAATTACCTGACATATACTGGGTGATTCCGTATAGGTTACATTTTTATGTCATTTCCCGTTCAAATGCTTAGATTCTAGCCTGACACATTGCATTAGTTCAAACTTGCGTGATTGGTACCTGATATATTCTGGAACTGTGACGTGAGATTTCATGGGGTGGGGAGAGTATTGTCATATCAAGGCTGAATATAATATAATATAAATACTTATATCTGGCGGTGCCTTAGACTCTGATACAGATCTTTGGTTCCTTACTGGCTCCTCGAGAAAATACTGCTATGGTTTCTTCGACACTGATCCTGTAGTAGTCAGCCTGAGTATGACTAAATTCTCACATGCATATCACTAGCTGGTTTATATATTTACCCTGCTGTCTATTTTATTGCTGTACTGCATATGTTTTGGCTTGTATTTTCTGTACCTTGTTATGTCCCCTGAGGACCTGGAATGGACTATGTCCCCAGGTATAGCCGAGGAGAACTTCCCCGAGGTGTACGGTACAGGAGCACTCCTTGGAGCAGAACCCGGAACCGAGGACGAGATAGTTGCAGAAGACTTCACCTGAGCATCGGCTTCAGCTACACAGTATTTTCCATTTTCAGCATTTTATTTCCTGTCTATTTCCTTAAATGTAACAGACTAATTCTCGGAATTGTTTCCCGAGATAACCTTATTTGATATTGCTTATTTTATTCCATTGCATTATTTCTGGCATTAATCTGTGTTATTCTGTGGATGAGATTAGAAAGGCCTGAGACTTGTAACATATTACTGCTAGACTACAGCTTAAGCATGCCCTGCTGGATCCATTAAATTGGGTTGTCCATCGGTGCGTGCTGCTGGCCATTGCTCACGTGCTCAGTCCCTCGGCAATTTGGGACTGGGGCGTGACATGGTTTTTGTGGTGGCCCATGCAGGTCACCACAAAATAGGTCTGGGGCCCGATAAATTCCAGAAAAATTGCCCTAAGTCCAGTTTTTCATTTTACATCCAAAAATATTATTTTCATAATATTTTAATACTGTTTATTATCAATTAAAAAAATCTTTAGATAATTAAAACCCTGTTTTTAATTTACAGAAAAATCCCAGAAAATTCCAGAAAATTGTGAAAAATCCAGTTTTTAAAATTTTGAAAATTCAGGGGGTTTACAATAAGTCATAGTCAATTATAGATGAGATTCTATGCTCTAATCCTAGGTACAGGCTTGCTCGGTACAGTAACGCAACCGAGACAATATGCTCTGACCTGCATGGGCCACCACTAAAAATATGTCACGCCCCAGTCCCAAAATACGTAAGACCAGGACACGTAAGCATGCCAGCCGCCTGTATATATGGCAACTCCAATATATGGAAACCATATATACGAGCGTACGCTGTATAATGAACAGTAATTCATAAGTGGTAAAACTAATCACAAGTCACAGGGTAATATCTAAATCTCATCCACAGAAATCACATAAACATATGAATAGCCAATAACCATGTAACTAGATCTCAATACAGATATCTAAGAATGACAGTCAGATGGAAACAAATCTACTGTCGAAATAGAATATAAAAAGGAACCAGATACACACCATATAAAAACAACGTCTGACAATCACGAGGCTCAAAGAGAAGACCTCCTCGGGATATACGTAACATGCCCGGATCTGTGCTCCTGCGAATACTCAAGAAAATATACACCTGGCAGGGGACCAAGTCCTCAGAGGGACATAGCAAGATACATAAAAATGACATGCCATAATGTAAATACTGAATAAATAAATGGGGTGTGCTAACCATCTAAGTGAATGCAATTGAAGACCTTGTAGTACGCATGAAAAAGTGTAGGCTAGACATATGCTGACGTAATTCACCAATCGTCATAACTGGCTAGTATATGTGTCATATGCCCCCAGACTCATGGGCACTCTGCAATCGTCCATCTCCGAGGAGCATGGAACGAAGGATATAACATCACGGAGGGGGTGTCCCATACGCCTACTAGATGTCTTCCCCGTCCAATATAGATGTACAAGTCGTAAAAACGACGTGGACACCTCCTACTATGATGCAAGTCTCAATAAAATAACCAACTAAGCTAAATACCGTTACACGTGTTGCTCACACTGATGGCCAGTCGCGCATGAGACACGCGTCCCTACATGAACTCACTCTATGACGTGTAATGATACGTGTCAAGGCCTGGGAAGTTATATCAATAACTTCACAACTTTTAGGTGGGTCTACTAGATACTAGGTCAGACACAAGTCCTGACGTCAACGCCATCATTGACTGCACCTGAGTCTGCTCGGACGCGCACATTTATATAATATTAAAATAAATAAACATATAACTAATAATAACTGAATTTAAACAGTACAACAAGGCAAGGTATACTTGCCTGGCAAGAGAGCTGTAAATGTAATATCCAGATGTCAAATACCAAGTGTCAGAAACTATGGCCTCAGGATGAAAGTCTCCAGATGCTGAAATAAATATCACTAACAGTCTCAGAAAATATCAAATAGCTAGAAACGCCTGTCCTTAAGTCCAATTTGGACACAGGGGCAAAAATAACAGTTTTCGGTCAAAGCGGGGTCCATATGTGGGCCGCTTTGCACCAAAAAACATGTCAGGGTCAAAGGTCTCCAAATTTGCCAAACTTAGTGTCAACAAGTCCAGAACATCGATACGAACCCAACGGAACTTCCAGAATTGGATTCCGATGAGCCGGTCACAAAATCGCCCGTCAAGTGGAGCCTGTGGGGCCCACGATACGGGATTCTGTCAACGTTCTCATAATCGAACCAAACTTGGCTCACAGGACCAGCGTATTGCTACGAGTCCGATGGCGCAAGTTTCGTTTTGATCCGACGTGTGTTCACAAAGTTGCAGAATGTTCCAGAACTGACGGATACGGGGCGGTGTCGGCGGATACGCGTTGATTCCGGTGTGCACGCACATCCGAATCAACTTCTGCGAAATCCCGCACGTCCGTATCAATGGTGCGCACATTTTGGTAAAGACCGCGTGCGACCAAGTCGTCCCATTTAGCGGGGCGTACTCAGTTCCGGGGTGAATCGGGTCGTTATTTTTCCTATTTTTGGATCGCGTACCGCGATCACCACAAGATGCGATGCACCGTGCGGATTGCACGGGCACCGAGAGGGTCACCTAGCCTACGTGTCACAACTGACGAAATTAAAAACCGAAATACGAGGTGAGAGGAATCGTTACCTGAACAGGGCTCCGTGAAGGCTGATTTCACGTGTCCTTGTGTCCAATTTGACACTGCTGTGTCCTGTCAGCCGGGTCCAGGACGTGTCCAGGTTAGGGCTAGGGTTCTGCTGTTGGTGGACACAGCGGAGGCGACCAGGGCTGCTCGGCGAGGCGCCGCTGCTTGTCGGCGGCGAGGTGGAGTTGGTGCTTCGTCGTCGGGCGGAGGCGGAGGAGGTTGGTGTAGGTGCTGGTGGTGGTGGCGAGCTCAGGGGGGGTCGAGTGGCCGCTGTCGAGGCCAGGGGAGGAGAAAGAGGGCGACGGGGGTCGGCTGTGAGGAGGGGAGGCTGTTCTCGTCGACTGACAGGAAGTCGGGAAAAGGGGGGCTGTTGTGGGTTGGAGGAGACGATCGGCTGGGGAGGAGCGTAGGGGAAGCTGGTGGTGGTGGAGTCGTGGGGGTCCGGCGAGGCGAGGGGCGGCTCGGGGAAGGAGAGGGGATGGCGGTGGTGATGGCGACCGGTGATGGTGGTGGCGGTGGAGGGAGGAGATCGGGAGGAGGAAGATGGAAGGAGGAGATTGAGAAGGGGCGGCTCGGGGAAGGAGGCTGCCGCGGGGGGGGGGGGAGGGGAACTCGCGGCGCGGGGGGGACGGAAAGAGCTCCGGCGAGGGGGGGGGGGGAGCGGCTGCGGCCAGGCTGGGTAGGTTTAGGGTTTTGAATTTATTTTTCTTTTTATTTTCTTTTCCTTTCTTTTATAGAAAAATATATTATTTTAATATGTAAAATATCTATAGATATTTTTAGGATATTTTAGGATATTTTTCGGGATCTTTTCGGGTGGGTCCCGTCTCCAAATGGACGGTGCAGGTTCACCGGCCAGTGAGGGGGTGACACCTCGCACTGCAATTTGCAGGAAAATCCCTATAATTTCATAAATTGCGTAAAGTCCTAATTTTGGGAAATTGCGCAATTATGAAATTGTCTGGGAAAATACTCGGTTCCTGAAAATTCTAAAATTCACAGGATTGAAGGGAAATGCTGTGTCAATACACTAAATGTAGTATACTCAGTGTAGAAAATTAACGTATTTTTGTTTGGGCAAAACAGGTGCAGGTTGGCCTCAAATCTCTAGGGGTACAGAGATGGGTAAAGAGCAGAAAATAAAATAGGAAATAAATACAGACTTTTGTAACGATATTTGTGCGTCTCAAACGAGGCTCATTTTAGCACATCTGTTAGTTGCACAAAGTTCAGGAAAATAGTCTGGTATGTCTAGGACAGGTATGTGAACTTTGTTCAGGGATAACAGTCAAGGTAAGGTTCCAAATAATTAGGTGATGGACAGGTGCACAAGTCAATAGGATATGTAAGAAAAATAAATTAATAAATTGCAATAAATCCTAAATGGCTAAAAATAATCCTAAAAATACTAAAATCTGGTCGAGGGGGTTTACAACTATCCACTATTCCTGATATTCTCCCAGTCAATAATCTTTCCTTAAACCAATAGGTAGATGCCTAGTAGATTTCTCTTTGAACTAATATCATAAAACTAAATAGTAGGATTGCAAAGATACAATATCAGAAGTCCTCCAAGCCCATATATCATGTGTCCTTGACTATGTGCTGTAGAAGCATAAAAAATACGCTGGCAAAAGCTACGCGGCGTATTGATACAGAGTAGCGCAAACAAAGGCCTTCAGTGCCATCAGGCGTAAGAGCTCAAGGGTGCAGCGCGTCCAAAACCGCTTCGGCGTAGACGGGACCCCCCCATCGCCTCCAGGGCATAAAAACTCAGCCGCTCTCAAAGCAGCGTTAAAATAGCGTACGAGGAACGCTTCGTCTTCCCCGAAATGAACCTGTCAAGTCACGCAGTGAACCTGGCCTCTGACTCCTGACAAAAAGTGCTGCACGGCGACCCAGACGACGGCTGAAAACAGGCACAGACCCCTCGGGACGCACACCATAGTATGATGGCGGATCCCTACATTTAATGCAGAGGATTGGGTTAAGATACCACCGAACCGTCGTTTACTGACGTCCCCTCAGCATAAACCGCTTTTTTCGCACAGAGGGATACGCTGCATTGTTTTACACAGGCAGGCATAAGCCGGTTTACGCTCCGCAGTAGACAAATCGCCTGCCACGTCAAAAGCTGCACATCGTACGGAGCTCGAGGCACGTCTCTACGTCTAATTGTACAGAGCGGTGACAGGTTCAGTCAAGGCACGTCTCTGCAACGGATGCACAGAAGGGCTGCAGACCTTCGAAACACGTCTTCGCATTTAATGCACAGGATGATGGCAAATCTCTGTAGAAGATTTGATTACATCTTCGAAAGCCGTAATTCTGGCTAAGACGTCCCCGTCAGCACTCGGGCACGGTACGCAGCGGCTTCTACGCCCATTCAAGACCTATGCCCCTTCGGCTCTCAATGCCTCTCCGGGTTCAACGCCTGTCCGGCTCCTACGCCTCTCCGGCTTCAACGCCTGTCCGGCTCCTACGCCTATCCGGCTTCAATGCCTCTCCGGCTCCTACGCCTATCCGGCTTCAACCCCTCTCCGGCTCCTACGCCTCTCTGGCTCCTACGCCTATCCGGCTTCTACGCCTATCCGGCTTCTACGCCTATTCGGCTTATATGCCTATCTGGCCTCTGTGCCAGGGTGACAGTCATTTGGCTTCTACGCCAACCGTTTCTACACACGGAATACCTACCTGCATGGCTCTTACGCCGTGATCTTCGTAGCAATAGTACGCGTTGTGTTCCCTTAGTTGGACCCGCGTCATACGCTCATTCAAAAGATCATCCATACGCAGGCATTGGTTACTTTAACCGTTGTGTAAAAGGGTGTTGTACTTCCCACTCCTCGGTTTTTACACCGACGGAGTGGTCACTGTCACCAAAACTCTATAAATAGAGACCCCCATCAATGGGAAAGAAAGAGGAGAAAAAAAAGAATTATCATCCAGGAGAGAATTATCGTCCAAGGAGAGAGAGAGAGAGAGAGAGAGAGAGAGAGAGAGAGAGAGAGGGAGAGCCCGGAGAGCAGGCAAAGAGCAGGGATCGACGACCTTGGCCTCGTGCGTCCAACCTCTTCTGCAACCTTCGAAGCTGCTACCTGTCTTCCACGGCACTTCTTCAACATCGTGTGGTCCAAGGGCTAAAGTGATCGACCGCAGATCAGACACCTATAGCAATTTATACCCAGATTAAATAAATTGTACTCCCACATCCTCGTATAGGATTACATTGTACAAGTTTGTTTATAAACAGAAGGGTGCGGGTTTCGCATAAACCCCGTCATTGAAATACCATTTCATTCCTTTCGTTTAATACCACAAACAAGATGGCGACTCTGCTGGGGACATCTTTCTCTTCTGATGAGGAAGTAATTGCTCAACACGATACGGTATCCGTGGGAACCGTGAAGAAGACGCTGGTCGTTCATTTCGACCAGTCAGCCTACGAAGACATGCTTCGAGCCGGGGGTAGCTCTCGCCCTCTCTCCGTCCAGGACAACAGGAAGCTGCGCAATGTGTGGATGCCCAAGACATCCTCTACTATTCCTGTGGACTCTCCGATCTCTCCGGACTCTCCAATCTCTCCGATCTCTCCGATCTCTTCGGCCAACGAGGTTGTAGCGACGCTCCCTCCGTGCCCCGCACATAAAATTCAGTCTCCCGCTACGCGCAGTACAGACAAAACTTCGGGCGAAGCCTTAGCGCTAACCCCGAAGAATCTACTGCGCTTTAGGCGTAGGAAACAGTCTTCCGCTACGCGCGGTAAAGACAAAACTTCGGGCGAAGCCTCAGCGCTAACCCAGAAGCCTTCACTGCGCTTTACGCGTAGAAATCTGTCTCCCGCTCCATGCGGTACAGACAAAACTTCCGATGGTGCCTCGGCGCCAAGACGGAAGAACAGATCTCGCTCCACGCGCAAGACATCATCTGATCTCTACGATAAACCAGATGAGCGCTGTGATCTCTGCGAAGGAAAGCAAGCGGCAGGCTACTTAACCTCTCGGCCTTCACGCCAGCGAAGGAACAGAATGCCTACCCTCCAAATTACGCAAGAAAACGGCGGCCGACTGAGGATCTCTCCAGCTTTACGCCAGTCGAAGCGAATCTCCGAATCACGCCAGGGAAAGCCCTTCGGCGTGAAACAAGTCCAGGTTGCGGGAGGACGTCCCCCCAGAGGATTGTCCGCCACCCAGACTGCCAGCCTGTTGTACACAGGTGGCGCGGCAAGAACCTTGGTGCCCGACCCCCGCGTGTCCGCAGATGGAAACGAAAGGGACAGGTCACCGTCAACTCCTCCTGACCTACGTACACGTCTGATCCAGAGACGCAAAAACGGGAGTCGTGAACAGGATCCAGAGCCCCTAGGCGGCGGACGGAGAGAGATCGTGTGGGAGGATGCATCGCCACCCAATGTCATTACGATGTATGAACCGTACGGGAACTTTATTGTCCCCTCAACTCATGACTACCGGCGTCCAATAGTCTTCATCCGCAGACAGGGCGGTCCGATGGTACAAGAAGATTTCCGGGAGTCTAAAGAAGGAAAAATGCAAATCCACAGGTATAGCTCTCAAGCTCTGAAGATCATACAGAACATGGATTACGATTTAGAGACGAAGCAGGGCCTCAATTATGAAAAAGGCAGACGAACGCCGTTACATAATAGTCCTTGCTATCGACAAACTCGTTTCGGGTTAGGGTATACTGCACCCCCTGCACGCTCCGAACTTCCAAAGGATAGTCCTGTAAAACCAGAAATGGGTCCTTCCAAACCGACCTCCAGGAGCGACAAAACAGGAGGAAGAACCCGCCCGAAGTCTAGATACAGTACAGCAAGGACAGCTGACCCGGAAGATCAAAAGGCTCAGGCATCCGGATCGCGAAAACTGAAAGAGACTTTTTCCTTCAAAGAAGACGACATCGTTGAAATCTTCAACATGTTGACAAAAGCAAACAAACTTCGGGTTCCGAACGTCAGATATCCCGAGAGCACCGGCGAAGACAATAACCCGGATTACTGTCTCTTCCATCAGTATGTTCATCACCCTACGAAGGCCTGCCGTTTGTTAAAAAGAAGAATTCAGGAGCTGATAGATGACAAGGTCATCACCTTGCACCTATGAACGAGGAAACGACCATCGTGAGCAGGGCTCACCTTTCTGGTACGGAATGGTGAACCCCTGAAAGTCTCCCCAGTGGACCCTACAGGCCTACCCCCACTCGAAAAAAACACTATATAGCAAAAATTTTATCACTACCTCTGAATAAACTTTCGGCTATTAGTTATCATCGGACGTCGTCTAAACTTAACATTCGTACTTAGCCCCAAGTACCCTAGTAATGTTAAGCCCACAAATGCGGCCTGTCCCAAAGATGAATTACCTCTTCCTATCACCGACATCATGATCGACAACACCTGCGGTTTCGAACGCATGTCTTTCATGGACGGGTTCTCGGGATACAATCAGATCAAGATGCATCCTGAAGACGAGAAGCACACTGCTTTCCGGACACCAC
The DNA here is from genome assembly GCA_036927795.1 of Iris macrosiphon. Lineage (NCBI taxonomy): Eukaryota > Viridiplantae > Streptophyta > Magnoliopsida > Asparagales > Iridaceae > Iris > Iris macrosiphon. The sequence continues at coordinate 21,943,818 of JAYESA010000007.1, read as the reverse complement.
TGGGGGTATATTGCTATACGGTCATGCCCTTCGGATTGAAGAATGCCGGGGCTACATACCAGCGGGCCATGAGTAACATATTCCATGAGCATTTACGCAAAACAGTAGAATATTACGTAGACGACATAGCCGTCAAGAGCCGCCTCAAAGGTGATCACCTCCAAGACTTGAGGACGGTGTTCGAGCTAATGCGTCGCCATCAACTCAAGATGAACCCTACGAAATCATTTCTGGGTGTATCTAGTGGCAAGTTCCTGGGATTTGTCATCACCACCAAAGGCATCCAGGTGGACCCTGACAAAGTCCAGGCAATCGTAGAAATGCGACCACCCCGTAATCTGAGGGAACTTCGGGGATTTCAAGGCCTTCTGGCCTATATCCGGCGATTCATATCCAACCTCTCGGGGAGATGTCAGCCTTTTTCTCGCCTCATGAAGAAAGGTGTATCTTTCGTGTGGGACGAAACCTGTCAGCAGGCGTTCGGAGACATCAAACGCTACCTCACCAGTCCGCCAGTTCTGGCACCTCCCGTCATGGGAAAACCATTCTTGCTGTACGTTCGAGCAATGGATCATTCACTAGGAGCTCTTCTTGCACAGAAGAACGACATGGGGCATGAACAAGCTATCTACTACCTCAGCAGGATGATGGTCGGGGCCGAGCACCGGTACAACCCAGTGGAGAAGGAATGCTTGGCTCTGATATTCGCCGTCCAGAAGACACGACACTATGTCACCAGACAGACCATTCATATCATCTCCAGGATCAACCCTCTGCGGGTACTAATGAGCAAACCGAGTGTTCTTAACTCCCGACTCGTGACTTGGGCGATGCTATTAACGCCATATGACATGGTGTACGTACCGCAGAAGTCCATTAAAGGCCAAGCACTGGCTGACTTCCTAGCTGCCCATCCGATCCCGGAGTCCTCCAAGTTATACGAGGACATTCCCGACGAAGTTGCAGAATGTAACTCCGCAATGGAGACCAACGCATGGCAACTCTTCTTCGATGGGGCCTCCAGAACCGGTCTTAAGGGAAACATCGTCTCAGGAGTAGGAGTCGTCCTGGTCACTCCTGATCAGCTCGTCATCTACCGAGCATATTCTCTTAGCGAGCCCTGCTCCAACAATGTGGCAGAATACAACGCTCTGTTAATCGGGCTCCGAGCCGCCAAAGAGCTGGGGGTCGAATCCCTGGAAGCTTTCGGTGACTCTCTGCTTATCGTCAATCAAGTCAGAGGGATATATGAAGTCCGGAATCCAGACCTCATCCCCTACCACCAAGCAACGGTCGAGATAGCCATGACCTTCAAAGGATTCTTCCTGGAGCATGTACCTCGGTCTCAGAATCTGGAAGCCGATGCCCTGGCCAGTCTAGCCGCAGACTTAGCCACTCCTATAAGAAGGCAGGATTCGGTAATCCTTCTTAACAGAGACTTATTCTGTGCGAAGAACAACCTTCACATAGGATGCAGCCATGCTGTGAACACAGATCTCCCCGGAAAAGACTGGAGAAGTCCCTTCATAGATTTCGTCGCATACGGAATCTTGCCGGAGGACCCCAAAGGAGCAGTGTCCATCAAGCGACGATCATTACGCTTCTATTACGATGCATCTGCACAATGCCTATATCGCCGGACCTACGACGGATTACTGTTGAGATGTCTGTCTAACGACGAAGCACAGCAAATTATTCGGGAAGCTCACAACGGCGTATGCGGAGCACACCAACCCGGTCCTAAGCTACAGGATCGCATCAGGAGAATGGGCTATTATTGGCCTACTATGATCACAGATGCGATACGGTATGCAAGAGAATGCAGAGCCTGTCAGATTCACGCAGACTTCATACACCGACCATCTGAGCATCTGCATCCTACAGTTGCATCCTGGCCTTTTGAAGCATGGGGTATGGACGTTATTGGTCCCATTCACCCGTCTTCTTCCCGAGGTCACCAGTTCATACTGGCCATCACGGACTACTTCTCCAAATGGGCAGAGGCAATCCCTCTTGCTGAGGTAAAGGCGTCTAATATGATCAGCTTCATCAAGCATCACGTCATTTATCGCTTCGGGGTCCCCCGAAGGATAATCCATGACAACGGGCCCCAGTTCATCAGCCAAGCATTTCATCGATTTTGCGATAAAAATCGAATACACAATATCGCCTCTACGACATACTATCCAGCTGCTAATGGTTTGGCGGAAGCTTTCAACAAAACCATTATCAAACTCTTGAAGAAGTTCGTCTCTTCAAACAAAAGAGATTGGAACGAAAAGCTGGGCGAATGTCTCTGGGCATACCGTACAACGGTACGAATGCCGACAGGCTGTACCCCGTTCTCACTGGTATACGGGAGCGAGGCAGTTCTCCCCATTGAAATCCAGATCCCGTCGCTCAGGATAGCCGTGGCTAACGGGCTGACTCAAGAAAAGAATGACCTGTTAAGGCTTCAGGAGCTAGAAAGATTAGACGAGAAACGCCTCCAAGCTCAACAGCGCATTGCGCTCTACCAAGCACGCATTTTCAGAGCTTTTAATCGTAAAGTAAAGGAAATGGTGTTCAAAGTCGGCGAGCTAGTTTTAGCCGTAAGAAGGCCGATGATTCTTACTCACAGGAGTAAAGGCAAATTCCAGCCCAAGTGGGAAGGCCCTTATGTGATCGAGACAACATTCTCGAACGGAGCCTACAGACTAGCCCAGCCCAATGGAGACCTATTAATGGCTCCTATCAACGGCAAATTCCTGAAGAAGTACTACGCCTAATCTCCTCCACTCAGGAGGAATACGGCGAGATTCTCGTAATCCGACGAAACTACTTCAAAGAAGAAACTAGTATAGGCCCACAAATCAGTCATGTCCATATCACCTCTGAACTGTATTTCCTTGGAGAATCTGCCATGTCCATATTACCTCTGAACAGGCTTTCCAAGATTCTGACCATCGATTATCACCTCTGATATCGATCGTCACTTCAACTAACACCCGTACTAAATCTAAGTACGCCAGTGGTGTTAGGTCCACAAAATCTGCTACGTCCATATTACCTCTAGCAGGGCTTGTCCTCAAACCTATTACTTGCACCTAGGTGCGCAAAAAGCAATAGGCCCACAAATCAGTCATGTCCATATCACCTCTGAACTGTATTTCTTTGGAGAATCTGCCATGTCCATATCGCCTCTGAACAGGCTTTCCAAGATTCTGACCATCGATTATCACCTCTGATATCGATCGTCACTTCAACTAACACCCGTACTAAATCTAAGTACGCCAGTGGTGTTAGGTCCACAAAATCTGCTACGTCCATATTACCTCTAGCAGGGCTTGTCCTCAAACCTATTTACTTGCACCTAGGTGCGCAACAAGTAATAGGCCCACAAAACAGCTATGTCCATATTACCTCTGAGCTGTAAACTCTAGTAAAGCCTATCACGTCTATCTCACCTCTGATAGTACTTTACCTACAAAAACTTGGCCAAAGCACGTTCTATCATGTCCGTATGACCTCTGGATAGACGTGCCCTGCTGAAGTTTATCGAGAGTTTATCACGTCCATACTACCTCTGATACCACTCTCGCCCTAACCTGTCATTTATATTCCGAAATGATGGGTCCAAAGTTAGGAAAAAGTCTCTTTTTATTCCCAAGAAAGAACAAAATTACATCTAGGAAAGCAAAAAAAAAAAAGAGAGAGTACATCATTGCGGCAGAGCAGTCATATCACGGATCTGCCGCGCTAGCACGGCCATCCTCTCGTCCCTAATGGCTAGAGCATCAGCACGGGCCCACTCCAGCAGTGCCTCGTTGTCACTCGAATGGGACAGCTCGGCTATCGTCCGACGCACGCCCGCACAGGCACCTTCCGCGCGATCCAGATCCCGCCGCGCTGTGCTCAGTCGACCGGCCACCACATCCAAGCCTGCCAACGACTGGGAAGCCCACTCTTCTGCCTGAGCGAGTTTCTCCCTCAACCTGTGAATCCTCGCTACATTCCCCTCATGCTCGGATTGGCACGTTGTCTGGAGGGCGAGGATCTCATCCACGGCGGCTTTTCTCTGAATTGCCTCCAGCTGGCGAGTTCGAAGGAGTTCCTTCAGGTCTTCCATCCGTTTGGCAAGATGCGCAGTCATAAGACCGTATCTGGTCTGGGCCTCAGCATCAAGACTGCCCTGAGCCAACCGCAAATACTTGTTAATGGGTTGTTCTAAACCATTAACCATCGCCTCCAGGGCATCGGCTCCCCCAAAATCGCCGAACTCCCTGACAACCCCGATCGAGAACTGGGCAGTTCTCTTCAGGCGCTCGAAATCCAGACTCTTTGCCAACACCATTGATATCATCGCTCCCAAACCGGTGTAAAAGAGGCTGGTATGTTGCTCAGTCAGCGCAACTAAACCCGACTGAACGCCAGGAGAGACCGCGATATCAGCGAGTCCCCCACCAGAGACGATTGCAGACGAGGTAGCCACAGCTGCCGCCTCGACGGTTGGTGCGACCGAAGGCAAGGTCACAGTGACAGGCTCATCCTCCTCTCGAGGCGACAAAACCACTCCGGGCGAGCTAGCCCCCGAAGGTGTTTCCTCCTCAGGATCAGGTGCCTCCGTATCACCACCAGGGGCCGGAGCAGAGCCGGAAGGCGGCTCAACGCTACACTCCCCGTGGGCTCCATCCCCTGAGAAGAAAGAACCCGAAAGTCGACATCAGTACAACGGTAACCTTTCTAAAAGGAGACATGAAAACGATATTTACCCGGGGCCAATGGTATATATGGCGCATCTGCAGCCGAGGCAGCTAAACCTCGCTCTAAGGACGCAATGCGAACTATCATACCTGGGGAAGGAGGTGGACCAACTGACATCGCCCGCAATTCCTCCAAGTCTCCACCAAGACGCGGTCGAGGTTCGTCAACTGGAATCTCGCTAGGCACAGCAGGAGCTTTATCCGTTGCGGGTCCAGGGAAGGATCCTCCCATCTGCCATGGCCACCTAGGCGATCTCGTTCCACTACCCGGAGCAGTAGCCACAGCAGCGACCCCTAGCGAAGATCCTCCGGCGCCGCCAACCGAAACCATAGAGGGTCCCTCTCTAAAAGGCGAGGAACCTCCAGCCAAAGACTCATCCCCGACATGGGGAGATGTAGGCCCACTCCCGGTAGCTTCAACACCAAGAATGCGAAAAGGACGAGCAACTGTCTCCTTCCTCCTCTTACGAACAGAAGCCTCCTTAGGAGCAGGCGCCCTTCGCTTCTGAGGAACTACCAAAGCCCCCGTAGGCGGAGGCACTTCACACCCCGGCATCGACTCCAGGGGTTCATCCGGGGTATCAAACTCCTCACCCTCATCGGGAGAAACCGAGGGAACTTCAACTCCTCCCCCGGCAATGGGAGAGGACACCCTAAGACTTTCGCGTATGTCAAAATCGCGGTGGAAGGTGTTGATCGCCACGTAAAACTGGGCGTAAGAATGAAGGATGCGCAGCTCCGTAGAGGGGGTGACATCCGGCACGACGAAGGCTGCTCCAGTGCAACCCGTGGTGAAATACCGCCATCCTCTGGCTCCATCAATGAGCCCGCCTCTGGACCTGAAGCTGGTGACGGCATTGCCCACGTGCAGCTGGCCGTACCCAAATTGCCTGGCGAACCGACTAGGCAAATAAGGCTCGAAGAAGCAATGGTCTTCACTCCTGTACAGGAGATGGGAGGGTCTAATGCAGACCAGCCAATTAAAAGCCTCCGGAGAAAGATCGGTCTTCTCTCTACCCGAGTCCTCAAGCCTCATCCCTAATTGATGGCGATCTATGGGAGGGAGAGTACAGAGGAACTTCCAGCCATGGCTGAGGTTCAATGCCAGCCGACAATCTAGAACGGTGTCCACGTTCCAGGGAGAATCCTTGTAGTTCAATAAGAAATTTCCCCCTGAGATGCTACCAGAGCCAGGAAACATCACCCGGGGATTGTGGAGAATTAACCAACCCATCAGATACAGGTATGGTAATTCCACCCTGGGAAAACTCTCACGCCGGGCTTCATCAGCAAGCAACCCATCATTCAGAGCTCTCAAGCCCGCCTGTATACGGCACACCATGGCAGGAAGCAAGCCCAGTCTTGCCCCGAACACCAGGCGCACTGCCGGCCACAAGATGTTCCGGTGAATGCGGTCCGCGGACGCAGTACCAGGCACTACTACTCGACGCAGCCATAACGAGAGGAAACCAGCCAGTTGGGCTTCCTTGGATAGAGACCCGCGACAGCGCCTCAGGTAACTACGGGCCGTAGTACCTTCGGGGTACTTTCCTACCCTCTCAACGAGGATCTGGTCCGAAGCTTTGGCCTCCTCCATAAGGCCATCCACGACCTGGGCACTAAGCACGCCCAAACAGTTCACGGGCTCATTCTTGCCCCCCGAAACTTTCTCCAACCGGGCAGCTCTAGCTCGGTGGAAGAAAAGGTAGGACATCCACTTGGTTGTAACCCCCTGATTTTTCAGAAATTTTTAATTTAGATTTTTCACAATTTTCTGTAATTTTTTAGGATTTTCAAGAATTTATTTTAGATTCAAATATAATTAAAAATATTCCAAACTTTTATTTTAGGTTCTAAATAATAAAATATATTTTCTAGAAGTTTTTAGGAATTTTTTGAGTATTTTTAGTATTTATTGGGAGTTATTTAGGCTAATAACTAATTTTTAGGACTTGTAGAATTTATGGTGCAATATCAGAAATATAGAATGGACCCACGTTATTTTCTAAGGTTTATAATATTATTATATATTTTCTGGAATTATTTCAGAATTTTTGGAATAATGTTAGTATTTATTTTTAGTTTTATGGCAAAACTAATTTTTAGAGCTTCTCCTAATTATAGTAGGAAATCTGTGAATATATAATTATTCCAAATATTTTTCTAGGGTTTTTAGGTTCAAAATATATTTTCTATAATTTTTACAGATTTTTATGATTATTTTTAATGTTTATTTTGAGTTATTTAGATTTAAAATGACTTAAATAATGTTTTGATAAAGGCAAATCAAAATAAATAAATAATATAACCAAAATCATCCAATCAAATCATGACACGTGTCACCCTATCAACTTTCATTCAGCCTCTCAACATCCCTATATATATATATATATATTATTATAACCCTAATTATCCCATTATTTTTAGAGAGAGAGATTTTGGAGAATTGCCATCTAGGGTTTCTTTATCTTCCAGAAGCCATTGCGCATAGCTCCGGACTCCAAACGAGGCCTAGTTTCTTGCGTTAGAAAGATATTGAGGTTAGCTTTCTGATTATATAATTTGTTTTACAAAATTATGAGTATTAAATTCTGGAAAATTCGTAGAGCACAGCATGTCTGAAAATAGACGTGTTTTAATATTTTCACGATTTCGGGAGAACCAGGAATCAGAATCATGAACCGTTTAAATTTTTGGAAAGCTAATATCGAGATCATTAACATATGTTTTTATCAGAATTTAATTCGATGTATTTTCATACTGTTAATTCTGTAGAACTTCTAGGTTAGAATTTAACCATCGGTGCACAATACAAAATTTGTATGTGCCATAATTCCCAAACGAATTTGAATTCGGACGAGCCGTAAATTCTAGTATATTTTTGATGCTGAAATCTATAGGAAATTATGCATGAAAGTCGAGTTTGTGTCGGTTGACTTTTTGGTCAACAGATCGCCTCGATTTGCGTGCCATGAGTCTCAAGTTGATAAAATTCAGTTTCTTTGGACAAAACTTAGGAATTAACATAAAAATTAGAATAATAAGATTAAAATAGAATTTTAGAATAATTATTCCAGAATTAAATAAATTAAAATAAATTATCTTTTGACGTGATAAATTTGTAATACATAGGCTATTTGGACTGTGACTTGGACTCTGATTCATACCAGCAACAGGACCCCAGGCAAGTGTACCTTGCCAAACTCTGCAGTATTGTTACATATTTTTCTTGCTTCATTTATATTGCTGTGCATGCTCAACCTAGGACCGTGTGACATACTTAGCGTCCGATTATCAGTCGGGTGTCAACACTGTACGCAGTGTTGGGTACTGTCATCTAGAGATGGACATTCGTGACACTATATATTCTAGTACTTGTCTTATCAAGTACCATACGACCCAGGACACTTGACACTGTTCATGAGACAGGATATTCCCGAGATATTCGTGGTGATTCTGTGTAGGATACATGACTTGACAGAGATACTATTTCTATAGATACATATGACTTGTTGCATTAGAGATGATCCCGCTTGACATGGACATGAGACGTTATGGTCATGATATGCGTGATTACATTGGGTGGGGAGAGACACACAGGCTACAGGCTGTTTTATTATATATATCTTCTACTATTGTGAGGTCGTAGACTCTCGGAGCAGAGCTAGACACATTACTTGTTATTACCACTACCGGCTCCCCGACACAGAGCTTGTAGTGGCTCAGCCTGAGTACTCGTGATGCTCTCATCTTGCATTTTACTTAGATGGTTACTTACTTGCCCTATTTATCTCATTATTTGCTGCACTGCTTATATTTTGGCTTGTATATTTTCTGTACCTTGCTATGTCCCCTGAGGACCTGGATATGGATTGTGTCCCCAGGATTTGAGGACGAGATCTATCCCGAGGTATACGGGACTGGAGCAGGAGTTGATCCAGGAGCTGTACCGCCATCCGAGGATGAGGTATTAGCCGAAGTCTTTTCCTGAGCATCCATGCTTCATGCTCAGTATTTATTTATTTATTTATTTTCAGTCTTTCATATTCTGGTCTGTGGAACCATTGTACTAGATATTTATCGGGTTGTTCCCCGAAGCACTTGTGAGACTGATTGATGATTTACATTTCTTTATTTACTCTGTGGATCATAATTCATATCTGGTGTGGATGAGATTAGTTGTACCATAATTGTCGTAGACTTGTTATATTACAGCTTAAGTATGCCCTGATGGATCCATTAAATTGGGTTTGTCCATCGGTGCGTACTGCTGGCCATTGCCACGCGTCCGGTCCCACGGTATTTTGGGACTGGGGCATGACATACTTGGTAGTATGGGCCAAACCAGAGGGCTCGTTGTAAAAAGCGGTGCAGGCGAGATATTGGCACATCAGCTCCTGATACACATCCGCCACCCGAGGGTCCGAATCTCCCAACTCCCGGTTGGTGGAAACATACTCTTCATACGGGGTATCCCCCATCGGCAGCCTCGAGACAACCGCCATCTCATGAAGGGCCAATCCTAACTCCTCCAGTGGAGTGGCAAAGGTCCCAGTGAGCGAAACGTATCGCTCCATCAGTGCGAAGAACAAATTAGGGTTGGGAGGCAACCCGACGCTCGTCGCGCTCACAGCAGCATACAGTCCAATGCCCTCTAGCTCTTGCCGAAAGCGCTTCAACGCCCAGTTAACTAGGCTGGTCCATCGGAGGTTTGCTGGGGTGACCCACCCATTACACCGAGGATTCTCCTTGGGGTACACCCCACCTCGTCCCATGAAGCTGTTACAGAAAGTCGACAGTTGGACCGGCTGGATCACAGAGCTGTCTTCGCTCGGGACGCCACCCGGGTACAATCCCCGGAACAACGTCACAGGACCAGAAGGACGACTGACAAACGATCCCTGGTCAGCTCCTTTCTGATGAAAGATCTTCCCCGACTTGCCATGAAGGTCGGGAGTCAACGTCCACGACATCTTTCTGGGATGAGTGGCATGGAAGAAAGCCGAGATGGGATAATCCCTCGGCATCGTCGGCAGGTACAAAACCAAGCTCTCGACAGCAAAGACCCAAGGTTCCCTCTTAGGCTTCGTCTGGGACTGCTTGTCGATCATGTCCCCGAAAAAGAAAGTCGGCTTTACGTACCGCTCTCCGTCTACATACGTCAGGGGCTCCCCATTGATCATACTCAGCAGTGCCCGCTCGCCCTGAGCCGCCAACAAAAATCCCCTTCCCTCAGGATACTGGGATCCGGAGAGGGGAAATGCCACGTGGGACAAGTCCTCGAGGTAGTTCGAGTGCAGCATCCCGGCGGAGGAACCCATCACCTCGGTCAGCGGAGACTCACCCAGGTTAACTACAAAGGTGCAAAGAAAGTATGTCATTACAAAAACCTTGCACAAACATACAAAACCAAAGAAACGACAAACTGTGCTCTACGCCAGGATTGTACGAATTCGGTTATTATACGCCGGGAGTCCCCTCCGCAAACGTAAAATGCTTATTTTACGACATACGCCAGTTTTCGGTAGCCAGAGCTTTTACGCTCGGAACTACGAAAATGTGGCGCCTTTACGCTAGCACACGAGAAATATGGGCATAAAAGATGAAAACGCCTCCGTGCATCATCTTCCTCAGAAGAGGCTATCAGCACAAAAGACGACCTAGCGCGGTCACGTTCAACGTGTGCGAAGGATTTTCGTTATTCTTGTCACCCCAAAGGATCTACCTCTCAGACCGGGTGCGCTGCCCGTCGGCGGGATACTTCCGGAAGGAAGTCCACCTTGCCCGACCGAAGACACCCTCGTTGGGGCAGTGGGAGAAGAAGAAGAACCTATGCTCTTTCCCTTAGCGGAGGAGGTTTGTTTCGTCGCCATTTCTGAAAGCTCGAAGTGCTCAGAGAAGGAATGAAGGAGAAAAGCTCGAACAATCAAGAACTCTCGTTCGCAGAAGACGGATGAAAAGTTTCTCTCTCCAAAGCTTGGGATATATATAGAGTCCGGATCGACTCCTCGAATCCTCGGACGGACTCCTTGAGACCCTAACCAAGTCTCGCATTAATAGTCGGATATGATTGGTGCTACGTCAAACCACTACCCTCAAAAGACGGACAGTCAGCGAATTTGAAAAATTCTTCGCGCAAGACAGTTCAGCAGTTCTACGCTAAAGGAGCTTTCTACGCTCGACAGCAACAGATCTACGATTTTACGCTCGCAAGCTACAAGTCTATGGTTTTTTTTGCCCGGATGCCTTTGTGCTCGGTAGCTTTTATGCTCGAGAGGCGACAAACCTACGGCTTTACGCTCAGCAGATACCAAATCGATGATCTCACGCTCGGTGGCGCTCAGTTTACGCTCAGAAGCAACAGATCCGCAGAACTTCACGCTCAAAAAAATTCTTTTTTCAGGAGCTACAGATCCACAAGTCCTACGCTAAAGGAGCTTTCTACACTCAACAGCAACGATTCTACGGCTTTACGTTCAAGCAGCTATAAGTCTATGGTTTTTCTCGCCCGGATGCCTTTGTGCTCGGTAGCTTTTACGCTCGAGAGGCGACAAACCTACGACTTCACGCTCAGGAACCACAAGTCTACGACTTCGCGCTCAACGGTGTCTTACGCCCAGACGCTACAGGCTGAGGATTTAGCACTCCGCGACTTTCCGCTTATCCAAAACAGTCCCCGACCCGGTCAAGTGCAAAGAGTTCACACAGAAGATACTCGTTCTTGACCCCAAGTACCCAAAACGGACAGAGTACAACCATTAAGAAATTACTCTTTTCGGGTCCCAAAATTGGAGGTTCATCCGGACTCCAGTCTAAACATCTCGTCTGTCAAAGATGACAAAGCTCAGCCAGAATCCTCGACCCTGTTTCAAGGGAGTTCCGAGAGATCATTCTTGAAGACGAAGACTGAACAAAGTTCTGCTCATCAGAAGCAGCAGTTCAGAACTCTATGCGGTTCCTTAGCCCTAGCAACATGACAGTTCTAAGTGTTCAAAATGCTAAAGCAGCACTCTATGCACTATCCGCTGCACGTAAAGAACAGGACAGAACCTAGTACTCTCTATACAGGGTCGCGTAAAGTATCAGATGTGTCGAAGCTGCACACATTCAGACTTCACAGCAACGTATGGCAAGTGATCATATGAAGAAAAGACGACTTTATTGAAGATTAAAATCATGATTACATATGAGGAAAACCCTGTCTACAGGGGTTTTTCTCTACTTTTCATGATTACATATGAGGGAAACTCCGTCTACAAAAGACTCCCTCGTCGTCTGAAGATCGCACCGAGAGGCTGTTCTGACAGGTTCTCACGTCGGTGAAGGTCTTCCTCTTCTTCTAAGAAGATGATCACTGACGGACACGACAGAGTTGGGGCTTGCATAGATTTTGCAGATCCCCTACTCCGCGCACCGCTCAAACCGGGACAGCACGAGTCTGTCTGACTCTCGTCACCGGAGGTAAGAGGAGAAGGCGCCAGTTATAGGCAGCACGGTCAAGAACGACCGTTCCTCTCGCCAGACGCAACGCCATACAAAGTTGCTGATTATCCCGAGCAAGGGAGGCTAAGATATCCTTCCATGATCCATCGCTGCAGTGGACACTTGCTCGAAGACGCCGTCTTTTTCGGCTCCCAACATGCTGGAAGAACATGATCTCCTTCTTCCTCAGATCGACCCGACGAACTCCGGCGATCATTTTAGCATGGTGATGGGAATATGGGGAAACAGGTTAACCCCCCACCTTTTTATAGGCAAAAGAGATCACAGCGGTCCCCAATAAATCTGCCATAAAGGCCGCACCGACCGTTTCAACGCTCCATTCAGAAACGTTTCGAGTCACGAGGGGCCATTCATGCTTCATTCAAAGCGTTTCAAATTCCAAAGGATTTTAAAAGCTTTGAAGGGGGTCTTGTAGAAGCATGAAAAATACGTTGGCAAAAGCTACGCGGCGTATTGATACAGAGCAGCACAAACAAAGGCCTTCAGTGCCATCAGGCGTAAGAGCTCAAGGGTGCAGCGCGTCCAAAACCGCTTCGGCGTAGACGGGACCCCCCCCATCGCCTCCAGGGCATAAAAACTCAGCCGCTCTCAAAGCAGCATTAAAATAGCGTACGAGGAACGCTTTGTCTTCCCCGAAATAAACCTGTCAAGTCACGCAGTGAACCTGGCCTCTGACTCCTGACAAAAAGTGCTGCACGGCGACCCAGACGACGGCTGGAAACAGGCACAGACCCCTCGGGACGCACACCACAGTATGATGGCGGATCCCTGCATTTAATGCAGAGGATTGGGTTAAGATACCACCGAACCGTCGTTTACTGACGTCCCCTCAGCATAAACCGCTCTTTTTCACACAGAGGGATACGCTGTATTGTTTTACACAGGCAGGCATAAGCCGGTTTACGCTCCGCAGTAGACAAACCGCCTGCCACGTCAAAAGCTGAACATCGTACGGGGCTCGAGGCACGTCTCTACATCTAATTGCACGGAGCGGTGACAGGTTCAGTCAAGGCACGTCTCTGCAACGGATGCACAGAAGGGCTGCAGACCTTCGAAACACGTCTTCGCATTTAATGCACAGGATGATGGCAAATCTCTGTAGAAGATTTGATTACATCTTCGAAAGCCGTGATTCCGGCTAAGACGTCCCCGTCAGCACTCGGGCACGGTACGCAGCGGCTTCTACGCCCATTCAAGACCTGTGCCCCTTCGGCTCTCAACGCCTCTCCGGCTTCAACGCCTGTCCGGCTCCTACGCCTATCCGGCTTCAACGCCTCTCCGGCTCCTACGCCTATCCGGCTTTTACGCCTATCCGGCTTCTATGCCTATCTGGCCTCTGTGCCAGGGTGACAGTCATTTGGCTTCTACGCCAACCGTTTCTACACACGGGATACCTACCTGCGTGGCTCTTACGCCGTGATCTTCGTAGCAATAGTACGCGTTGTGTTCCCTTAGTTGGACCCGCGTCATACGCTCATTCAAAAGATCATCCATACGCAGGCATTGGTTACTTTAACCGTTGTGTAAAAGGGTATTGTACTTCCCACTCCTCGGTTTTTACACCGACGGAGTGGTCACTGTCACCAAAACTCTATAAATAGAGACCCCCATCAATGGGGAAGAAAGAGGAGAAAAAAAGAATTATCATCCAGGAGAGAATTATCGTCCAAGGAGAGAGAGAGAGAGAGAGAGGGAGAGAGCCCGGAGAGCAGGCAAAGAGCAGGGATCGACGACCTTGGCCTCGTGCGTCCAACCTCTTCTGCAACCTTCGAAGCTGCTACCTGTCTTCCACGGTACTTCTTCAACATCGTGTGGTCCAAGGGCTAAAGTGATCGACCGCAGATCAGACACCTATAGCAATTTATACCCAGATTAAATAAATTATACTCCCACATCCTCGTATAGGATTACATTGTACAAGTTTGTTTGTAAACAGAAGGGCGCAGGTTTCGCATAAACCCCGTCATTAAAATACCATTTCATTCCTTTCGTTTAATACCACAAACATGTGTGGTGTTACGCCGCTATGACATGGCCTGAAGCCGAGGCTTTACCCAGTCGAGGTACCTCATGTGGTGTCACCACTATAACATGGAGTACTATGCTCCTTTGGAGTTCTTATGATCAGCTGGCGCTTGAGGTCTTATATGAACGGATCCTCCAGACCCTCCTAGCTCCGATCATCAACCATTGTAATGATGCCATATTTGATATGCTCATGTAGTATTTTGAATTAATCCGCTAGAATCACCTAGCTCCGAACATTAACTGCTACCATGACGTCATCCTTGATGTGCTCACTCAGTGCTATGTGCCTAAACTGTACAGTCCTCTTCTTACTATTGAAGAGATCATTTGATGACACCGCTGTAGTCGCTTGGTTGTCACAGTATATCGGTACCGCCAAAATCTGCGCACAAACCACTCGAAGATCATATATGAGCTCCCAAATTCACTCTGCTTCATCCGTTGCAGCATGCTAGTGTATATAACTCATATTCCTTTGATGAATGAGAGAGCCTTGTCTGCTTCTTCGACTTCCATAATATAACAGATCCACCCATGGAGAAGACGTATCCTTCTGCAATTCTTTCGCTCTTTTCTTTTGAACACCAGCTTACATCACTGAAGCCTTCCACTACTGTCGGATACCCGATGTAGTATAGTGTATACTTCTGAGTCCTCCTGAGATATCTCATTATTCTCTTCACAGCCTTTCAGGGCTCCACACTTGGGTTGCTCGTGAATTTACTCAACATTCCTACGATGAAAGCTATGTCAGGCCTTGTGACAGTTGTTGCATACATCAAACTCCTGATGACGCTTGAATACTCCAGCTGTCTGACGTTTTTCCTAGGATTTGCCTTCAGCTTCTTGTCACACATGTATGGAGTATCGATTCCTGAAAGATCCTGATATACATATCGTGTGGGCATCTTCTCAATATAATAAGACTGTGACAACGCCACTCTAGTGTCTGTCCGGACGATCTTTATCCCCAGGATAACATCAGGTTCCCCTAAGTTCTTCATACTTAACTTGGATGAGAGGAACTTCTTTGTCTCAGTGACTCATGCTAGCTCCGTGCCTAGGTTTAACATGTCGTCCACGTATAGAAAAACGATGACTCCTCTCCCGTCAGCGAACTTTGTGTAAACACACTTGTCCGTCTCGCTGACCCTGTAGCCGTTTGATCTTTTGACTGTATCAAACTTCTCGTGCCACATCTTGTAAGCTTGCTTCTGACCGTATAGTGGTTTTACCAACTTGCAGACTTTGTCTTTAAGGCCCTTGACGATGAATCCTTCTGTTTATTGCATGTAAATCTTTTCGGTCAACTCTCCATTCAGGAATGCTATTTTAATATCCATCTGATGTATAACTAGCTTGTGAATTATACTCAAAGCAATTAACATCATGATGGTTGTCATATGCGCTATTGGAGCATTTGTGTCGAAGTAGTCGATCCCCTGCTTCTGAGAAAACCCTTAGGTCACCATCATTGCCTTGAACTTGTCAACAGTTTCATCGGCCTATATATTCTTCTTGAAGATCTACTTGGATCCGATTGGTTTAGCTCTTTCAGGCAGATCAACCAACATCCCAGTGTAGAGGTTATAGATTCATACTCATTATTTATAGCCTCCCTCTAGAAGACAACATCTCTGGTCTTCATCGCCTCATCATAGGTAAGCGGATCTGCTTCCACCTGATAGGTGACGAAGTCATCTCTGAAGTCCTTTTGTCTTCTCACTCGCTTAGTTATCGGTTCTGCTAGTTCTAGTTCGAACATTGTCATTGGTATGAAAACTTCTTCTTGTACCACGTCTTCATTGGAAGCATTAGCCTCCGGTGCACTCACATTATTTTCTGAAATATCTGCGATAACAATGTTCTTGTGTCTTGCAAATTTATCTTCGAAAAATTTTACGTCGCAAAATTCAATGATATAGTTAGACTCAATATCAAAGAACCTCTGAGCATCACCCTTTTCAGCATATCCTAAGAATATAGCTTTTGTTGTGTCATGCCCCGAACCCGTAAGGGCCGATCATCCTCGCTTGGTCCTTACGGAACCGATCGTCGTTGCTAGGGCGCGATGTCGTGCAAGCCTAAGTTGTACTTGCACCAGGCATAGTACCTGCACAAGACACAAGTTTGACAAAAATATACATATATATATAGGCACATAATTTAAATACAGAGAACCAAAGTTGAACACATTTGATAGAAAACTCAAAATACTTTTTTATTGAATAAAAGATTGGATTACAAAGTACTTGCTTGGCTGATTACAAAATATGTCATATATGGATACAACCCTTTTTACAAACCCAAAAACTAGCCACAATGTCCATACATCATGTCCTTGTAGTAGGACCAAAAATCAGAACAACTAGCAGAAGAAGAGCTTGCACATAGGAGACGAAAGCTGTGGGAAGAAGTACGAGCACTGTTCTGCTTGAAGGGATGCGCTCATAAAGCTTCAAAATGCTTGCTAAAATCTCACTACTAGAACCTAGAGATTTTTTCACAAACATGGGTCAGTACTCCAATATATACTGATGAGCAACCGTGGCCAAACTTACCTTAAAATCCACACTAAGTATACAAGTGAAGCTAGCATTACTATTATGTGATCTTTCTAGTTGTATAGTTTCTTTTTAACAATTCATGCAAGAAACATAAACGATAGATTGAACCATGCATATGATAATTTTTTACCCACGGCTGAACGATTATTCCTACAACAGACATACAAGTTAGCAATAATTTGCATATATGTGTCTAACTTATGAATCAATCTTGGCATCAAATATTATGTATGAAAGAAGGTAAACCTAGCATGTGACATAACTACATGATGGTCCATGGGTTGCCCCATGATTACCAGGGTGACTCAAGGTTCAGCTCTATACTAGCATGCGTGTATGTCAGCAGCTGTGGCTCAAGGTTCAGTTCTTCACTAACACACAAGAATACTAGCAACTGTGACATCATGGTTTCACTTTTCACTAATAGATAAAATATCCCACTAGATCACAAGGACCGTATACCTTAAGATGCAACAAAATCTCTTCCGGACCGATCAATTTTTAGTGCCCCAAGAACCGTTCGAGAGATAAACTTTGTGCACAAGTTGTCCGAGACCAATGCATGACATAAAATATCTAGCAGATAAGACACTACAATGCACAGGTGAACAACAAATACACGATTTCATCTTTCTCTTTCTTATCCCACAGATCATGTTCAAAATAAAAGGACTTGCTATAGAGCGGGTTGCGCATCATACGAACGAGGAACATGCAACATAATTGATAGTAAAACAAAATTCTAATACTTCAAGCATGTAGTTTATTTCTTTTAACTTATCTTGTTAGTGAGATATCATTTGAAACATTTGAAATATGCAATTCAAGTGAACTATAGATCATTTTATTAAGCGTGCAGACTAAGGATTCATCGAAAGGCCGAAGCCACTCACCGAGCGAATCAACGAGAGGATGGGGAAGCCTTATCCAACTATCACTCATTGGTTATGTATCCTAAAATTATAACAACACTTGGTTAGCATCCTTCAATCTTTTTCTCTTATGATTCGAAAAGAATGCGCAAGCGAGAAAACGAATCATGAAAACTAAGTCATCGAAAGCAACACAAAACACAAAGCAACACAAAACCAAGCAGGAAAACAACCAACAAAAACTCTTGGACTCATTTCAATAGAAATTGTTCCATCAGTTTGAAGGGTTTATTGTATTTCGTCCGTGTTGATTTGGCGATAAGGTTTCCCCGAGACTCAATTCTCAACTGAGTCAAAGTAACAAGTGTTCCATAAGTAAACCTCTAAAAGCGGGGCATTACATAATACCCCACTGAGAAGAAGTTTCATTCTCAAAACTTAAGAGATCAAGTAGTCAAAGATCAAGGCATCAAGAGGTCAAAGGAATCAGACTCACCAACATCGTGCCCACTCGCATTACGCTCAATATTCAGCTGATACACTCTAGCCCTTCTCGTCTGATCATTTTGTCCATTAGCTTGAGCTGGAGCTGACACGGGATTCTCATTCTCATTTTGACTAGTATTGTCGTTGCGGTGCGGTGCCAAAGCCCTAGTGCTTGGACAATCTCGGATCATATGACCCTGCTGTCCACATCTGAAGCACCCCCTGAGAAAGTGACAACAAATTTTTTTAGTGTGACCCGGAGGCCGCAGAAGCCGCACTCCTTCCCGCGATACTCATCTGTATCGGCCTTCTTCTCAGTATCGGCCACCTTCTCACCATTGTGGTATATTTTAGCAGGAGGATTTCGAGGAGCCGATGCCTTTTCTGGAGCACTTTGTGGTATGAACTGCTCATTCTGTACCGCTGCCTCAAAAGCTTGTATGTACGATTTATACTCTTGGTTCATAACATCCTTTCTCAGGTTGTCATTCAGGCCGCTTATAAACCTATGTGTACGAGCCCCCAATTAGGAATCATTGAGCTAGCGAACTTAGCAAGTTTGGAGAAATTTGACTCATAGTCTTCGACGAACATGCTCCCTTGCTTAAGTTCGGTAAACTCATCTAATTTTCTTTGTCTGACAGCTGGTGAGAGATATTATACAATGAATGCATCCTTGAACATTCCACAAGTGATCTTACCATCCTGATGCTTTGTGGCGAGATCTATCTTCTTCATTTGTCACCAGTCGTATGCACGTAATCGCAGTTGTATGACTGCACACGCCACCCTCTTGTTCGCATATATCGAAGCAAACTCAAACAAGCCCTCCAACTTGGCAACCTAGTTCTTCACCTTATCAGGCGTGATCCTGCCTTCGAACTCTGGAGGGTTCAACTTCAGAAACTCTACACCTCTAAAGGTAGACTTCCTGGCCGCCCGTCGAGGCTCATCATTTTCTGCTAAGCCTGCTCCCTAAGGCACGGTCGCGGCTGTCACTGGTGTCATGGCGGTTCCCGATGCACCACTGTGGGCTACCAGTGTTGTTACTATTTAAGTTAGAGAGTCAAGCTATTATTGTTGTGCCAAGCTCTAGCATCAGCCCATTGCTGCTAAGCTTCGAACCGTTCCTGTTGGTCCTTATGTCGATTATTCTGATTTTCGAACATAGAAATCAGCCTATCGACTTGGTCATCGCTCACGCTCGCTGCGTGCGATATCCCTTGATTACCTGTCATAGTCATCTTGTTGCTAAAGAGAGTAGCTTTCATTAGTCGCATAACTTATTATGGACTTATTGCATGGGACGTTGGGTTTTCATACTTTTCAAGAGCGGTACATTAACACATTTGATTTACTTATATAGATTCACAACCATTTTCGAAATCCGAGACTTTTAAAATCTCTTAAAAACTTATATCATTTTTGAAAACGATATTTGAAGAGGCCAAGGACGTAAAGCCGTGCGCTCTGATACCACATGTCATGTCCCGAACCAGTATGGGCCGATCATCCTCGCTTGGTCCATACGGAATCGATCGTCCTCGCTTGGGCGCGATGTCGTGCAAGCCTAAGTTGCGTTTGCACCAGGCATAGTACCTGCACAAGACACAAGTTAGACAAAAATATACATATATATAGAGGCACAAAATTTAAATGCAGAGAACCAAAGTTGAACACATTTGATTGGAACTCAAAATACTTTCTTTATTGAATACTTGAAGATTGGATTACAAAGTACTTACAAAATATGCCATAAATGGCTACATCCCTTTTTACAAACCCCAAAACTAGCCACAACGTCCATACATCATGTCCTTGTAGTAGGACCAAAAATCAGAACAACTAGCAGAAGAAGAGCTTGCACATAGGAGACGAAAGCTTTGGGAAGTAGCACGAGCACGGTTTCGCTTGAAGGAATGCGCTCCTAAAGCTTCAAAATGCTTTCCAAACTCTCGCTACCAGAACCTAGAGATTTTTTCACAAACGTGGGTCAGTACTACACCATGTACTGGTGAGCGACCGTGGCCAAACTCACCTTAAAATCCATACTAAGTATATAAGTGAAGATAGCATTACTATTATGTGATCTTTCTAGTTGTCTAGTTTTTTTTTAACAATTCATGCAAGAAACATAAACGATAAATTAAACCATGCATATGATAATTTTTTACCCACGGCCGAACGGTTATCCCTGCAGCAGACACATAAGTTAGTAATAATTTGCATATATGTGTCTAACTTATGAATCAATCTTGGCATCAAATATTAGGTATGCAAGAAGGTAAACATAGCATGCGACCTAACTATATGATGGTCCATAGGTTGCCCCATGATTAGCAACGGGGGCTCAAGGTTCAGCTCTGCACTAGCATGCGTGTATGTCAGCAGCTGTGACTCAAGGTTCAGCTCTTCACTAACACACACGAATACTAACAGTTGTGACATCATGGTTTCGCTCTTCACTAATAGACAAAATACCCAACTAGATCACATGTAAACTCCCTCGACCAGATTTCAGTAATTTAGGATTAGTTTAGACTAATTAGAATTATTGCAACTTTTTAAAAATTTATTTATTATATATTTTATTGATTGTGCACCTGTTCATTACACAATTAATTAGGGCATCACACTAGCTGTTAACCCTAAACAAAATCCACAACCCTGCCCTAGACTTGTTAGACTACTTTTTTTATATTTTGTGCAACTCCCAGAAACCTTGTTTGGTACATCGTTTTAGTCGCACAAATTTCGTTACAGACGTATGTATTTATTTCCTATTTAAATTTTTTGCTCTTTATCCATCTCTGTACCCTAGAGATTTGAGGACCAGTAGGCACCTGTTTTGCCCAAAAAAAAATACGATAATATTCTACTCTAATTATACTATAATTTGTGTATTGACACCGTAGAAAAATTATGACCCTAACTACCCCTAAATAATTAGTGAACACCGTGCGCAGTATTTATTAAATAATAAATACGGTGATCTGTATCACTCAGAATCAGACCCTGACTCTGCCCAGGCTCACCCCCACACTTCCCAAAACATTTCCCCATCTGTTTCCCTCATTTTTGTACAAATCAGTATTTCAAAAAATCAGTATTTTATATCAGGCAAATTGCGAAATTACGCAAAATACCAACTTTGGGACCTATTTGCAATTTATGAAAGTTCAAGGGTTTTTAATGCAAAAATGCATGTGAGGTGGCATCACCTCATTGTTTAGTAAATAGGTGACATGGGACCCACCAAAACATCCAGAGAAATCTGCCAAAAATATCCTAAAAATCCAAAATTACCAAAATACCCCCAAACTTCCCCCTATTTACACCTAGTGCCATTGGCCCTAACCTATAAAACCCGACCCCCCCCATTGCCGGACTCCTCACAGCCACCACCGGCCACCGCCTTCGACCCAACCTCCGACGAAGCCCTCGCCACCTCCCTCCCCTTCCCTCCGACCACTGCCACCCCCTCCGGCCACCTCCTCCGCCGCCTAGAGCCCCTGCAGCACCCAACCCGACCACCAACCCACAGCAGCCACCACCACCCGAACCACCCCTGCGCCACCCTCCGCCACCGTGCACCGCCACCAACCCCACCACCCGACTCGCCCCGACCTCCTCTCTCCGACGACCACCCCCTCACGGCCTCACGACGCTCCCTCCGGCCGCCCTCACCCCCACAGTGCCCCGGCCCAGCTCTCGACTACACCACCACCCTCACCTCCGGTCGCCTCTAGCCACCACCACCGCTGTCGTGGACCGCCGCCACCACCACCAACCTCACCCACACTCCTCCCTCCGACGATCCCGCACCCTGAACCGCCGCCTCCGCCACTGCTCCGCCGCCGGCAGCCCCAGCAAGCAGCTACAGCTGCTGCTGCTGCTAGCAGCTACTGCTGCTGTTGCCGCTTCTCCGGCCACCTCCGGCCACCTCCGCCGCCGTCCTCCCGCCGTCGACGACTTGTGAGACCCACCTGTCAGAAGGTATACCCCCCTCTTGTTTATACGTATATACACATAAATTTATATATGTATATATATGTATACAAATACTTATATATATATGTTATATATATATATTAATATATAATGTTATATTAATTATATATTGTATAAATACAGTATATGTATACTATATAATATATTATTATTATTATATATTATGTATATATAAATACATGTGTATATAATTATATATATATAACATATTATTTTATATGTTATATATTATGTAATAATAAGTATATATATATATATATATGCATTTATTTCTGTTATATATATATATATATATATATATATATATATATATATATATATATATATATATATATATATATATATATATATATATATGTAGTATATATAAATATGTGTATTCATATATTTATATATATACATAGTTAATATGAAATATATACGATATGTATATAATATTATATAACATATTATTTATATGTTATATATATATATTATATTATTACTAATAAATATTGCTGGATAATACAGCATATGTATATATATATATATATATATATATATATATATATATATATATATATATATATATATATATATATATATATATATATATATATATATATATATATATATATATATATATATATATATATATATATATATGTATATATTTATGCACTGTCATTTCATTTATTACCTATATATATATTATCTATATATATATAATATATACTACATAGTACTGGATAATACAGTACGTATTTATATTCCTGTACTGTCATTTCTTTTATATATATATATATATATATATATATATATATATATATATATATATATATATATATATATATATATATATATATATATATATATAATATAATATTATATATAATATTGAGCTGGATAATACAGCCTATATATATATATATGTATATTTATATTTCTCGCACTGTCTTTCAATTTATTATATATATGTATATATATATATTATATATATATTATATACTATATAATATAGTACTGTATAATACAGTACATATATATAAGAATTTACTTTTGTCCTGTCTTTTCATTTATATCAGAGGTTAAACCCTGCTAATATTGTATTACTATATATATATATACTACTATATATACTATATCTATATATATATATACACATATTATAATACATATATATTATATATATTTATGAATATAAGTATATATATATATATATATATATTATACTTAGAATATTCACAAACCCTGTATGTTTAGCAGGAGATAGCTCCAACACAGCCAGTGACCTCCTGTCACCAGCTCCTACAAACCTGACTGTGAGATCAGGGTTTCAACACTATCAAGGAGTAGGCAAGTATACCTTGCCAAGTTTATTGTTTAAATACAAATATTGTTATATGCTCTTGTTTCTGAGTTTCATATAACTATGAGTACCTGAGACTGCCTCAGGTACAGTCAACTGGTACGTTAAAAAATTAGTATAATTAACTTAGTCTTACAAACTCACCAACAATTGTGAGAGTATCCTGATATTCTCCTAGACCCTGTCACGGAAACACGTAATAAGGTTACAATACATATTGGGATGCGAGCTACGTATTTGATTAGCTACCAGTACGTGTGACCCGCATCACGGCTTAGTATAAAATCAGGAAATTACGACTTGACATTTAGTTACATTGGGTGAAAAAGATAACTAGTAGACGTATGGGACACCCCCTCCTTAAATATTTTTATACCTTCGTACCATGCTCCTCGGAGATGGTCGATTGCAGAGTGCCCTTGAGTCAGGGGGCATATGACACATATACTAGCCAGTCGCCACGATTGGTGAATTAAGTCAGCATATGTCTAGCCGACACATTCCCATGCGTACTACAAGGTCTTTACTTGCATTTCACTTAGATGGTTAGCACCCTGTGTTTATTTATTTATTTATTTATTTATTCAGTATTTACATATATGGCATGTCATTTTTTGTATCTTGTTATGTTCCACTGAGGACCTGGTTCCCTGCCAGATCTAGACGAGGCCTTCTACCCCACTGTGTATGGCCCTGATCAGGAGGCTAGATGTGCTACCGAGGAGGAGCTAGAGGAAACACCCTCAGAGTATGTCTGACCCTAGAAGCTTGCCACCTGGAGATGGAGATGTTTTCCTCAGATAGACGCTACTTAGTCTATCTGATTTTTCTGTGCTATTATTAGTTTTGTAGTGGGCTTGTACCCACCAGTTGTGTACTTTATCAGACTCAGTTTATATATATATCCAGCACTTATTTCCCTGATATTTTATTGTGGATGAGATAGATTTACCTGTTTTATACTTGTAGTATTTTAGGACAGTATAGCACGTTCCTTTGGGTCCATTAAAATAGATTAAGCCCTGAGTGATGTGTCAGCTGGCCAGTGACACGTGGCCTAGTTCCTGACATTTTGGGACTGGGGCGTGACATGGTTTTAGTGGTGGCCCATGCAGGTCTAGTTTTCATTGCTAGTGGTATGATGACATGCCCAGCAAACCTGCAATAGGATAGAAACATTAGGTCTCATCCACACTGACACCATCTTTAAATAATTCTTTATTGCATCATGCTTGATTATTATTCATTATCTCCTTTGTATTTTCTAATTATTCTATTTTCTTCAGAAATATGGACATACCCGGGAAACCTGCGAATAATGGGGCTGACCAAGCAACAGACCCTTCGTCAAGTGTCCAAGGAACCCCGTACAATCACCAGAATTCTGGCCAGAAGACAACACCAACACCGCTGGCGGAGACACCTTTGCCTCCACCTCCAACCTTTCCTGCTCTGATGCCACAACCTGAGGGACAGTCTCAAATGTTTCAGTTCCTCCAAACTATGTTGCAGACCCAATGGCAACAGACTGAAGCCCTGAGACAGTCTCAGTGGCAACAGACTGAAGCTCTGCGACAGACTTTGATGACGGCCTTGGAGAGAACCACTGCCCCGGCACCAGCACCTGTCCAACCAGTGGGCACAGTCAAAGGTTTCCACCAGATAAGCCCGAGGATCTTTAAAGGAAGCGAAACCCCAGAGGAGATCTCAGACTGGATCTACAATACAGAAATGCTTCTGGAAGGCTCACAACTCACCCCCGAACTATGGATGACTGCCGTGAGGGCCCAACTTCTCGGCAACGCCCATCACTGGTGGGAATCTATAGAGCGTAGTGTCGGCAAAGACCAGACTTGGAAACAATTCTTGGAGCACTTCAATGCCAAGTACTTCCCCGCAACAGTCCAAGATGCCCTATATTCACAGTTCCTGCACCTAGAACAAGGGAATATGTCCATCGATGCCTACAATGCAGAGTTCTGCCGACTGAGTCGATTCGGTGACATGCTGATACCGAACGAGCTGAAGAAGGCCAAGAGATTCCACCGCGGCCTCACCCTAGAGCTTCAGAGATATACGACGGCGCAGTCAAGGATCTTCTATGAGGAGGTTCTTACAGAAGCAAGGGTGCAAGAAGCAATTGCCCGTGGAACAAGACGCCTGAATCCAACCTTCCCAGCCAAAAACCAGCAAGGAGCAGGAGGACCTATCCGCCGTCCACAAAATCAGACGCAGCAGATGACGGGACCATACCAGAAGAAGGAGCTCCCGACTTGTCACTTTTGTGGCAAGAAGGGACATTTTGCCAATGACTGCAGAAAGAGGCTAGGATTATGCCTAGAATGTGGAGCTAGCCAGCATATGGCCAGAGACTGCCCAACACACAAAGATGCAGCACCTCAGCAAGGGCAGAAGCCAGGAGCACAAGCCAAGAAGATGCTACCCTCAACATCTGGGGGATATCAGAGAGGAGCACCTTTGCCTACCCAGGAGGCCCAGTTCAAGGCCAGACAACAATCTGGAGGGCAAAGGCACGGGCAGGCCTTTACTTTAGCTGCAGTTGCAGAAGAGCCAGAAGGAGAAACCATTACAGGTATTATTTTAGTTGCATCATTACCTGCAACCGCATTATTCGATTCTGGGGCTACACTGTCTTTCATATCTAGTAGTTTCGTAGCCATGCACAAACTAGCCACTTCTCCACTGCCTAAGTGTTGGAAAATACTTACCGGAGGAGGCATTGTTCCAGTTACCAATATTATTGAAATATGCCCGATAATTATTTGTAGTAAAGGACTAAGAGCGCGATTTTTGGTACTTCCAATGCCAAATTTTGACGTTGTCTTAGGCATGGACTGGCTAAGCCAGAATAATGCTATCCTAGACTGCCGAAAGGGAAGTATTATTTTTAGACCCCCAGATCACCCGGAGTTCGAATACGTTCGAGGCACCATCGAGCAAGGAGTAGGCCAAACTCCTAGAGCTTACATGGCGATGGAGACAGCACTCCCCTCAATTGTAGCAGAATTCGAGGACGTATTCCCAGAAGAATTGCCAGGCCTACCGCCTGACAGAGAAGTGGAGTTCATTATTGAGCTAATACCCGGAGCTGCACCAGTATCCTCCAATGTGTACCGACTGGCAAAGAAGGAGCTTGACGAGCTGAAGCTTCAACTAGAGGAACTACAGATCAAGGGATTTGTTCATCCTAGTGCATCACCCTGGGGAGCACCAGTGCTGTTTGTACCAAAGAAGGACGGAACATATCGCATGTGCATTGATTACAGAGCCCTCAACGCTCTGACAATAAAAAACAAGTACCCCTTGCCGAGAATTGACGACCTGTTCGATCAACTAACAGGAGCCGTGGTATTCTCGAAGATAGACTTGAGATCAGGCTATCATCAGGTCAAGGTACGGAGAGAAGACATTCCAAAGACAGCATTCAGAACTCGTTATGGTCATTACGAGTTTCTGGTGATGCCGTTTGGACTGACTAATGCACCTGCCGTATTCATGAATCTGATGAATCGAGTCTTTCACCAATATCTGGACCAGTTCGTGGTAGTCTTCATCGACGACATTCTGGTGTATTCGAAGAGCCACAAGGAGCATGAAGAGCACTTGAGACTGGTGCTAGAGACGCTGAGACGAGAGAGCCTTTATGCTAAGATGAGCAAGTGTGAATTCTTCCTTGATCGTGTCGCTTTTCTTGGACACGTGATCACAGGGGAAGGCATCTCAGTGGATCCAGCAAAGATTTCATCTGTGGAGACATGGCCAACACCGACCAACGTCTCAGAGGTGAGAAGCTTTCTAGGACTTGCCGGATATTACCGGAGGTTCGTAGAAAACTTTGCAAGAATCGCGGAGCCGATTACTCGTCTTACCCGCAAGGAGCAGGAGTTCATATGGACTGAAGAATGTCAGAAAGCTTTTGATGAATTGAAGAAGCGTCTGACTACAGCCCCCATCTTGACTATATCATCTGGATCCGAAGGTTTCGTAATCTATAGCGATGCATCCGGGAAAGGATTTGGTTGTTTCCTAATGCAACATGGGAAGGTTGTAGCTTATGCCTCAAGACAACTGAGGACTCATGAGAAGAATTACCCCACTCATGACCTGGAGCTTGCCGCAGTCATCTTAGTCCTGAAGCTATGGAGACACTATCTATAAGGCGAACGAGTGGAGATTTTCACCGATCACAAGAGCTTAAAATATGTCTACACTCAGAAAGACTTAAATCTGAGGCAAAGACGATGGCTAGAAGTGATGACGGATTTTGAGATTGATCTGCAGTATCATCCTGGGAAGGCTAATGTGGTAGCTGATGCTCTAAGCAGAAGACCCTCGGCATTCTTTATGATCACCCAACCAGATCTACTGAGAGATCTAGAAAAGTTGGGAATAGAGGTCATTATGCCAGGACTTGACGGCCAATTATCAAACTACCAGCTACAATCAACCTTGGTCGAAAGAATCAAAGCTGCTCTACCAACAGATGCAAGATTTCAGAGTCTTCGACAAAAGACAAAGACTGGAATCCAGACAGGATGTCGCATACACGAAGATGGGACTCTAAGATGTGGTGATCGTCTTTATGTTCCAAATGGAGAACTTCGTAAAGAGCTGATGTCAGAGGCTCATAGCTCAACGTACTCTATACATCCCGGAGGCACAAAGATGTACAGAGATCTGCGACAATACTACTGGTGGCATGGAATGAAGCGGGAGATAGCACGTTTTGTTGCCAAGTGCCTGGTGTGTCAGCAAGTCAAGGCTGAGCATCAGAGATCTGCCGGTCTACTTCAACCCCTCCCAATACCCGAATGGAAATGGGAACACATTACGATGGACTTTGTTACAGGCTTCCCAAGAAGTCCTAGTGGCCGTAATGCTGTATGGGTGATCGTAGACAGACTCACCAAGGCTGCTCATTTCCTACCTTTCAGAGTCGGACAATCTACAGAAGTCTTGGTAGACATGTACATGAAGGAGATAGTGCGTCTGCACGGAGTACCAGTCAGCATAATATCTGACAGGGATACGAGGTTTACATCATACTTTTGGCGAAGTATGCAAGAAAGTCTTGGTACCCGCCTCAAGTTCAGCACCTCGTATCATCCGCAGACAGATGGCCAGTCAGAGCGCACCATCCAGACCCTAGAAGATATACTGAGAGCCTGCATGCTTGACTTCAGCGGATCATGGGAAGATCATCTACACCTGGTACAATTTTCCTACAACAACAGCTATCAAGCAAGCATCCAAATGGCTCCCTTTGAAGCTTTGTATGGAAGGAAATATCGTTCCCCAGTATGCTGGAGTGATATAGGCGAGAGACAGATCTTGGGACCAGAATTGATCGTTCGTACGGTGGAGAAGGTAAAGAAGATCCAGGGACACCTACGAGCTGCACAAGACAGACAGAAGCACTGTGCCAACATTCATCGACGACCTCTAGAGTTCCAAGTGGGAGAGCATGTATTCCTGAAGATCTCACCTACCAGAGGAACTATCAGATTTGGAGGAAGAGAAAAACTGAGTCCAAGGTACATTGGACCCTTCGATGTGCTAGATCGCGTCGGAGAAGTTGCTTACAGGCTAGCCCTACCTCAGACCTTGGAGGGAGTACATGACGTCTTCCACGTATCTCAGCTGAGGAGGTACATTCCAGACCCGAGTCATGTGCTGGACTATTCAGAGATCACCATCGGGCCGAGCTTATCGTACCAGGAGGAGCCTGTAGAGATCCTGGACCGTAGCGAGAAAGTGTTGCGAGGTCAGACTATTTCTCTCGTTCGTGTTGCATGGAGACATCATACACCAGGTGGATCCACCTGGGAACGAGAAGAGGATATTCGACAGCGTTACCCCCAACTATTTCCAAACCAGGGTATGTCCAATATTTCAAAAACTCAATTTTCATTAAGCCTCATATGTCTTAATTAATCTTTCATACTCATTACATGGTTGTTTTTATTTCGAGGATGAAATATTCTAAGGAGGGTAGATTGTAAACTCCCTCGACCAGATTTCAGTAATTTAGGATTAGTTTAGACTAATTAGAATTATTGTAACTTTTTAAAAATTTATTTATTATATATTTTATTGATTGTGCACCTGTTCATTACACAATTAATTAGGGCATCACACTAGCTGTTAACCCTAAACAAAATCCACAACCCTGCCCTAGACTTGTTAGACTACTTTTTCTGTATTTTGTGCAACTCCCAGAAACCTTGTTTGGTACATCGTTTTAGTCGCACAAATTTTGTTACAGACGTACGTATTTATTTCTTATTTAAATTTCTGCTCTTTACCCATCTCTGTACCCTAGAGATTTGAGGACCAGTAGGCACCTGTTTTGCCCAAAGAAAAATACGATAATATTCTACTCTAATTATACTACAATTTGTGTATTGACACCGTAGAAAAATTATGACCCTAACTACCCCTAAATAATTAGTGAACACCGTGCACAGTATTTATTAAAAAATAAATACGGTGATCTGTATCACTCATAATCAGACCCTGACTCTGCCCAGGCTCACCCCCACAATTCCCAAAACATTTCCCCAGCTGTTTCCCTCATTTTTGTACAAATCAGTATTCCAAAAAATCAGTATTTTATATCAGGCAAATTGCAAAATTACGCAAAATACCAACTTTGGGACCTATTTGCAATTTATGAAAGTTCAAGGGTTTTTAATGCAAAAATGCATGTGAGGTGGCATCACCTCATTGGTTAGTAAATAGGTGACATGGGACCCACCAAATAATCCAGAGAAATCTGCCAAAAATATCCTATAAATCCAAAATTACCAAAAATACCCCCAAACTTCCCCCTATTTACACCTAGTGCCATTGGCCCTAACCTATAAAACCCGACCCCACCCATTCCCGGACTCCTCACAGCCACCACCGGCCACCGCCTTCGACCCAACCTCCGGCGAAGCCCTCGCCACCTCCCTCCCCTTCCCTCCGACCACTGCCACCCCCTCCGGCCACCTCCTCCGCCACCTAGAGCCCCCGTAGCACCCAACCCGACCACCAACCCACAGCAGCCACCACCACCCGAACCACCCCTGCGCCACCCTCCGCCACCGTGCACCGCCACCAACCCCACCACCCGACTCGCCCCGACCTCCTCTCTCCGACGACCACCCCCTCACCGCCCCACGACGCTCCCTCCGGCCGCCCTCACCCCCACAGTGCCCCGGCCCAGCTCTCGACTACATCACCACCCTCACCTCCGGTCGCCTCTAGCCGCCACCACCGCCGTCGTGGACCGCCGCCACCACCACCAACCTCACCCCCACTCCTCCCTCCGACGATCCCGCACCCTAAACCGCCGCCTCCGCCACTGCTCTGCCGCCGGCAGCCCCCGCAAGCAGCTACAGCTGCTGCTGCTGTTGCCGCTTCTCCGGCCACCTCCGGCCACCTCCGCCGCCGTCCTCCCGCCGTCGACGACCTGTGGGACCCACCTGTCAGAAGGTATACCTCCCGCTCTTGTTTATACGTATATACGCATAAATTTATATATGTATATATATGTATACAAATACTTATATATATATATGTTATATATATATTAATATATAATGTTATATTAATTATATACTGTATAAATACAGTATATGTATACTATATAATATATTATTATTATTATTATTATTATATATTATGTATATATATGTATATATATACATGTGTATATAATTATATATATATAACATATTATTTTATATGTTATATATTATGTAATAATAAGTATATATATATATATATATATATATATATATATATATATATATATATATATGCATTTATTTCTGTTATATATATATATATATATATATATATATATATATATATATATATATATATATATATATATAGTATATATAAATATGTGTATTCATATATTTATATATATACATAGTTAATATGAAATATATACGATATGTATATAATATTATATAACATATTATTTATATGTTATATATATATTATATTATTACTAATAATTATTACTGGATAATACAGCATATGTATATATATATATATGTATATATTTATGCACTGTCATTTCATTTATTACCTATATATATATTATCTATATATATATAATATATACTACATAGTACTGGATAATACAGTACGTATTTATATTCCTCTACTGTAAACACCCTGATATTTTGGGAATAATTTATAATGAGTTATTACGAATTTTTAGTACTTTCTGGAATTTAAAGAAAAGATGATTGTGATTTAAAGAATTTTAAGTGTGGCTAATTGGTGTTATAATATTTTTAAAATAACATATTATGGTGCACAATGGAAAGCCGGACATGTGGTATTTTTTGACGAATTATTTGGGCTTCAGGGGAGCGTTTAACGCCTTATAGACTATTGGCTAACCAAACCAAGCCAAAATGAACCAATCCCACTGTAGTGGGTCGGATCCAGGACCGACCAACCCGCTGAGGACCCGACCCATTGCAAACCCTAGCCGTGCTTACTGTAGCGGCTATTTAAGCTAGCCTAGGGATCCGTGCCGCCGCCATCCGCAGCCCTCAATCTCGCCGCCGACGCAGTGATCAGCCGCCGCTCCGATCACTGTCGATCAGCATCCTCAGCCATCATCTTCCCCAAATCCGACACTGTTCTCCGCCCAAACCCAGCCGACCTAGCCGACTCGAGCTTCGCCCCGACCAAGCCCCCTCCGCACCGCCTGGCGAGCCGACCTCGGCCCATCTCAGCCCTAGACTCCTCGACGACGGACCCGCGGCCTTCCCCGAGCACCGCCGAGTCGCAGAGGACCGGAGTTGACCCCGCTGTCGTCTAACTTCGACTCTCGGCCGACTCTACAGTGGCCATTCCCCCGCTGTGTCCAACCCGACAACCACGGTACTCGCGGCCACCCTCTGAACTGGGACAGCAGACACCGGACACACCACGAGGACACGACCAGGACTCGGCTCACGTCAATTTGGCTTTCGAACACCCAGAATTCAGAACTCACGGGGCCCTGTTCAGGTACCGGTTTCTTCCTCATCGTAACACCGTTTCCAATTCCGTCAGTTGCTATGCGTAGACTGTGTAACCCTCTCGGTGCCCGTACAACTTGCTCGGTGCATCGCGTCATGTGGTGATCGTACACCGCGATCCAAAAACAGGAAAAATAATACCCCGTTTCACCCCAAAACTGAGCGTGCTCCGCCAAACGGGACGACTTGGTCGCACGCGGTCTTTACCGAACCGTGCGCGTTATTGATACGGTCGTGTAGGATTTTGCGGAAGTAGATTCGGAGGTGCGAGCACCCCAAAATCAACGCGTATCCGCCGACGACACCCCGTATCCGACCTTTCTGGTACATGTTATAACTTTGTGTACACACGTCAGATCGAGACAAAACTTATGCCATCGAACTCGTAGCAATACGCTGGTCCTGTGACCCAAGTTTGGTTCGATTCTGAGAACGTTGACAAAATCGCGTATCGTGGGCCCCACAGGCTCCACTTGACTGGCGATTTTGTGATCGGCTTATCGGAATCCAATTCTGGAAGTTCCGTTGGGTTCGTATCATCGTTCCTGACTTGTAGACACTGAGTTTGATGAATTTGGAGACCTTTGACCCTGACACGCTTTTTGGTGCAAAGTGGCCCACATGTGTACCCCGCTTTGGCCCGGAAATAACCTTTTTGCCCCTGTGTCCAAATTGAACGTAAGGACAGGCATTTCTAGCA
Source organism: Iris macrosiphon (assembly GCA_036927795.1). Classification (NCBI taxonomy): domain Eukaryota; kingdom Viridiplantae; phylum Streptophyta; class Magnoliopsida; order Asparagales; family Iridaceae; genus Iris; species Iris macrosiphon. Next base: position 21,910,505 of record JAYESA010000007.1, on the reverse strand, counting down.
GTTTGACACCTTCTGACACTGTTGGTGATGTTTATTACAGCTTTTGGAGTAGCCCCTACCGGATCCACTGATACAGGGACAGTTGTTGATATTCAAACATCAGGCAAGTGTACCTTGCCAACTCTGCAGTGTTGTTACCTATTTTTCTTACTTTATTATATTGCTGTACATGCTTAACCTAGGACCGAGTGACATACTTAGCGTCCGATTATCAGTCGGGTGCCAACATCGTACGCGGTGTTGGGTATTGTCATCTAGATATGGACATACGTGATACTTTATCTTCTTGTACTGGTCTTACCAAGTACACCTTGACCCAGGACACTGGACACTGTTCATGAGACAGGATCTTCCCGAGATATTCATGGTGATTCTGTATAGGATACAGGACTTATAGAGATACTATAGCCTAGATACATTATGACTTGTGCATTAGTTATGATCCCGCTGACATGGACATGAGACGTTATGGTCATGATATGCGTGGTTACATTGGGTGGGAAGAGACACACAGACTACAGGCTGATTATATATATACACCCCTACTATTGTGAGGCCCAAGACTCTGAAGCCCGAGCTTGGCCCATTACTCATTATTACTGCTGCTACCGACTCCCCTACACAGAGCTGGTAGTATGCTTCAGCCTGAGTTCTAGTGCTGCTCTCATCTTGCATATCACTTAGCTGGTTATTTTAGTATTTCCTTATTGTTCCATCTACTGCTGGAGAGACCCACATACTACAGGTTGACTATGTTATGCCGGCTACTCAGTCTTCCGCTGAGCTAGACCACCTCTTGACACCACTGCTACAGGCTTCCCTACACAGAGCTTGTAGATGTTCAACCTGAGTACTATTGATATTCTCTCTTGCATTTTATACAGATGTTACATACTTACCCTGTTTATCTCATTATTTGCTGCACTGTTTATATTCTGGCTTGTATTATTTCCTGTACCTTGCTATGTCCCCTGAGAACTTGGATATGGATTATGTCCCCAGGATTTGCAGACGAGATCTATCCCGAGGTATACGGGACAGCCGCAGGAGCTGAACCAGGAGCTGTACCATCATCCGAGGACGAGGTGTTAGCCGAAGTCTTCTCCTGAGCATCCATGTTCATGCTCAGTATTTATTTATTTAGTTTTTCAGTCATTTATCTTCTGGTCTGTTGAACCATTGTACTAGATATTTATCGGGTTGTTCCCGAAGTACTTTGTGAGACTAGCTGATGATATACATTCCTTATTTATTCTGTGGATCATATTTTATATCTTGTGTGGATGAGATTAGTTGTGCCATGATTGTCGTAGACATGATTTTACAGCTTAAGTATGCCCTGATGGATCCATTAAATTGGGTTTGTCCATCGGTGCGTACTGCTGGCCATTGCCACGCGTCCGGTCCCACGGTATATTGGGACTGGGGCGTAACAGGGTTTTTGTGGTGGCCCATGCAGGTCGACGACAAATTGTTCTGTTTTAACTTAGGAACTGAACCAGCCTGCCCTAAGGATAGAATAGATTGTAGGATCTCATCCATTATTAAAACCATTATTGAACTCTATATCGAACTCGAAATTGTTACTTGAACTGCATCCTGTTTTGATTTCTCTGAGCGTTCTTACAGTTTATCTTTTGGTTGCAGAGAAATGGATCCCAGGAACGGAGACGAGATTCCATTGGATACGCCACATGACGCTGTGGTTACTTATATAGACGGAGTGACTCCAGGGAATGGAGGACAAGCGTCGCAGAGCGATCAAACCGGTCAGCCTAATCCAAGGTTCCGGAGAGATGACATCTCACCTCCACCACAGTTCACTCCCCAGATGCCAGCTTTCCCGCCAGGACAAGCCATGGACGGGCAACAGATGTTCCAGATGATGTATGCTATGATGCAAGCACAGCAACAGATTCAGCAAGAAGCACAACGACAGGAGGCCGAGAATCTGAGAACCAGCCTGGTATCCGCATTGGAGCAGACAAATCCACCAGCAAGGCGATCAACGACGGGATCTATCACCGACTTCCGTCAGCTCAAGCCTCGTACATTTTATGGTAAAGAGGGACCAACAGAAGTTCATGAATGGCTCACAAACATTCAGCATCAGTTAGAAGCCGCTGAACTTCCTAGAGAGAAGTGGATGACTGCAGTCAGAATGCAGTTAACAGAGAATGCACATCACTGGTGGTTAGCAGAGGAGATAAGGCTCGGGCAGGACCGAGTCACCTGGGAAGAGTTCTCCAGACTCTTCAAAGAGATGTACATTTCCGCAGTAGCACGGTCAGAGCTCAGAGACAAGTTCCACCGCCTTATCCAAGGCAGCATGATAGTGGAAGAATACAACGCGGAGTTCATTCGCCTTAGTCGCTTTGCCCCAACCTTGATTTCGACCGAGGAAGAGAAAGCTGAGAAGTTCTTTGACGGGCTGAAGTTTGAGCTCCAGAGATTGATTGGATCGGTCGCACCTACATCTTATACCGATGTTCTCGCAGCAGCACGACGCATGGAGCGCGTCACTAGAAGAGAGTCGAACCTGAAGAGGCCTATCAACTCAGCACCATCCAGGACAGCACATGGGAATTCAGCAAAACGGACCCAGAGGAGTATGCCAGAGAGGACAGCACACAGGGCCATATCTCTCCCTACTTGTCATCACTGCGGCAAGATAGGTCACATTGAGAGAGAATACAGACGTAAGTTGGGACTCTGCCTAGCTTGCGGTTCCAACCAGCATCAGACCAGAGACTGCACCGAGCGCAGAGAGGGAGCACCGAGATTAGCTTTGCCTGTACCACGACCAGCTTATCCAGCCGTAGGAGCACAGCAGACAGGAGTTGGTGGAGTCAGACCACCAGCCCCAGGGGGGAACCAGCAGAGACCACCCCTGGCACCACAGGCAGCTCTATTTCAGCAGGCTCAGCAGCAGAGAGGCCAAGCTCAGGGACGAGGCCAGGCATTCACTTTAGCTGTTGAGGAGGAGGCTACAGCAGGCGAGGTTATCGCAGGTACTATTCTAGTAGCTTCATTACCAGCTGTAGCATTATTTGATTCTAGAGCATCGCATTCATTTATAGCAGCTAGCTTTGTAGCCATCCATAGAGTAGCCACCGTACCCCTTCCGAAGATGAAGAGAATTCTTACGGGAGGTGGAATTATCCCGGTTAGTGACGTCTGTAGATCATGATCTGTGGTAGTTTGTGGCCGAGAGATGCGAGCTCAATTTCTGATATTTTCTATGCCAGATTATGATGTCGTACTGGGTATGGACTGGTTAAGTCAGTACCATGCGACTCTTGATTGCCTATCCGGGCGGGTTATATTTAGACCGCCTGGACATCCAGACTTCGAGTTTCTCCGAGGAGCGGTAGAGCAAGGAGTTCAGCCTACTCTTAGGGTACTAACTGTAGAAAGGGAGACAGGTTACCCAAGAGTCATCTCAGAATTTATGGATGTATTTCCCGATGATCTTCCAGGTTTACTGCCTGATCGGAAAATAGAATTCACAATAGACTTAACTCCAGGAGCAGAGCCAATCACTTCATCAGTTTATCGGCTGGCACCTAAGGAGTTAGTGGAGTTGAAAGCACAGGTTGATAATCTTTTGGAGAAGGGTTTCATTCGGCCCAGTGTTTTACCTTGGGGAGCACCCATATTATTTGTGCCAAAGAAGGATAGAACAGTACGATTGTGCATTGACTACAGGGCACTGAATGCTGTGACCATCAAGAACAGGTATTCCTTACCACGTATTGATGATTTATTCGATCAATTGAGTGGGGCAAGGATATTTTCAAAGATTGACCTTCGATCCGGCTATCATCAGATCAAAGTAAGGAAGGAAGACATCCCGAAGACAGCTTTCAGGACCAAGTATGGGCATTATGAGTTCTTGGTGATGCCGTTTGGGTTAACCAACGCGCCAGCAGTGTTTATGAGTTTAATGAACAGAGTCTTTCATCAGTTCTTGGATAAATTCGTGGTGGTGTTCATTGATGACATTCTCATATATTCCAAGAGCCCTGAAGAGCACGAGGAGCATCTCAGAATCGTGTTAGAGACCTTGAGGCAGGAAAAGTTATATGCCAAACTTAGTAAGTGTGAGTTATGTATGGACAAAGTACCTTTCTTGGGACACATCATCTCAGGAGAAGGACTTTCAGTGGATCCAGAGAAAGTTGCGGCGATAGAGACTTGGCTTATACCCACATCAGTTGCTGAGGTGAGAAGTTTTCTCGGACTCGCGGGATATTACCGAAGGTTTGTGGAGAATTTCTCGAGGATTGCTGAACCGATGACGAAGCTGACACGCAAGGACCAGGAGTTTATATGGACAGAAGACTGCCAGAAGACCTTCGAAGAGTTGAAGAGAAGATTAACAACAACACCTGTCTTGACTCTTCCTTCAGGGTCAGGAGGTTTTGTCGTTTATAGTGATGCATCAGGCAGTGGACTAGGATGTGTTTTGATGCAACATGGCAAAGTAATTGCTTATGCATCGAGACAGTTGAAGGTTCACGAGAAGAACTACCCAACACATGATCTGGAGGTAGCAGCAGTTATATTTGCATTAAAGATTTGGAGGCACTACCTTTATGGGGAGAAAGTAGACATCTTTATAGATCACAAGAGTCTGAAGTATGTATATACTCAGAAGGAGCTTAACATGAGGCAGAGACGCTGGCTCAAATTGATGGTGGATTTTGACATAGATCTGCAGTATCATCCGGAAAAGACGAATGTTGTTGCAGATGCGCTCAGCAGAAAGCCTACGGCTTATTTCTTGACGATGCAGCCCGAGTTATTGAAAGATCTACAGGAGCTTCAGATAGAGGTTGTCTTACCGGGACAGAATGGCTTGATGGCTAATCTTGAGATTCAGTCATCACTCGTGGAGAAGATTAAAGAGGCATTGCCCACCGATGCTAGATTCCGAAGACTCAAAGAAAGGACAGAAGCAGGCATGCAGACAGGACTTCGCATTCATGAAGACGGGATATTGAGGTTTGGAAATTGCCTGTATGTTCCAAATGGAGAATTAAGACAGGAGTTAATGGCGGAAGCACATAGCTCTATGTACTCTGTTCACCCAGGAGGAACCAAGATGTACCGAGACTTGAGACAGTATTACTGGTGGCACGGAATGAAAAGAGAGATTGCAAGATTTGTGGCCAAATGCTTAGTCTGCCAACAAGTAAAGGCCGAGCATCAGAGGACTGCAGGTATGTTACAGCCGCTTCCGATACCAGAATGGAAATGGGAGCATATCACGATGGATTTTGTCACAGGATTCCCGAGGAGCCCCAGCGGAAAAGACGCAGTATGGGTGATAGTGGATAGACTCACTAAATCGGCACACTTCTTGCCATTTAGAGTTGGACAGTCCACAGAGGTACTAGCCGACATGTATATGCGACAAATCGTCAAATTACATGGAGTGCCTGTTAGTATTGTATCGGATAGAGATTCGAGATTTACCTCTCATTTCTGGAGAAGCATGCAAGAGAGTCTAGGCACCAGACTCAAATTCAGCACGGCTTACCACCCGCAGACAGATGGCCAATCAGAACGCACCATCCAGATATTGGAGGACATGTTGAGATCATGTATGCTAGACTTTGGAGGATCTTGGGAAGATCATCTGCACTTAGTGGAGTTCTCCTACAATAACAGTTATTAGGCCAGCATCCAGATGGCACCATTTGAAGCTTTATACGGAAGGAAGTGCAGATCGCCTATATGTTGGAGTGACGTTGGTGAACGTCAAATACTGGGTCCAGAATTGGTAACGCAAACAGTAAAAAAGGTGAAACAAATTCAGAATCATCTGCGAGCAGCCCAAGACAGACAGAAGCATTGGGCAGATACGCACAGACGTCCCCTGGAGTTTAAAGAAGGAGAGCATGTGTTCTTGAGGATTTTGCCCACTCGTGGTACTATCAGATTCGGAAGCAGAGGCAAGTTGAGCCCAAGGTATATTGGGCCATTTGACATCCTAGAGCGCGTTGGTGAGGTGGCTTATCGTCTTGCATTACCTCCATCCCTAGAAGGAGTGCATGACGTATTCCACGTCTCACAGCTGCGAAGGTACGTGACCGACCCAAGTCACGTAGTCGATCATTCAGAGATCGCAGTAGGCCCAAGCTTGAGATATGAGGAATAACCAGTAGGCATCCTCGACATCAGTGAGAAGACATTGAGGGGACAGACCATCAGACTAGTTCGTGTAGCATGGAAACATCATTCCCCTGGAGAATCGACTTGGGAACGAGAAGATAGTATGCGCCAGCGTTACCCCCACTTGTTTGAGGAGGCAGTTATAAACTAAACCACCTTGTATTTCCATAATTCTTTCTTTGGTAGCTTATTCTTTGATTGCGAGGACGCAATCCTTTCAATGAGGGAAGATTGTAAACACCCTGATATTTTGGGAATAATTTATAATGAGTTATTACGAATTTTTAGTACTTTCTGGAATTTAAAGAAAAGATGATTGTGATTTAAAGAATTTTAAGTGTGGCTAATTGGTGTTATAATATTTTTAAAATAACATATTATGGTGCACAATGGAAAGTCGGACATGTGGTATTTTTTGACGAATTATTTGGGCTTCAGGGGAGCGTTTAACGCCTTATAGACTATTGGCTAACCAAACCAAGCCAAATTGGACCAATCCCACTGTAGTGGGTCGGATCCAGGACCGACCAACCCGCTGAGGACCCGACCCATTGCAAACCCTAGCCGTGCTTACTGTAGCGGCTATTTAAGCTAGCCTAGGGATCCGTGCCGCTGCCATCCACAGCCGTCAATCTCGCCGCCGACGCAGTGATCAGCCGCCGCTCCGATCACTGTCGATCAGCATCCTCAGCCATCATCTTCCCCAAATCCGACGCTGTTCTCCGCCCAAACCCAGCCGACCTAGCCGACTCGAGCGTCGCCCCGGCCAAGCCCCCTCCGCACCGCCTGGCGAGCCGACCTCGGCCCATCTCAGCCCTAGACTCCTCGACGACGGACCCGCGGCCTTCCCCGAGCACCGCCGAGTCGCAGAGGACCGGAGTTGACCCCGCTGTCGTCTAACTTCGACTCTCGGCCGACTCTACAGTAGCCATTCCCCCGCTGTGTTCGACCCGACAACCACGGTACTCGCGGCCACCCTCTGAACTGGGACAGCAGATACTGGACACACCGCGAGGACACGACCAGGACTCGGCTCACGACAATTTGGCTTTCGAACACCCAGAATTCAGAACTCACGGGGCCCTGTTCAGGTACCGGTTTCTTCCTCATCGTAACACCGTTTCCAATTCCGTCAGTTGCTATGCGTAGACTGTGTAACCCTCTCGGTGTCCGTACAACTTGCTCGGTGCATCGCGTCCTGTGGTGATCGTACACCGCGATCCAAAAACAGGAAAAATAATACCTCGTTTTACCCCAAAACTGAGTGCGTTCCGCCAAACGGGACGACTTGGTCGCACGCGGTCTTTACCGAACCGTGCGCGTCGTTGATACGGTCGTGTGGGATTTTGTGGAAGTAGATTCGGAGGTGCGAGCACCCCGAAATCAACGCGTATCCGCCGACGACACCCCGTATCCGACCTTTCTGGTATATGCTGTAACTTTGTGTACACACGTCAGATCGAGACGAAACTTGCGCCATCGGACTCGTAGCAATATGCTGGTCCTGTGACCCAAGTTTGGTTCGATTCTGAGAACGTTGACAAAATTGCGTATCGTGGGCCCTACAGGCTCCACTTGACGGGCGATTTTGTGATCGACTCATCAGAATCCAATTCTGGAAGTTCCGTTGGATTCGTATCATCGTTCCTGACTTGTAGACATTGAGTTTGATGAATTTGGAGACCTTTGACCATGACACGCTTTTTGGTGCAAAGTGGCCCACATGTGGACCCCGCTTTTGCCCGGAAATGACCTTTTTGCCCCTGTGTCCAAATTGGACGTAAGGACAGGCATTTTTAGCAGTTTGACACCTTCTGAGACTGTTGGTGATGTTTATTACAGCTTTTGGAGTAGCCCCTACCGGATCCACTGATACATGGACAGTTGTTGATATTCAAACATCAGGCAAGTGTACCTTGCCAACTCTGCAGTGTTGTTACCTATTTTTCTTACTTCATTATATTGCTGTGCATGCTTAACCTAGGACCGAGTGACATACTTAGCGTCTGATTATCAGTCGGATGCCAACATCGTACGCGGTGTTGGGTATTGTCATCTAAATATGGACATACGTGACACTTTATCTTCTTGTACTGGTCTTACCAAGTACACCTTGACCCAGGACACTGTTCATGAGACAGGATCTTCCCGAGATATTCGTGGTGATTCTGTATAGGATACAGGACTTATAGAGATACTATAGTCTAGATACATTATGACTTGTGCATTAGTTATGATCCCGCTGACATGGACATGAGACGTTATGGTCATGATATGCGTGGTTACATTGGGTGGGGAGAGACACACAGACTACAGGCTGATTATATATATACATCCCTACTATTGTGAGGCCCAAGACTCTGAAGCCCGAGCTTGGCCCATTGTCACGCCCCAGTCCCAAAAATACGTAGGACTAGGACACGTAAGCATGCCAGCCGCATGGATATGACAACTCCAATATATGGAAGCCAATCCATACGTACGTTGTAATATGAATATCAAATCTACAAGTGGTATAAAATGTAATACAAGTCACGGGGTATAATCTAAATCTCGTCAACCAAAATCATATAGAAATAATAACCAGTATCTATGAAACTAGATCTCAATAAGAAGTATCTTAAGGATGACAGTTGGATGGAAACAAATCCACTACCAACTCAAATAGGAAAAGTAAATACAATATAAGTATAACTCACTCAAACAATATAAGTACCAGCTACCAATCACGGCTCGAAGAGAAGACATCCACGAAGCATCTATATCCTTCCAATTTTGCGCTTCTGCAAATACTCAAGAACAGGCACACCTGGCAGCAGACCAGGTCCTCAGAGGGACATAACAAGTATACTTAAACACATACCAATAAAGTACTGAAAATAAACATCCATTGGGGTCGCCTAACCATTTATGTGAATGCAGTTAAGAACACCTTTCCCCACAAGTGAGCTATCTGGCTGAAAATTGGAATTTGGCATGGTTCTCTTTTGGAGATCCAGGGGCCTAAAAGGCACGTCGTCTTTTGAACGCCGGTGGCCCGCCTGATAGTACATAATATATAGTGGTCATCATGACCCGTATCTCCAGCGGAGAATCCGGGCGTACAGGAGAAAAAGTGTAAAGGAGCTCAAATGCGGTACTTGTTGTTCTCCCCACCCAATGCTCTAAGCATGTCATGTCCATGACACGATAAACCTCTAATAACCGCCAGGTCTACTAGCATGCAAAGTTTCTATTGGCAGTTATCCCTATCGCACGGCCCATACGTACAGGAGGCCAGACCTGTCACGCAGTCCGTGATCTATATGAGACTCATACTCGTGTAACCACTATGTCACGGCCAATGAACCTAATGGTGCTACATGATAATGGGGTAGTCTCATGAACAAGGTCAATGCAATACATAAATAAAAACATAACGCGACAATACCGTCGCGCGCATTTTGTATAACAGTTAAAATATATGAACTAAGGACAGAAAATAAAGATGCATGCAACATATGGAGTATAAATAACAGTACAATGGCAAGGTATACTTGCCTGGCCAGAGAGCTGCGATGTACCAATAACCTGCTCCAAAAGTCATGCAGAATAGATCCAACATCCTATATACATATGAATATAATACAATAAAATCATTAGTCATTACACTGGCACATACTCAACCACATTTACACTGGAATCAGGGGATATACTAGGGGTAACACTAGTCATCTAACACGGTCAATTACGCATTGAATTACGCGGGTGTCGCGTCTTCAAGTACTGTACGAAATCAGTCAGTCAACTGACAGGTGTCTATGCCAGTACGTTAGTGTACGCAAGGCAGACACATTCACAAGTTCTTAGGGTCAACATGGTCAAGGTAAGTATGGGATAGTCCACGATGTCCTAGGGTCATACAGTCTGAATATTTAGTCATAATTATCAATTAGCATTTACTTACATATATATTCATATAACTATATAATAATATAACCATTAATTTATTTTAATTTATTTAATTCTGGAATAATTACTCTAAAATTCTATTTTAATCTTATTATTCTGATTTTTATGTTAATTCCTAAATTTTGTCCAAAGAAACTGAATTTTATCAACTCGAGACTCATGGCACGCAAATCGAGGCGATCTGTTGACCAAAAAGTCAACCGATATAAACTCGACTTTCATGCATGATTTTCTGTAGATTTCAGCATCAAAAATATACTGGAATTTATGGCTCGTCTGAATTCAAATTTCGTTTGGGAATTATGGCACATACAAATTTTGTATTGTGCACCGATGGTTAAATTCTAACCTAGAAGTTCTACAGTATTAACAGTATGTAAATACTTCGAAATAAATTCTGGGGAAAATATATGTCGATGATCTCGACATTAGCTTTCCGAAACTTTAAACGGTTCATGATTCTGATTCCTGGTTCTCCCGGAATCGCAAAACATCGAAACACGTCTATTTTTGGATATGTTGTGCTCTATAAATTTTCCAGAATTTAATACTAATAATTTAGAAAAACAATTTATATTATCAGCTAACCTCATTATCATTCTAACAAAAAAAACTGGAGCGTGTTTGGAGTCCGAAGCTAGGAGATATCGTCTTTTTAATTCGTAATAACTAGTAGAAAATGAGGCTGAGTTTATGACGAATTTTGACTATTTTTTGGACGAAAAAGAGAGGAATTTGGGAAAGAAAAATATGAAAGATGAGGTATTTATAATGGTGGACACTACTTAATTAAATACGAATAGGATTGGTTAATTTGAATAGGATTATGATAAATTTAAATAAGGATAGGATATGCATGAAGTTGATTTCCTAGTAGGTTCAGGATTTGAATTAATTTAAAATAGAGTTTGAATTTATCTCAATAATTTATAATCTTAAATATAATTAAAGATAATACAAATAATTTATAAAATTTTATTAATATCTATTAACACTAAATTAGTATCTATCTAATATTAAGACTATATATATCCAAATAAATCCTAAATAATTTTAAAATCTAAATAAATTTCTTAAAATTCTAAATAAATTACAAAAAATATAATTAAATATTTTAAACTAAAATAAATATTTGGTAGGAACGACATGCAAGTATGGTCGTATAGTAAATCATAGAAGTCCTAGAAATTTATGTTTTCTAAGTTTTAATTACCAAAAATTCTAGAAAAATCTCCAAAAATCTAAAATAACCTAAAATAATTCTAAATGAATATTTATATAAGTAAATATATCAAGAAATTTATTTTCTAATTAACTAAGAGCATATTCTAAATAAATTCAATATATATAATAAATATAATAATATAAAATATACACAAAATACCTATTTTGGGTGAGGGAGTTTACAATCTACCCAACTTAAAATAATTTCGTCCTCGAAATTAAAATAAGACATAATTAGTTAAATCCTTCACATTCGTACATAAGGTATGTCAATCGCAATCTCTTCCAAAAATTTAAATAACAAAATCTATTCGAATCTATCGCGATCACTTCAAAATTAATATAACCACTGTTTAAATCAAAATTCAACCTGTCGTAATCTCTTCTCGATTTTTAAATAATCAACATCCAAATCTGACTCAAGTCTATATGACATCCCACATCAAAATTTATATCATAATTTCCAACTATCATAATCTCCTCTAGACTTTGAACAATAAACAATTCTAATCAAATCTTATTCCTATTCTTAACTTAAGAATTTTGTACTATTCAAATATTTAAACTCAATTTACATCCTCAATATTTCAAATAGGTGACCCAACAATCAAAATTGAACTTTTAATTCAAATCATCAAATTGTAAAATTTAAATCTAATTAACCAATTGTTCAAGTCTAAAATTCTATATTTATCCTCAAAATTTAAATCGATGATTCATCCTTCAATATTCAAAATTTAAATCATGTGCTCAAAGTATAAATATTGGGTCCTCAATATCAAGATTTTTAAAATTCATTAAATCCTCATTATCTTAATCCCTCTTTTAAAATTTTCCACATTTAAAAGGACTTAATCTCTCAATCTAATCCTACTTGATCACAATCTAAAAGAATTCTCCTCAAGTTTAATACTGCAATTTCTACCCAACTTAGAATTTACCCATCTATCACATAAGGCTCTTACACTTAAGAAAAATATTCCTCAATTTATTTTCTCATGTCATTCAATCCTTAAAACTTTAACACCAACTATATCATATGTGATATGCCCTTAATCAATTATGAAAGATAGTCACCAAATAATGTGATTGGCCTATGGGGTATATCTTGTACTATCCGTGTATCACTTATATCCAAGCACGAGATTTTGTCTTTCCGAAACAAGAAAAGACGGAAAGCAACGGAAAAGAGTTCAAGGAGGGGTAATAGAATGGAAGTATGGAAATCAAAGTGTTTAAAGAATTCAAATAGGAATTGTCAAGACAGTTGTGGATTGAAATCTTAATTTGATAATTTTCTATTCGCATGCTCACATCGGTGCAGTTATGTACTTGATATGATATGCTTTGTCATATCTAGAGGGTAAGTATATTCGTCTACTAATCACTACATATCTCAATCCACGTAAAGTAGTTATGCGAAGGGCGAACCAAGCGCACTAAGGTTAGCTAGACCCTAATACACTGATTCTGAAATATATTATTGTGGGCCCCCAATAATACGTATGTCATGAATAAGCTCGATAAAGAATAAGCTTACAAAAACTAGGCTATAATAGCAGCATAAGTCAAGGTAGTACAACAAATATGAATACGCTAGATTATGATGAAAGAAGGTTCATAACAATTCAAATTCACAAAAACAAAAGCAAAATAAGCAATAATAATGAAAGACTACACAATCTCTACAGTTATCATACTAATTCCTTGTCTAAGTCGCTAGTCGACCAATAGGGACATGGACCTCTAAATTCTATCGTCCGAATAAACACTGTCGTCTTTGCTAGCATACAATTAATGTCATTTAGTTACACTTCATCAATGGATCACAGGGACTACGTGATACTAGATGGTGAGGTATACTATCAAACTTAAAATAATTTAACTACTATTGTATTGCCTTAAGGATACCTACAAAAATAACCTTGCACATGTACATAGAACAAAAACTCTTATTAGGGTCTCATATTGCATTATATAGGTAAGGGTCAAGTGCTCATAGAACATGTGTCAATCGTAGGGATAGAAGAGTTACTAGCCGTTAAGGGGAAAGGGATTTAACTCGTATCGAGCTATGGGTACAAATTTTGTGATTTAAAGCTAAGGGGTAATCATTAGGTCACAACCTAAGGGAACTACGCAAACTATCAAATCCCAACTATCACGCACAAAATTCAAAGTTCAAATTACCAAGCTATACCCTAGCAAACTACATGTCCTAACATAGAATAAGATTACTTGGCCTTCAATCATACGAGTTATGTGGCACGAGTTAAATGATAAAGAAAAAAGAATCATAATTTAGTCGTCACACAATTAGCGAATGCTAAGGTTACAGGGGGACAAGTTATGAAATCAAAAATAGAGGACTCTAGATAGCATCATGGTTCTCTAAGGGGGTGGCATGCTAGTTGCCATGTTCGGGGTATGATCAAGGGAAAGGGTTAATTACATTCCTCTAGGCTTCCTAGGGTGATGTCTACTAGTAACAAGACAATGACATAAGTTTTATAGTTCTCTAATACTATCAAATTATGAGGGTTAGGTTCAATCCTAATGTTCAATATTGGTTCTCCATTGGTTCCCCAATACTAGGGTCAAATATTATGGTAAAACTTCTAACTAACTCTAGTAGTGTCTATACTACTCTCAAGTCTTCATAATACATCAGGGGGTAATGGTAAATCAATTCTAAAGATAAGGAATTCTAGGGTTCACTAGATATTCTAAACTTAGTGGTGTGTCTATATTCTCGTTGTATTCTTAATAGGCGTGCTACTCTAATTATCATCCTAATAACAGGGGTTCCTATATTCTAGCAGAAGGCCATATATACTCAAGGAACTTATTAGGGAAGTACAGGAATCAAGCAGGATACAATTGTTCGAATAGATCATAGAGGAGGAAGGTGAATCATAGTCAATTGTGGATGAGATCCTATACTCTAGTCCTATGTGCAGGCTTGTTCGGTACAGTAACGTAACCAAGACAATATGCTCTCGACCTGCATGGGCCACCATAAAAACATGTCACGCCCCAGTCCCAAAAATACGTAGGACTAGGACACGTAAGCATGCCAGCCGCATGGATATGACAACTCCAATATATGGAAGCCAATCCATACGTACGCTGTAATATGAATATCAAATCCACAAGTGGTATAAAATGTAATACAAGTCACGGGGTATAATCTAAATCTCATCCACCAAAATCATATAGAAATAATAACCAGTATCTATGAAACTAGAACTCAATAAGAAGTATCTTAAGGATGACAGTTGGATGGAAACAAATCCACTACCAACTCAAATAGGAAAAGTAAATACAATATAAGTACAACTCACTCAAACAATATAAGTACCAGCTACCAATCACGGCTCGAAGAGAAGACATCCATGAAGCATCTATATCCTTCCAATTCTGCGCTCCTGCAAATACTCAAGAACAGGAACACCTGGCAGCAGACCAGGTCCTCAGAAGGACATAACAAGTATACTTAAACACATGCCAATAAAGTACTGAAAATAAACATCCATTGGGGTCGCCTAACCATCTATGTGAATGCAGTTAAGAACACATTTCCCCACAAGTGAGCTATCTGGCTGAAAACTGGGATTTGGCATGGTTCTCTTTTGGAGATCCAGGGGCCTAAAAGGCACGTCGTCTTTTGAACACCGGTGGCCCGCCTGATAGTACATAATATATAGTGGTCATCATGACCCGTATCTCCAGCGGAGAATCCGGGCGTACAGGAGAAAAAGTGTAAAGGAGCTCAAATGCGGTACTTGTTGTTCTCTCCACCCAATGCTCTAAGCATGTCATGTCCATGACACGATAAACCTCTAATAACCGCCAGGTCTACTAGCATGCAAAGTTTCTATTGGCAGTTATCCCTATCGCACGGCCCATACGTACAGGAGGCCAGACCTGTCACGCAGTCCGTGATCTATATGAGACTCATACTCGTGTAACCACTATGTCACGGCCAATGAACCTAATGGTGCTACATGATAATGGGGTAGTCTCATGAACAAGGTCAATGCAATACATAAATAAAAACATAACGCGACAACACCGTCGCGCGCATTTTGTATAACAGTTAAAATATATGAACTAAGAACAGAAAATAAAGATGCATGCAACATATGGAGTATAAATAACAGTACAATGGCAAGGTATACTTGCCTGGCCAGAGAGCTGCGATGTACCAATAACCTGCTCCAAAAGTCGTGCAGAATAGATCTAACATCCTATATACATATGAATATAATACAATAAAATCATTAGTCATTACACTGGCACATACTCAACCACATTTACACTGGAATCAGGGGGTATACTAGGGGTAACACTAGTCATCTAACACGGTCAATTACGCATTAAATTACGCGGGTGTCGCGTCTTCAAGTACTGTACGAAATCAGTCAGTCAAATGACATGTGTCTATGCCAGTACGTTAGTGTACGCAAGGCAGACACATTCACAAGTTCTTAGGGTCAACATGGTGAAGGTAAGTATGGGATAGTCCACGATGTCCGAGGGTCATACAGTCTGAATATTTAGTCATAATTATCAATTAGCATTTACTTACATATATATTCATATAACTATATAATAATATAACCATTAATTTATTTTAATTTATTTAATTCTGGAATAATTACTCTAAAATTCTATTTTAATCTTATTATTCTGATTTTTATGTTAATTCCTAAATTTTGTCCAAAGAAACTGAATTTTATCAACTCGAGACTCATGGCACGCAAATCGAGGCGATCTGTTGACCAAAAAGTCAACCGATATAAACTCGACTTTCATACATGATTTTTTATAGATTTCCGCATCAAAAACATACTGGAATTTATGGCTCGTCTGAATTCAAATTTCGTTTGGGAATTATGGCACATACAAATTTTGTATTGTGCACCGATGGTTAAATTCTAACCTAGAAGTTCTACAGAATTAACAGTATGTAAATACTTCGAAATAAATTCTGGGAAAAATATATGTCGATGATCTCGACATTAGCTTTCCGAAACTTTAAACGGTTCAGGATTCTGATTCCTGGTTCTCCCGGAATCGCGAAAACATCAAAACACGTCTATTTTTGGATATGTTGTGCTCTATAAATTTTCCAGAATTTAATACTAATAATTTAGAAAAAAAATTTATATTATCAGAAAGCTAACCTCATTATCATTCTAACAAAAAAACTGGAGCATGTTTGGAGTCCGGAGCTAGGAGATATCGTCTTTTTAATTCGTCATAACTAGTAGAAAATGAGGCTGAATTTATGACGAATTTTGACTATTTTTTGGACGAAAAAGAGAGGAATTTGGGAAAGAAAAATATAAAGGATGAGGTATTTATAATGGTGGACACTACTTAATTAAATACGAATAGGATTGGTTAATTTGAATAGGATTATGATAAATTTAAATAAGGATAGGATATGCATGAAGTTAATTTCCTAGTAGGTTCAGGATTTGAATTAATTTAAAATAGAGTTTGAATTTATCTCAATAATTTATAATCTTAAATATAATTAAAGATAATACAAATAATTTATAAAATCTTATTAATATCTATTAACACTAAATTAGTATCTATCTAATATTAAGACTATATATATATATCCAAATAAATCCTAAATAATTTTAAAATCTAAATAAATTTCTTAAAATTCTAAATAAATTACAAAAAATATAATTAAATATTTTAAACTAAAATAAATATTTGGTAGGAACGACATGCAAGTATGGTCGTATAGTAAATCATAGAAGTCCTAGAAATTTATGTTTTCTAAGTTTTAATTACCAAAAATTCTAGAAAAATCTCCAAAAATCTAAAATAACCTAAAATAATTCTAAATGAATATTTATATAAGTAAATATATCAAGAAATTTATTTTCTAATTAACTAAGAGCATATTCTAAATAAATTCAATATATATAATAAATATAATAATATAAAATATACACAAAATACCTATTTTGGGTGAGGGAGTTTACACCCATTACTCATTATTACTGCTGCTACCGGCTCCCCTACACAGAGCTGGTAGTATGCTTCAGCCTGAGTTCTAGTGCTGCCCTCATCTTGCATATCACTTAGCTGGTTATTTTAGTATTCCCTTATTGTTCCATCTACTGCTGGAGAGACCCACATACTACAGGTTGACTATGTTATGCCGGCTACTCAGTCTTCCGCTGAGCTAGACCACCTCTTGACACCACTGCTACAGGCTCCCCTACACAGAGCTTGTAGATGTTCAACCTGAGTACTATTGATATTCTCTCTTGCATTTTATACAGATGTTACATACTTACCCTGTTTATCTCATTATTTGCTGCACTGTTTATATTCTGGCTTGTTTTATTTTCTGTACCTTGCTATGTCCCCTGAGGACCTGGATATGGATTATGTCCCCAGGATTTGCAGACGAGATCTATCCCGAGGTATACGGGACCGCCGCAGGAGCTGAACCAGGAGCTGTATCGTCATCCGAGGACGAGGTGTTAGCCGAAGACTTCTCCTGAGCATCCATGTTCATGCTCAGTATTTATTTATTTAGTTTTTCAGTCATTTATCTTCTGGTCTGTTGAACCATTGTACTAGATATTTATCGGGTTATTCCCGAAGTACTTTGTGAGACTAGCTGATGATTTACATTCCTTATTTATTCTATGGATCATATTTTATATCTTGTGTGGATGAGATTAGTTGTGCCATGATTGTCGTAGACTTGATTTTACAGCTTAAGTATGCCCTGATGGATCCATTAAATTGGGTTTGTCCATCGGTGCGTACTGCTGGCCATTGCCACGCGTCCGGTCACACGGTATATTGGGACTGGGGCGTGACATGTACTGTCATTTCTTATATATATATATATATATATATATATATATATATATATATATATATAATATTATATTATATTATATTATATATAATATTGAGCTGGATAATACAGCCTATATATATATGTATATTTACATTTCTCGCACTGTCTTTTAATTTATTATTTATATGTATATATATATATTATATACTATATAATATAGTACTGTATAATACAGTACATATATATAAAAATTTACTTTTGCCCTATCTTTTCATTTATATCAGAGGTTAAACCCTGCTAATATTGTATTACTATATATATATATACTACTATATATACTATATCTCTATATATATATACATATTATAATACATATATATTATATGTATTTATGAATATAAGTATATATATATATATCTCTATATTATACTCAGAATATTCATAAACCCTGTATGTTTAGCAGGAGATAGCTCCAACACAGCCAGTGACCTCCTGTCACCAGCTCCTACAAACCTGACTGTGAGATCAGGGTTTCAACACTATCAAGGAGTAGGCAAGTATACCTTGCCAAGTTTATTGTTTAAATACAAATATTGTTATATGCTCTTGTTTCTGAGTTTCATATAACTATGAGTACCTGAGACTGCCTCAGGTACAGTCAACTGGTACGTTGAAAAATTAGTATAATTAACTTTGTCTTACAAACTCACCAACAATTGTGAGAGTATCCTGATATTCTCCTAGACCCTGTCACGGAAACACGCAACAAGGTTGCAATACATATTGGGATGCGAGCTACGTATTTGATTAGCTACCAGTACGTGTGACCCGCATCACGGCTTAGTATAAAATCAGGAAATTACGACTTGACATTTAGTTACATTGGGTGGAAAAGATAACTAGTAGACGTATGGGACACCCCCTCCTTAAATATTTTTATACCTTCGTACCATGCTCCTCGGAGATGGTCGATTGCAGAGTGCCCTTGAGTCAGGGGGCATATGACACATATACTAGCCAGTCGCCACGATTGGTGAATTAAGTCAGCATATGTCTAGCCGACACATTCCCATGCGTACTATAAGGTCTTTACTTGCATTTCACTTAGATGGTTAGCACCCTGTGTTTATTTATTTATTTATTTATTCATTATTTACATATATGGCATGTCATTTTCTGTATCTTGTTATGTCCCACTGAGGACCTGGTTCCCTGCCAGATCTAGACGAGGCCTTCTACCCCACTGTGTATGGCCCTGATCAGGAGGCTAGATGTGCTACCGAGGAAGAGCTAGAGGAAACACCCTCAGAGTATGTCTGACCCTAGAAGCTTGCCACCTGGAGATGGAGATGTTTTCCTCAGATAGACGCTACTTAGTCTCTCTGATTTTTCTGTGCTATTATTAGTTTTGTAGTGGGCTTGTACCCACCAGTTGTGTACTTTATCAGACTCAGTTTATATATATATCTAGCACTTATTTCCCTGACATTTTATTGTGGATGAGATAGATTTACCTGTTTTATACTTGTAGTATTTTAGGACAGTGTAGCACGTTCCTTTGGGTCCATTAAAATGGATTAATCCCTGAGTGACGTATCAGCTGGCCAGTGACACGTGGCCTAGTTCCTGACATTTTGGGACTGGGGCGTGACATCACAAGGACCATATACCTCAGGATGAAACAAAATCTCTTCCAGACTGATCGATTTCCAGTGTCCCAGGAACCGTTCAAGAGATGAACATTGTGCACAAGTTGTCTGAAACCAATACATGACATGAAACATCTAGCAGATAAGATACTATAATGCACAGGTGAACAACAAATACGCGATTTCATCTTTCTCTTTCTTATCCCATAGATCATGTTTAAAATATAAGAACTTGCTATAGATTGGATTGCACAGCATAGGAACGAGGAACATGCAACATAATTGATAGTAAAGCAAAATTCTAATACTTCATGCATGCAGTTCATTTCTTTTAACTTATCTTGTTAGTGAGGTATCATTTGAAATATTTGAAATATGCAATTCAAGTGAACTAGAGATCATTTTATTAGGCGTGCTGTCACGTCTCAGTCCCAAAATACCGAAATAGCCACGTGACAATGGCCAACAGTACAACTCCAATGTACAAACCAAATTTAAAGGACCCGTTAGAGTGCACTTAAGCTGTAATAAATATATATGCAGTCTACACCGTCTATCACAGAATAATTCCAATCTCATCCACAGAAATAAACATAATTCAATATGATAGACTAATCAAGATAATAGATAAATAAAATAGTCCATCATTAAGTCAACATATGTAGTGTCTCGGGGAACAACCCGATAAAATAAAAAAAAGAATAAGTCAATACATAAGTCCATGAGTCAAGATATGAAATAAAAGTAAGCATAAATAACTGAGTATGTAACAGAATACTCAAGAGAAATCCTCTGACACAACCTCATCCTCTGGTGCCAGTACTACTCCAGCGTCAGCTCCTGTTCCGTATATTTTGGGGTAATCCTCATCTGCTGTACCTGGGGACATAATCTGGATCCAGATCCTCAGGGGACATAGCAAGGTACAATTAACACTCAAGCCAAATGAAATATAGTATATAAAAATAGATCCTCGGAGCAAGCTATGTAACCAGATAAGTGAAATGCAAATGAGATCATCACTAGTACTCAGGCTGAAACCACTACAAGCTCTGTGTCGGGGAGCCCATAGCAGCAAGAATATCACGTAATGGGCCAAGCTCTGGAACAGAGACTAAAGCACCTCAATAATAAAGTATATATGTATATAATCAGCCGGTAGCCTGTGTGTCTCTCCCCACCAATGTAATCTCATGTCTCATGTCCACAACGTCTCATATCCATAACACGCAAGATCATGACCTCTAGCTAGTACAATGAGTCATAATGATATCTATGCATATGCAAGCCTCATGTCACGAATCCTGTAAGCATATACAGAATCACCATGAATAAATCAGAAAAGATTCTGTTACATGAATAGTATCAAGTGTCCTATGGTATGACTTACTTGATAAATCAAGCACGTAATAATATATATGATCGTGGTATCAACTCTCTAAATGACGTTACACGACTCCGCGTACAGCGTCAACACCCGAATCTTGTTCGGACGCTAAGCAACGTCTCACGGTCCTAGGTTGAACAGGTACATCACAGATGTATATGGAAATAATACAAGCAAATAATAGCACATGATCTTCTGCAAGTTGGCAAGGTACACTTGCCTGTGTTTTGAGCTCTGTCAATTGCTCCGATATAAGTATAATCTTCAGGTACGCTTCCGGATGCTGAAACAAATATCACCATTATTCTCAGAATACTTGAAATAGCTAGGATTGACTAACCATAAGTCCAATTTGGACACAGGGACATAATTGACAGTTTTGGGTCAAAGTGGGGTCCACATGTGGCCCACTTTGCACCGAAAAATATGTCAGAGATAAAGTTCTCCAAATTTGTCAAACTTAGTGTCTACGAGTCCAGAATAATATTACAAACCCAACAGAATATCCAGAACTGGATTTCGATGAGCCGGTCACGAAATCGTCCGTCAAGTAGAACCGTGGGACCTGCAAAATGGTGTTTCGTCAACGTTCTCAGAATTGAACCAAACTTGGATCACAAGTCCAACTTAACACTGTGAATTTGATGACATAAGTTTCGTTGCAAAATGATAAGCACACACGAAATTATGACGAGTGTCAGAACGGGCCGATACGATATTTTTGACGGATATGCGTTGATTCCGGTGTGCACGCATATCCAAATCGACTTCGGCAAAATCCCATATGTCCGCGTTGACGATACGCGTCTTTCGATACAATTCTCACACGATGAAGTTTCCTCGTTTAGTGGGACGCACCCCGTTTCGAGAAAATTTGGGTTTAAGAAACCAAGTTTTCGGTCAATTTCAACAGCAAATAAAACACAACATACATCGAATTAAAATAAACTAATTAAAGAGATTAAATCTTGGTTATGTTGTCTAAATTATTGTTCAAGTAGAATTTAAAAATATTAACTAGGTTGAAAGAAAATCAGACATGAACATGGGTGGTTGGAATAGTTTCTGAACTAAAAACTATTTTTTTCCTGTTTTGCGTCGCGAATTACGACCGACACAGGACATGATAGTTAAACTAATTACACAGGGTTCAAGGGGGTCATGTGGTCTTCGTATAGGATTCGACAGGTCATTAATTGGTCTACTGTGCAGGGAGATACATGGATGAGAAGATGGGTACCTCGTGATCGCTGTTGCTTAGGATTTGGGTAGGCTGTGTGTAGCGCCCCAAGGATCGGCTTAGCGGCAGAGTCAGGAGGGACCTCTCCGCTGTTATCTTTTATTGCCTCGGTTTTCGATGTCGCTTGTTGCTTTCGTACTTTGAGTTGGTTTTGGGATTTGCTTGTTTTCCTTGAACGGTTTCGATGGTTTTCATTATTTTCGTTCATTGAACTGCACTTATATTCCGAGATTGAAAAGAGAGAAAGAAGTATTAATCGAGCTGTTCGTGTGCAGGTGAACGAGCAGTAGGCGGCTTGCGAGCGGTGTCGTGAAGCGCCTCTTTCCTTCTTCTTCCAACTATCTAAGTGAGTGGCTACCAACCCGATTAGCTAGCCCTGCTTCCAAGATTAACATCTAATAAATCTGCATTCTTCTTTGCCCCGATCAAACGATACCAAGTAATAATAAAAGAAACCAAGATAAAAAGGGAATAGACTTGGTTATTATGCTTGTCAATCAAACCTGTGAACTGTTGCCTTATCGTATGCTTGTTCGTGCAAATGTTCTATGAATTATGCTAAGTATGACACATACCTTGTATTGTGCATAATTGTTCAGGGAGGCTATGCTAAATAATCATGTATTACTACTTGTAGTGCACTCGTATTCTTGCACTCGTGTTGCCTCAACTGCATGAATTGTTAACTTGTTAATCGTGTTCGATCATGGACAACTTGTGCACAAGGTATAGTTCTGCGGACGGTCGCTGGGGCACTAGAACCGATCCGGGCGGAACTCGTGTAATAGTCATCGTGTACGGGACAAGATGGCTTGCAGCGCCTCGTGTACTATCGTTGCATGCTATCCTTGTCTCAGACTAGTCCACTATAGCAATCATGCCAGTGATCATCGTGTATATTTAAACATGTTGCAAACTAACTTGTGTCTTCGTGGCAGGGAAGGCATGGTAAGTATTGTGCAGGTAATTCAGACGGACAGGTAAAATCTACCGAACGGTGTGTCACGCCCCAGTCCCAAAATACGTAGGACCAGGACACGTAAGCATGCCAGCCGCCTGTATATATGGCAACTCCAATATATGCAAACCATATATACGAGCGTACGCTGTATAATGAACAGTAATTCATAAGTGGTAAAACTAATCACAAGTCACAGGATAATATCTAAATCTCATCCACAGAAATCACATAAACATATGAATAACCAATAACTATGTAACTAGATCTCAATACAGATATCTAAGAATGACAGTCAGATGGAAACAAATCTACTGCCGAAATAGAATATAAAAAGGAACCAGATACACACCATATAAGAACAACGTCTGACAATCACGAGGCTCAAAGAGAAGACCTCCTCGGGATATACGTAACATGCCCGGATCTGTGCTCCTGCGAATACTCAAGAAAATATACACCTGGCAGGGGACCAGGTCCTCAGAGGGACATAGCAAGATACATAAAAATGACATGCCATAATGTAAATACTGAATAAATAAATGGGGTGTGCTAACCATCTAAGTGAATGCAATTGAAGACCTTGTAGTATGCATGGGAAAGTGTAGGCTAGACATATGCTGACGTAATTCACCAATCGTCATAACTGGCTAGTATATGTGTCATATGCCCCCAGACTCATGGGCACTATGCAATCGTCCATCTCCGAGGAGCATGGAACGAAGGATATAACATCACGGAGGGGGTGTCCCACACGCCTACTAGATGTCTCCCCCGCCCAATATAGATGTACAAGTCGTGAAAACGACGTGGACACCTCCTACTATGATGCAAGTCTCAATAAAATAACCAACTAAGCTAAATACCGTTACACGTGTTGCTCACACTGATGGCCAGTCGCGCATGAGGCACGCGTCCCTACATGAACTCACTCTGTGATGTGTAATAATACGTGTCAAGGCCTGGGAAGTTATATCAATAACTTCACAACTTTTAGGTGGGTCTACTAGACACTAGGTCAGACACAAGTCCTAACGTCAACGCCATCGTTGACTGCACCTGAATCTGCTCGGACGCGCACGTTTATATAATATTAAAATAAATAAACATGTAACTAACAATAACTGAATTTAAACAGTACAACAAGGCAAGGTATACTTGCCTGGCAAGAGAGCTGTAAATGTAATATCCAGATGTCAAATACCAAGTGTCAGAAACTATGGCCTCAGGATAAAAGTCTCCAGATGCTGAAATAAATATCACTAACAGTCTCAGAAAATATCAAATAGCTAGAAACGCCTGTCCTTAAGTCCAATTTGGACACAGGGGCAAAAATGACAGTTTTCGGTCAAAGCGGGGTCCACATGTAGGCCGCTTTGCACCAAAAAACGTGTCAGGATCAAAGGTCTCCAAATTCGCCAAACTTAGTGTCAACAAATCCAGAACGTCGATACGAACCCAACGGAACTTCCAGAATTGGATTCCGATGAGCCGGTCACAAAATCGCCCGTCAAGTGGAGCCTGTGGGGCCCACGATACGGGATTCTGTCAACGTTCTCAGAATCGAACCAAACTTGGCTCACAGGACCAGCGTATTGCTACGAGTCCGATGGCGCAAGTTTCGTTTCGATCCGACGTGTGTTCACAAAGTTGCAGCATGTTCCAAAACTGACGGATACGGGGCGGTGTCGGCGGATACGCGTTGATTCCGGTGTGCACGCACATCCGAATCAACTTCTGCGAAATCTCGCACATCCGTATCAACGGTGCGCACGTTTTGGTAAAGACCGCGTGCGACCAAGTTATCCCATTTGGCGGGGCGTACTCAGTTCCGGGGTGAATCGGGTCGTTATTTTTCCTATTTTTGGATCGCGTGCCGCGATCGCCACAGGACGCTATGCACCGTGCGGATTGCACGGGCACTGAGAGGGTCACCTAGCCTACGTGTCACAACTGACATAATTAAAAACGGAAATACGAGGTGAGAGGAATCGTTACCTGAACATGGCTCCGTGAAGGCTGATTTTACGTGTCCTTGTGTCCAATTTGACACTGCTGTGTCCTGTCAGCCGGGTCCAGGACGTGTCCAGGTTAGGGCTAGGGTTCTGCTGTTGGTGGACACAGCGGAGGCGACCAGGGCTGCTCGGCGAGGCGCCGCTGCTTGTCGGCGGCGAGGTGGAGTTGGTGCTTCGTCGTCGGGCGGAGGCGGAGGAGGTTGGTGTAGGTGCTGGTGGTGGTGGCGAGCTCAGGGGGGGTCGAGTGGCCGCTGTCGAGGCCAGCGGGGGGGGAGAAAGAGGGCGGCGGGGTTCGGCTGCGAGGGGGGAGGGGAGGCTGTTCTCGTCGACTGACAGGAAGTCGGGGAAAGGGGGGCTGTTGTGGGTTGGAGGAGACGATCGGCTGGGGAGGAGCGTAGGGGAAGCTGGTGGTGGTGGAGTCGTGGGGATCCGGCGAGGGGAGGCTCGGGGAAGGAGAGGGGATGGCGGTGGTGATGGCGACCGGTGATGGTGGTGGCGATGGAGGGAGGAGATCGGGAGGAGGAAGAGGGGAGGAGGAGATTGAGAAGGGGCGGCTCGGGGAAGGAGGCTGCCGCGGGGGAGGGGGGAGGGGAACTCGCCGCGCGGGGGGGGGGGGAGTGCTCCGGCGAGGGGGGGGGGAGCGGCTGCGGCCAGGCTGGGTAGGGTTAGGGTTTTGAATTTTTTTTTTTTTTTATTTTATTTTCCTTTCTTTTATAGAAAAATATATTATTTTAATATGTAAAATATCTATAGATATTTTTAGGATATTTTGGGATATTTCCCGGGATCTTTTCGGGATCTTTTCGGGTGGATCCCGTCTCCAAATGGACGGTGCAGGTTCACCGGCCAGTGAGGGGGTGACACCTCGCACTGCAATTTGCAGCGTAAAGTCCTAATTTTGAGAAATTGCGCAATTATAAAATTGTCTGGGAAAATACCCGGTTCCTGAAAATTCTAAAATTCACAGGATTGAAGGGAAAAGCTGTGTGAGGGTCCCGAGGGGGTGGGGGTGAGTCTGGGCAGGGACTGGGCCTGGTTTTGGGGTGATACGGGCCATCGTATTTAATTAATAAATAAATACTGCGCACGGTATTCTCTAATTATTTAGAGGCAGGTAGGGGCATAATTTTTCTACGGTGTCAATACACTAAATGTAGTATACTCAGTGTAGAAAATTAACGTATTTTTGTTTGGGCAAAACAGGTGCAGGTTGGCCTCAAATCTCTAGGGGTACAGAGATGGGTAAAGAGCAGAAAATAAAATAGAAAATAAATACAGACTTTTGTAACGATATTTTTGCGTCTCAAACGAGGCTCATTTTAGCACATCTGTGAGTTGCACAAAGTTCAAAAAAATAGTCTGGTATGTCTAGGACAGGTATGTGAACTTTGTTCGGGGATAACAGTCAAGGTAAGGCTCCAAATAATTAGGTGATGGACATGTGCACAAGTCAATAGGATATGTAAGCAAAATAAATTAATAAATTGCAATAAATCCTAAATGGCTAAAAATAATCCTAAAAATACTAAAATCTGGTCGAGGGGGTTTACAATCTAACCAACTTATAAAAATTTCGTTTACCGAAATTAAAACTAAGCCGGGGTAGAAGTCAAAGACGGCATAAGATATAATTTAACAAAGTAATTTATATCTTGGGTTTTCGAATAGGTTCGAAAAACGTTTACGCATGTCGTCCACACGCTTCCAAGTAGATTCTCCTGGCGCGCCATGCTTCCATGCCATGCGGACCAAGGGTATAGACTGGTTCCTCAATACTTTTCCTCGATGATCAAGGATTCCCACGGGTTGCTCTTGATACGACAAGCTCGGCCTAATGGCGATCTACAAATGGTTGAGAACATGACTGCTGTCTGTCACATATCGCCTGAGTTACGACACGTGGAATACAGCAAGTACTCTCTCAAGTGAAAGTGGTAGCGCAGGTTGATATGCCACTACTCCTACTCTTTCTAGCACGTCAATGGTCCAATATATCTTGGACTCAACTTGCTGCATCCTCCGAATCGAATGGTGTCTTTAGTAGGTGATATTCTCAAGATGACATGATCGTCCTCTTTGAATTCCAATGGACGATGATGACGGTCTGCCTACTACTTCTGTCTGTCTTGCACTGCTTGCAAGTGTCCTTGTATTTACTTAACTGTCTCTACTGCGTTGACTACCAACTTTGGTCACGCGAATCCTTGTTTTGGTAAAATCCTGACTGGTATGCCATACAATATTAGAATTTGCCTCATATAAGTAATGTCTTCATATCTTCAGAGTAATCACGACGGTTGCAAGTTCCAAATCCTTCTCATGTACTCATAATTGTCTATATGCATATACTATTACCTTGCCATCCTATATTAATACGCATCCCAAATTTTTTCCTGATGCGTCTGTAGATCACAACAGCCTGATCCAGATGGAATAGTCAATACGGGTGCTGTGGTCAGTCGCTTCTTCAACTCCTCGAAAGCGGTTTGACACTCGTTGGTCCATAGGAATTCTTAATCCTAAAAAGTCAACCTAGTCATAGGTGCTGCTATCCTTTCAGGAGTCAATCAATTGTTTATCCAGGTGAAATCCATTTAGACTCCTGACAGCAAAATGATACATTCCTTCATTGTAACACTTTGAACAAAGTTACGAGGCAAAAATTTCATGCTGCCATAGTGATGCACGTACTAGGAATGTAATAAAACGTAGGTAGGTAGCGAAGGTCATTCTAAAAATAGCACAGTTTTAAACTGCAATCTAATCTAATAATAGGGTTTGGTAATTACCCAAGAAACAAACAGAAATGGCTACAGAAACAATACACTTTCGTATTTATACTAAGTACGAGGTTTCGTCTTTCCGAAATAAGGGAAGACGAAAAACAACAATTAAGAGTTCAAGGGGAAGGTAATAGATTAGAAGTGTGGGGATCAATGCGTTTAAAGAATTAAATGGGATTTGTCAAAGCAGTTGTGGATTGAAATATTATTTTTGGTAATTCCTATTCACACGCTCGTATCAGTACAGTTACGTAACTGATACGATATGCTTAGACATATCTAGAGGGCAAGTACATCTGTCTACTAATCACTATATCTCTCAATCCACGTAAAGTAGTTATGCGAAGGTCGAATCAAAATGCACTAAGGTTGATCAGACCGTAATACACTAATTCTGAATAGACAATTGTATTAGTGGGGTGGATCAGGCCCCAATAACACATGTGTCATGAACAAGCTCGATAAAGAATAAGCTTGCAAAACTAGGCTATAATAGCATCATAAGTCAAGGTATGACAGCAAATTTAAGTATGCTAGATTATGATGAGAGAAATTACAACATAATTCACAATCACAAAAAAGATAAGACTCTACAATCTCTACAGTTATTATTCTAATTCCTTGTCTAAGTTACTAGTTGACTAAACAGAGGTATGGCCTTCTAAGTTCTACAATCTTAACATAAGCTATAGGTTGTCTGCCTAAAACAGAGATTTCAAGAAAGTCCGCGTAAAGCAAGGGTTCGAGGTTGTCTGCGTAAAGCAGGGATATCAGAGCTGTCCGCGTAAAAAGTATGTGCGTAACAGTCTGCGTAAAAGTCTAGGTGAAAGTCTGAGCGTAAAAGTTTTGCGCTAAAATCTGCGCAAAAATTAGCGGGCGTAAAGTTTTGCCTAAAAGTCTGCCTGCGAAAAGTCTAACATTCGTTGTAGCGTAAAGTTGTACGAGAAACTCATGAGTTTGTCAGTTGAATTAGTGAATCCTGACATCTGACAAAAGTACTGCACAACGATCGAGTGGTCGGTTTGTGATGATGAATTTGCACGGAGTCCCAGGTTGTCATTTAGTGACTTTATTGGATACAAGTCATTTACGCTCGGGGTGAGACAAAACCAGATGTCCTGTCAAAAGCTGTTTCTTTTTTTTTTTGCACAGGGCTCGAGGCATATCTCTGCCTTTAATGCACGGGATTTGGTCATGCCTGGGGAAAGCTAAGGCTGTAACAATACGCTCACATCCTATCCTTATATTACGCCTAATCAGGTTATTCTACGCTGGTTATCTATTATTCAAGAATCATCAGGTTTACGCAGGGCAGTTATCTACGTGGCTCTCATGACGTGTCCTACGCAGGATAAGGAATACTAAAAGAAAGTGGATAGCAGTTATTATAACTGCAGCGTAAAGGAGACAATCTCCTGCCAAATTTGGTTTTTACGCCGACAAGAAAGTCATTTGGCTTTTACGCCAACTAGGCAGTTGTTTGGTTCTTATGCCAACAATGGTCAAATGGGTTATACGCCAACAAGGGTAAAGAGTCTCTGGCGTAAAACTGGGTTTATCTAAACATAGGATGAGGTTTCAGTCCTAGTGTTCAACCTTAGATTTCTATGGGTTTCTCAAGACTAGGGCCAATACTTATGATCAATAGTCTAACTAATCCTAGTAATATTTATACTACTCTCAAGTCATACGTAAATACGTCAAGGAACAATGGTAAGTTAATCTATAGGTAGTGATGCTAGGGTTTATTAGGTAGTAGGGAAGACTAGGGTTTATTAGGGAATATGGAAGACTAGGGTTCCTTAAGTAATCTGAACTTAATGATATGTCAATGCCCTAGTTGTGTTCTTAATAGGAATACTACTATAATTATCATCCTATCAACAGGGATTCCTATATTCTAGTAGGGGCTATACTTAAGGATTTATCAGGGAAGCACATGAATCAAGCATGATGCAATTATGTAAATAGGACAGACTGGAAGGAAGATAAGTCATAGTCAATTATGGATGAGATTCTATGCTCTAATCCTAGGTGCAGGCTTGCTCGGTACAGTAACGTAACCGAGACAATATGCTCTGACCTACATGGGCCACCACTAAAAACATGTCACGTCCCAGTCCCAAAATACGTAGGACCAGGACACGTAAGCATGCCAACCGCCTGTATATATGGCAACTCCAATATATGGAACCATATATACGAGCGTACGCTGTATAATGAACAGTAATTCATAAGTGGTAAAACTAATCACAAGTCACAGGGTAATATCTAAATCTCATCCACAGAAATCACATAAACATATGAATAACCAATAACCATGTAACTACATCTCAATACAGATATCTAAGAATGACAGTCAGATGGAAACAAATCTACTGCCGAAATAGAATATAAAAAGGAACCAGATACACACCATATAAGAACAACGTCTGACAATCACGAGGCTCAAAGAGAAGACCTCCTCGGGATATACGTAACATGCCCGGATCTGTGCTCCTGCGAATACTCAAGAAAATATACACCTGGCAGGGGACCAGGTCCTCAGAGGGACATAGCAAGATACATAAAAATGACATGCCATAATGTAAATACTGAATAAATAAATGGGGTGTGCTAACCATCTACGTGAATGCAATTGAAGACCTTGTAGTACGCATGGGAAAGTGTAGGCTAGACATATGCTGACGTAATTCACCAATCGTCATAACTGGCTAGTATATGTGTCATATGCCCCCAGACTCATGGGCACTCTGCAATCGTCCATCTCCGAGGAGCATGGAACGAAGGATATAACATCACGGAGGGGGTGTCCCATACGCCTACTAGATGTCTTCCCCGCCCAATATAGATGTACAAGTCGTGAAAACGACGTGGACACCTCCTACTATGATGCAAGTCTCAATAAAATAACCAACTAAGCTAAATACCGTTACACGTATTGCTCACACTGATGGCCAGTCGCGCATGAGGCACGCGTCCCTACATGAACTCACTCTGTGACGTGTAATGATACGTGTCAAGGCCTGGGAAGTTATATCAATAACTTCACAACTTTTAGGTGGGTCTACTAGACACAAGGTCAGACACAAGTCCTAACGTCAACGCCATCGTTGACTGCACCTGAGTCTGCTCGGACGCGCACTTTTATATAATATTAAAATAAATAAATATGTAACTAACAATAACTGAATTTAAACAGTACAATAAGGCAAGGTATACTTGCCTGGCAAGAGAGCTGTAAATGTAATATCCAGATGTCAAATACCAAGTGTCAGAAACTATGGCCTCATGATAAAAGTCTCCAGATGCTGAAATAAATATCACTAACAGTCTCAGAAAATATCAAATAGCTAGAAACGCCTGTCCTTAAGTCCAATTTGGACACAGGAGCAAAAATGACAGTTTTCGGTCAAAGCGGGGTCCACATGTGGGCCGCTTTGCACCGAAAAATGTGTCAGGGTCAAAGGTCTCCAAATTCGCCAAACTTAGTGTCAACAAGTCCAGAACGTCGATACGAACCCAACGGAACTTCCAGAATTGGATTCCGATGAGCCGGTCACAAAATTGTCCGTCAAGTGGAGCCTGTGGGGCCCACGATACGGGATTCTGTCAACGTTCTCAGAATCGAACCAAACTTGGCTCACAGGACCAGCGTATTGCTACGAGTCCGATGGCGTAAGTTTCGTTTCAATCCGACATATGTTCACAAAGTTGCAGCATATTCCAGAACTGACGGATACGGGGTGGTGTCGGCGGATATGCGTTGATTTCGGTGTGCACGTACATCCGAATCAACTTCTGCGAAATCCTGCACGTCCGTATCAACGGTGCGCACGTTTTGGTAAAGACCGCGTGCGACCAAGTCGTCCCATTTGGCGGGGCGTACTCAGTTCCGGGGTGAATCGGGTCGTTATTTTTCCTATTTTTGGATCGCGTGCCGCGATCGCCACAGGACGCGATGCACCGTGCGGGTTGCACGGGCACCGAGAGGGTCACCTAGCCTACGTGTCACAACTGACAGAATTAAAAACGGAAATACGAGGTGAGAGGAATCGTTACCTGAACAGGGCTCCGTGAAGGCTGATTTCACGTGTCCTTGTGTCCAATTTGACACTGCTGTGTCCTGTCAGCCGGGTCCAGGACGTGTCTAGGTTAGGGCTAGGGTTCTGCTATTTGTGGACACAGCGGAGGCGACCAGGGCTGCTCGGCGAGGCGCCGCTGCTTGTCGGCGGCGAGGTGGAGTTGGTGCTTCGTCGTCGGGCGGAGGCGGAGGAGGTTGGTGTAGGTGCTGGTGGTGGTGGCGAGCTCAGGGGGGGTCGAGTGGCCGCTGTCGAGGCCAGGGGGGAAGAAAGAGGGCGGCGGGGGTCGGCTGCGAGGGGGGGAGGGGAGGCTGTTCTCGTCGACTGACAGGAAGTCGGGAAAAGGGGGGCTGTTGTGGGTTGGAGGAGACGATCGGCTGGGGAGGAGCGTAGGGGAAGCTGGGGGTGGTGGAGTCGTGGGGGTCCGGCTAGGCGAGGGGCAGCTCGGGGAAGGAGAGGGGATGGTGGTGGTGATGGCGACCGGTGATGGTGGTGGCGGTGGAGGGAGGAGATCGGGAGGAGGAAGAGGGGAGGAGGAGA
The DNA here is from genome assembly GCA_036927795.1 of Iris macrosiphon. Classification (NCBI taxonomy): domain Eukaryota; kingdom Viridiplantae; phylum Streptophyta; class Magnoliopsida; order Asparagales; family Iridaceae; genus Iris; species Iris macrosiphon. The sequence continues at coordinate 21,877,649 of JAYESA010000007.1, read as the reverse complement.
TTGAGAAGGGGCGGCTCGGGGAAGGAGGCTGCCGCGGGGGGGGGGGGGGGAAGGGGAACTCGCCGCGCGGGGGGGGGGGGAAGAGCTCCGGCGAGGGGGGGAGCGGCTGCGGCCAGGCTGGGTAGAGTTAGGGTTTTGAATTTATTTTTCTTTTTATTTTCTTTTCCTTTCTTTTATAGAAAAATATATTATTTTAATATGTAAAATATCTATAGATATTTTGGGATATTTCTCGGAATCTTTTCGGGATTTTTCGGGTGGGTCCCGTCTCCAAATGGACGGTGCAGGTTCACCGGCCAGTGAGGGGGTGACACCTCGCACTGCAATTTGCAGGAAAATCCCTGTAATTTCATAAATTGCGTAAAGTCCTAATTTTGGGAAATTGCGCAATTATGAAATTGTCTGGGAAAATACTCGATTCCTGAAAATTCTAAAATTCACAGGATTGAAGGGAAAAGCTGTGTGAGGGTCCCGAGGGGGTGGGGTGAGTCTGGGCAGGGACTGGGCCTGGTTTTGGGGTGATACGGGCCATCGTATTTAATTAATAAATAAATACTCCGCACGGTATTCTCTAATTATTTAGAGGCAGGTAGGGTCATAATTTTTCTACGGTGTCAATACACTAAATGTAGTATACTCAGTCTAAAAAATTAACGTATTTTTGTTTGGGCAAAACAGGTGCAGGTTGGCCTCAAATCTCTAGGGGTACAGAGATGGGTAAAGAGTAGAAAATAAAATAGAAAATAAATACAGACTTTTGTAACGATATTTGTGCGTCTCAAACGAGGCTCATTTTAGCACATCTGTGAGTTGCACAAAGTTCAGAAAAATAGTCTGGTATGTCTAGGACAGGTATGTGAACTTTGTTCGGGGATAACAGTCAAGGTAAGGCTCCAAATAATTAGGTGATGGACATGTGCACAAGTCAATAGGATATGTAAGCAAAATAAATTAATAAATTGCAATAAATCCTAAATGGCTAAAAATAATCCTAAAAATACTAAAATCTGGTCGAGGGGGTTTACACGGTGACACGTTCATTTCAGTAAATTCTATATGCTGCTTACTTGTAAATGAACTAAGGCAAGATAGAAACCCACAAAATATGCATGCTTCATTAAAACAACGTGTTGATTGGTATAGTCAGGTTAGCTTGCCTTCACCAGTATGCTTCGACATGCTGACCCTCGTTGAAACAGGTTCTCCGTACCAAGTTGTCACGCCCCAGTCCCAAAATATCAGGAACTAGGCCACGTGTCACTGGCCAGCTGACACGTCACTCAGGGCTTAATCCATTTTAATGGACCTAAAGGAACGTGCTACACTGTCCTAAAATACTACAAGTATAAAACAGGTAAATCTATCTCATCCACAATAAAATGTCAGGGAAATAAGTGCTGGATATATATATAAATTGAGTCTGATAAAGTACACAACTGGTGGGTACAAGCCCACTACAAAACTAATAATAGCACAGAAAAATCAGATAGACTAAGTAGCGTCTATCTGAGGAAAATATCTCCATCTCCAGGTGGCAAGCTTCTAGGGTCAGACATACTCTGAGGGTGTTTCCTCTAGCTCCTCCTCGGTAGCACATCTAGCCTCATGATCAGGGCCATACACAGTGGGGTAGAAGGCATCGTCTAGATCTGGCAGGGAACCAGGTCCTCAGTGGGACATAACAAGATACAGAAAATGACATGCCATATATGTAAATACTGAATAAATAAATAAATGAATAAACACAGGGTGCTAACCATCTAAGTGAAATGCAAGTAAAGACCTTGTAGTACGCATGGGAATGTGTCGGCTAGACATATGCTGACTTAATTCACCAATCGTGGCGACTGGCTAGTATATGTGTCATATGCCCCCTGACTCAAGGGCACTCTGCAATCGACCATCTCCGAGGAGCATGGTACGAAGGTATAAAAATATTTAAGGAGGGGGTGTCCCATACGTCTACTAGTTATCTTTTCCACCCAATGTAACTAAATGTCAAGTCGTAATTTCCTGATTTTATACTAAGCCGTGATGCGGGTCACACGTACTGGTAGCTAATCAAATACGTAGCTCGCATCCCAATATGTATTGCAACCTTGTTGCGTGTTTCCGTAACAGGGTCTAGGAGAATATCAGGATACTCTCACAATTGTTGGTGAGTTTATAAGACAAAGTTAATTATACTAATTTTTCAACGTACCAGTTGACTGTACCTGAGGCAGTCTCAGGTACTCATAGTTATATGAAACTCAGAAACAAGAGCATATAACAATATTTGTATTTAAACAATAAACTTGGCAAGGTATACTTGCCTACTCCTTGATAGTGTTGAAACCCTGATCTCACAGTCAGGTTTGTAGGAGCTGGTGACAGGAGGTCACTGGCTGTGTTGGAGCTATCTCCTGCTAAACATACAGGGTTTGTGAATATTCTGAGTATAATATAGAGATATATATATATATACTTATATTCATAAATACATATAATATATATGTATTATAATATGTATATATATATATATATATATAGTATATATAGTAGTATATATATATAGTAATACAATATTAGCAGGGTTTAACCTCTGATATAAATGAAAAGACAGGGCAAAAGTAAATTCTTATATATATGTACTGTATTATACAGTACTATATTATATAGTATATAATATATATATAATATATATATACATATATATAATAAATTGAAAGACAGTGCGAGAAATGTAAATATACATATATATATAGGCTGTATTATCCAACTCAATATTATATATAATATAACATTATATATATATATATATATATATATATATATATATATATATATATAAATAGAAATGACAGTACAGGAATATAAATACGTACTGTATTATCCAGTACTATGTAGTATATATTATATATATATAGATAATATATATATAGGTAATAAATGAAATGACAGTGCATAAATATATACATATATATATATATACATATGCTGTATTATCCAGCAATAATTATTAGTAATAATATAATATATATATAACATATAAATAATATTTTATATAATATTATATACATATCGTATATATTTCATATTAACTATGTATATATATAAATATATGAATACACATATTTATATATATATATATATATATATATATATATATATATATATATATATATATATATAAAACAGAAATAAATACATATATATATATACTTATTATTACATAATATATAACATATAAAATAATATGTTATATATATATAATTATATACACATGTATATATATATACATATATATACATAATATATAATAATAATAATATATTATATAGTATACATATACTGTATTTATACAGTATATAATTAATATAACATTATATATTAATATATATATAACATATATATATATAAGTATTTGTATACATATATATATACATATATATACATATATAAATTTATGCGTTTATACGTATAAACAAGAGGGGGGGTATACCTTCTGACAGGTGGGTCCTACAGGTCGTCGACGGCGGGAGGACGACGACGGAGGTGGCCGGAGAAGCGGCAACAGCAGCAGTAGCTGCTAGCAGCAGCAGCAGCTGTAGCTGCTTGCGAGGGCTGCCGGCGGCGGAGCAGTGGCGGAGGCGGCGGTTCAGGGTGCGGGATCGTCGGAGGGAGGAGTGGGGGTGAGGTTGGTGGTGGTGGCGGCGGTCCACGACGGCGGTGGTGGCGGCTAGAGGCGACCGGAGGTGAGGGTGGTGGTGTAGTCGAGAGCTGGGCCGGGGCACTGTGGGGGTGAGGGCGGCCGGAGGGAGCGTCGTGGGGCGGTGAGGGGGTGGTCGTCGGAGAGAGGAGGTCGGGGCGAGTCGGGTGGTGGGGTTGGTGGCGGTGCACGGTGGCGGAGGGTGGCGCAGGGGTGGTTCGGGTGGTGGTGGTGGCTGCTGTGGGTTGGTGGTCGGGTTGGGTGCTGCGGGGGCTCTAGGCGGCGGAGGAGGTGGCAGTGGTCGGAGGGAAGGGGAGGGAGGTGGCGAGGGCTTCGCCGAAGGTTGGGTCGAAGGCGGTGGCCGGTGGTGGCTGTGAGGAGTCCGGGAATGGGGGGGTCGGGTTTTATAGGTTAGGGCCAATGGCACTAGGTGTAAATAGGGGGAAGTTTGGGGGTATTTTTGTAATTTTGGATTTTTAGGATATTTTTGGCAGATTTCTCTGGATGTTTTGGTGGGTCCCATGTCACCTATTTACTAACCAATGAGGTAATGCCACCTCACATGCAATTTTGCATTAAAAACCCTTGAACTTTCATAAATTGCAAATAGGTCCCAAAGTTGGTATTTTGCGTAACTTTGCAATTTGCCTGATATAAAATACTGATTTTTCGAAATACTGATTTGTAAAAAAATGAGGGAAACAGCTGGAGAAATGTTTTGGGAAGTGTGGGGGTGAGCCTGGGCAGAGTCAGGGTCTGATTCTGAGTGATACAGATCACCGTATTTATTATTTAATAAATACTGCGCATGGTGTTCACTAATTATTTAGGGGTAGTTAGGGTCATAATTTTTCTACGGTGTCAATACACAAATTGTAGTATAATTAGAGTAGAATATTATCGTATTTTTCTTTGGGCAAAACAGGTGCCTACTTGTCCTCAAATCTCTAGGGTACAGAGATGGGTAAAGAGCAGAAATTTAAATTGGAAATAAATACGTACGTCTGTAACGAAATTTGTGCGACTAAAACGATGTACCAAACAAGGTTTCTGGGAGTTGCACAAAATACAGGAAAAGTAGTCTAACAAGTCTAGGGCAGGGTTGTGGATTTTGTTTAGGGTTAACAGCTAGTGTGATGCCCTAATTAATTGTGTAATGAACAGGTGCACAATCAATAAAATATATAATAAATAAATTTTTAAAAAGTTGCAATAATTCTAGTTAGTCTAAACTAATCCTAAATTACTGAAATCTGGTCGAGGGAGTTTACACAAGGCGAACCGAGCGAGGAGCCGAAGTCGTCTACCCGATCCAGTCCAGCTGTTGACGCATCTTCACCGCGCCCCTTGAAGCATTTTGAAGACATGAGCTTGCAACTCTTCATACATAAATGCAGCTCCGTGGCAAAGCTATCCTCCAGCCTGGAGGTCTTTATCATTTTGAGTTTATAAAGGGATGTAATGTACAGGACTGCTATCTCATTTTGAGTCAACTCTTTTGTAAGCCCGTGCGGCATATTAGCTGACTCGTTCAAGAGTTTGTAATAGATGTTCATTATCAATAAAGAGAACTTTTCCATGTTTCAAATCTGTGTTTCAATTATCTGCGTACTCTGAATATGTGCTTGCTATACAAAATACTTTAGCCTTGTGCGGGCGCAACCCCAGGCCCGCACGGCATCACGATTCGGGGGACGCCCTAACGATTCTAAGGAATCGGGTCGTGACATAGTGGTATCAGAGCACAGATTCAAAGTTCCTTAGATTTCGTGCTGGAAAAGTTCCTTTAACGATCAAATTCCTGTGCGCTCGCTAGGCCAAAATGAGATACGTTCATGCAATAAGTCCATAATACATTATGATCCTAATGTAATTTACCTTCTTTTGAAGGAATGGCTCCAGCGCAATCTGCAGCGCAAACACCGGACGAAATGCAAGGCCAAGGAAGTAGTTCGGGCACTTCGGGAAGTTCAGAGAGCCAGCGAGCCGTGCCAAGCATCGATTCCGTCCAACGAATGTTGCAGATGTTGGAGGCAAACCAACAACGGGACGAGGCTCGCTATGAACGGGCCGAGAAGCGGGCGGAAGAGAGTCAGCTCAAGTTTCAAGACAATATAGAAGCGCGATTCTCAGTCCAACAGAAGCAGGTAGATACCCTGCAACAGATCGTTCAGACTTTGGCTTCCAACCATTCTACGGCAAGAGCGCCGACTCCGGTGGAACAGCCCGTGCTTGAAGTAGAGACGCCACAAATTTCAAGGCCGAGGGACGTGACTACCTTCGACTTTGGCCACTTCAAGAAAGTCTGCAACACCCCATTCAATGGGACTGAGGACCCAGTCGTAGCTCTAGATTGGTTGGCCGAACTTGAAGATCACTTCGCTCTGCTAGAGGTCCCCGAAGAGAAGCGCGTTGCCTGCGCGCAACTACATCTCCGCCTCAACGCGCACGATTGGTGGGACGTGCATCGACGATCTCTCCAATTTGATCACGGAGAGGAGGCGATCTCGTGGACGACTTTTCGTGCCGCGTTCGAAGAGGAGTTTGTACCCCCTCCAGTACAACGTCAAATGGAGAACGAGTTCGTGCAACTGAGGCAAGGCAGCATGACAGTTAAGGAGTACTCCGCCGAATTCAACCGACTCTCCAAATTCGCTAGGGCCTATTTACCTGATGTAGCGAGTCGAGCTAGAAGGTTTAAAGGTGGACTATGCCCTGTCATCCATTCGCACGTAGTCATTCATCAGTATCATACAATGCGTGAAGTCATGAATCATGCCCTATCGCTTGAACCATACTATCCTCACGTTCCTGCCGGCGTTGTGCATACCTACAATCACAAACGCCAAAGCAACGAGAGAGGAAATACTGCTGCAAAGCGCCCTAACAACGGAGGGCACCAAAGAGGGAACCCAGGGCCATCGTGTAATTTCTGTAAAAAGCGTGGACACACAGCCAACAATTGTCGCTTGAGACTTGGGTTATGCCTAGCGTGTGGACAATCAGGCCATGCCATTAATTCCTGTCCGAACCTTCCTGATCATCGTCCCCAACGAAATGCTCCCTAACGGTAGGTCATATTCTTAAGTTTCGGGACAAAACTTCCAATTAGTTGGGTAGGATGTAGCGCCCCGTTCTCCCGGTACGGAGAACGCGGCTAAGAAACACAAGACGGTATCGTTCGATCGGGATAGATTGAATTAAGAACTCGTCCTCGTTATGGATTTGTTTCTTCGGAATCGATTCTCATATTCAGTGGACCGCGCCCCAAGGATCGGCTTAGCGGCAGAGTCAGGAGGGACCTCTCCGCTGTTATCTTTTATTGCCTCAGTTTTCGATGTCGCTTGTTGCTTTCGTGCTTTGAGTTGGTTTTGGGATTTGCTTATTTTCCTTGAACGGTTTCGATGGTTTTTATTATTTTCGTTCATTGAACTGTACTTCTATTCCGAGATTGAAAAGAGAGGAAGAAGTATTAATCGAGCTGTTCGTGTGCAGGTTAACGAGCAGTAGGCGGCTTGCGAGCGGAGTCGTGAAGCGCCTCTTTCCTTCTCCTTCCAACTATCTAAGTGAGTGGCTACCAACCCGATTAGCTAGCCCTGCTTCCAAGCTTCACATCTAATAAATCTGCATTCTTCTTTGTCCCGATCAAACGATACCAAGTAATAATAAAAGAAACCAAGATAAAAAGGGAATAGACTTGGTTATTATGCTTGTCAATCAAACCTGTGAACTGTTGCCTTATCGTATGCTTGTTCGTGCAAATGTTCTATGAATTATGCTAAGTATGACACACACCTTGTATTGTGCATAATTGTTCAGGGAGGCTATGCTAAATAAATCATGCATTACTACTTGTCGTGCACTCGTGTTCTTGCACTCGTGTTGCCTCAACTGCATGAATTGTTAACTTGTTAATCATGTTCGATCATGGACAACTTATGCACAAGGTATAGTTCTGCGAACGGTCGCTGGGGCACTGGCACCGATCCGATCTGGGCGGAACTCGTGTAATAGTCATCGTGTACGGGACAAGATGGCTTGCAGCGCCTCGTGTACTATCGTTGCATGCTATCCTTGTCTCGGACTAGTCCACTATGGCAATCATGCCATTGATCATCGTGTATATTAAACCTGTTGCAAAATAACTTGTGTCTTCGTGGCAGGGAAGGCATGGTAAGTATTATGCAGGTAATTCAGACGGGCAGGTAAAATCCACCAAACGGTGGCACGTTCATTTCAGTAAATTCTATATGCTGCTTACTTGTAAATGAACTAAGGCAAGATAGAAACCCACAAAATATGCATGCTTCATTAAAATAATATGTTGATTGGTATAGTCAGGTTAGCTTGCCTTCACCAGTATGTTTCGACATGCTGACCCTCGTTGAAACAGGTTCTCCGTACCAAGGCGAACCGAGCGAGGAGCCGAAGTCGTCTACCCGATCCAGTCCAGCTGTTGGCGCATCTTCACCGCGCCCCTTGAAGCATTTTGAAGACAGGAGCTTGCAACTCTTCATACACAAATGCAACTCCGTGGCAAAGCTATCCTCCAGCCTGGAGGTCTTTATCATTTTGAGTTTATAAAGGGATGTAATGTACAAGACTGCTATCTCATTTTGAGTCAACTCTTTTGTAAGCCCGTGCGGCATATTAGCTGACTCGTTCAAGAGTTTGTAATAGATGTTCATTATCAATAAAGAGAACTTTTCCATGTTTCAAATCTGTGTTTCAATTATCTGCGTACTCTGAATATGTGCTTGCTATGCAAAATACTTTAGCCTTGTGCGGGCGCAACCCCAGGCCCGCACGGCATCACGATTCGGGGGACGCCCCAACGATTCTAAGGAATCGGGTCGTGACACTGTGCGACGGCGTCTTGCGGCGTACGGCGACGATGGTCCAGCGGTCGTCGGCGGTCGAGGATGGTCGGGGTGGTAGAGGAGATGATGGTGGTGGTGGTTGGCTAGGTTAGGGTTTAAATAGGGTGAGGGGAAGGGAGTTACTGGAAGAGGAAGAGGAGGGGGTCGGGGCCGTTGTCGGGAGGGGAAGGGGCGCGGTCGGCGGTTGTTACAGCGGGGTAAAGGGTTTGTGGGTTTTGGGTTATCAGGTTTGGGTAGGTTTAGGATCCGGGTCTGGGTTAGTTTAGTGGGTTGGTTTGGTTTGGGGTTGTTTGGGTTGGTTTATTAATAACTCTATATATGTAATTAGCTATCTAAAAATAGTTTTGGACCCCAATAAATTTCAGAAAAATTCTACAATACTCTATTAATAGTTTTACACCCAAAAATATATTTTTTGCACTATATTAATAATTAATTAAATACACATAATTATAAATCCATGAACGAATATTTATTATAATTAGCTAAAAATTACAGAAAAATCTTCCTTAATCTCAAAAATTCATAATTATAATAATTAAAATTCTAAAATTAAATTCTAAAAATTAGGGTGTTTACACGTGCAGACTAAGGATTCATCAAAGGGCCAAAGACACTCACCGAACGAATGAACGAGAGAATGGGGAAGCCTTATGCAACGATCACTCCTTGGTTATGCATCCTGAAATTGCAACAATACTTGGTTAGCATCCTTCGATATATTTCTCTTACGATTCAAAAAGAATGCGCAAGCGAGAAAAATGAATCATGAAAACCATGTCATCGAAAGCAAGACAAAACACAAAGCAACACAAAATTAAGCAGCAAAACAACCAACAATAATTCTTGGACTCATTTCAATAGAAACCGTTCCACCAGTTTGAAGGGTTCATTGCATTTCGTCCGTGTTGATTTGGTGGTAAGGTTTTCCCGAGACTCGATTTTCAACCGAGTCAAAGTAACAAGTGTTCCATAAGTAAACCGCTAGAAGCAGGGCATTACATATAGTCCTCATCCCCAACTTCTAAATCTTCAAGTCCGAAAGCTTCACATATGTCAGACTCCCCCACACTCGAATGACATTGAAGTTGGGTCTGACTTTGAACCAGAATTTGTGAGGAGTGACATCGGAGGTCGTGTATGGCACTCTGTTCAGAATGAACGTAGCCGTCAGCACGGCTTCTCCCCAGAAGCAGTTTGAAAGACCCGTAGTTAACAACATCGAGTTCATCATCTCTGTCAACGTCACGTTCTTCCTTTCTGCTACTCCATTTGATTTAGGAGAATACAGAGTAGTCGTCTCATTGACTATTCAATGTTCTTTGCAGAACGATGCAAATTTAATAGACCTATACTCTCCGCCTCGATCACTTCTGAGTCTCTTTAGTTGTTGCCCTGAATGACGTTCAGCCTCAACCCTGAACTCCTTGAACTTCTTGAATGTTTCATATTTTATCTTGAGTAGATAGACGAATGCGTACTTCGAGTAATCGTCGATAAAAAAAAATCTATCTTGGCCTTTTGTGGAGAACTGATTGAAATCACAGATATCTGAGTTCACCAACTCTAGAAGATCTGTGCTCCGGTTTACCCATTTGAATGACTTTTTTGTGATATTTGTCTGCGCACAAACCTCACATTTTTCTACCTCTTTACCCCCACATTTGGAGATAAGCCCTAGACTAGACATCTTGTGGTACAGAGTACATGTCCTAGTATGGTGTCCCACAACTGTTATAATGAGACTCTACTCACAAGCAGAGGCTCAAACATTCATCTGATATTGAAAGACTTGTTTCAAAGTATGTCTCCTACCAAGATATCACCATCTGGCAACCATGGATGTTCACCCTCAAGTCTGCAACAGACTTTCTGAGATCAGATCCTTGGTAATCATTGGTACTTTGCTACACGTGCTTCTTTTACTGTAACTTTTCGAAGTCCAGAACCATTGTCTCAATCCCCATATCCTCTGCTCCTTGTTCGCTATCGATCGAGACCTTTGACCTTCTTCAATGATAGGCTTGACCTTGGTGAACTGCTCTTCCTAGAGCTCTCGTGGCTAGATGTACCACTGTCTATCTATCAGTCAACAACCACGCCAGATGACTTAACCTGCGCAATCATAGCAACCAAGTTAAGTAATCAAAATAACCAAGTTAAGCTTTTACCTTGCTATTTTGGTTTGGAAATGGATCAGCAATTCTCATTCCCATTGTCCTTCATGCTTGAAGAGACATGCGCCAAGTTGCGCATAACCCTATGCCTACAACCTGGTCGCGCATAGACCTTGCTCAGAGCCAGCCACAAGGGTGATTCCATGCACCAAGTTCCGTCATGCACCGAAGGAGCGCCATGCGCAGAGACTATCATGCACCGAGCCTGCCATGTACCTAGACTGCCATGAACACCATGCACAGAAACAAGTCACGCACTATGCCAATCCATGCGCCAACTGATGCCATGTGCCGAGACTGCTATGCGTCGAGTTCTGTCATGCGCCAAGCAAAGCCATGTGCAGAAACAACTCACGTATAGTGCCAGTCTCCATGAGCCAAGTGCAGTAGACATCTTCGTGCGGCAACTTGCATCAGATGTCTTCCATCCTCTTGGAATGTGCGTCTCCTGCGACGCTAGCCTCCAATTCTTCTCCATTCGCAGGAATGGTAGATCCAGGATCTGGCAATACGCGTCCATCACTTGACAGAGGACTCCTTCCTCATCAAATGATAGAAGTGTAGCCCGTCAATCTTCTCAAGTTTGGAAAACTTGTGTCCAGAAGACTTGAACGGATGTTCTCCATCTAGCTCAGATCTTGCTTTAAGATTGTTAGTCCCGAGGCGGATCTAAGATGGTAGAACATGGGCCAATAGCAAAGCTACAAGCGAAACCCAAAAGTTCGCTCTATACTAGAACCCAAGTTGTCGTCGTGACATAAAGATTCCAGCAAACAAGTTTGCCCTCTGAAGAACTCGATTCCAACGGATCACAAAGAACCAAGGGAGAAGTTGGCACACCAGAAACTCGCAAGAGTCTCTCTCCAAGTGATGCACAACTCCTAAGAAGCACACCTCATGTTACAAACAGTCTACAAGGAAAAAGAAGTTATAATAGATTGTTCTTCTCTTTACATTCGCAGACGCTACAATGAGATAGAACAGAACAAAGAGAAGAAGAAGAAGAAGAAGAAGAAGAAGAAGAAGAAGAAGAAGAAAGATCTAAACAGAACTCCTGCTGGGGTGATCAAAACCACCGGCGCTCAAAGCAATATTCGCCCTATCCGCGATCTGCTCCCAGGATCCAGCAAGATCTCGAAGAACTTCTGGAACCTTTGTATCACCTCCCTTCTGGACTCGCACGAACTCATGGACTCCTTGGCGCAGCAACCTCTCTTCAACTCTCTCTCTCTCTCTCTCTCTCTCGAAATTATCAATCACCCTTCAAAGAGCAACGAAGGAGAGTATTTATAGAGGAACCCGGCCATATAGTCCGTTACAAAGAGATTAGAACAAAATTAATTCAAATTCCACAAAATTCGATCTGAATTAAAGATACAATATTTCTATGACCGACTCTGAACCGCCTTCAGCGGAGCAACGCATCAGGACAGCGGCGCAGTGACCGAACGAGCATCGCCCAACTACGCATGCACGCATGGCCGCGCAGCGCCCGCTCAGCACCCGCGCTAGCAACAACGCATGCAACTCGCACATAAACGAGCGCATAGTGCCTATGCTGACGTGCTAAGTGCGCCAACAAAGCACCACTTTGCGCCCTTGAGCCCGAGTCGCTAGGGGCTTAGCTCCTATGGAATAAATTCCAAGAACATGACAAAAAACATGAATGCTTTCATGAGGAGTTAATAATTTTTTCTCCTAGAAAAATACCCCCACATGGCACTCATGTGCCTCACCACATCCCATGTGCATACCTCAACACAAGCAAAACATTATATTGAGATACTCATTTAGTGGTGTAGCCGATATGGGACTATCTTTCACTAGTCCAAAGAAAAAAACACCAACAAAACAAACACAGGAAAGAAAAAAATCACAAATGAAATTAAGGAAAGGAGAGCAGAAACATTGCTAATAGAGCTTTGACGGAAGTATTGGAGATAAATTGCTGACCAAGTGAACCCAACCTAAGACAGAAATTCAAATCTCATTTCTCATCTCTCGTCTTTCTCACAGAGAGAGCTCAAGAATGGCACTCTGCTCCTTTCTTTGACACATCCCTCGAGGAGAACCAAAGTATTCGAATAGGTATATAAAAAAAAAGATATTTAGTTTTAGGATCTCATAATATTAAAATTGTGTTTATATCTTCGTATTCTCCAGAATATGCTTTAGATCTCGTCCCAGCAGTTGTTGACTTGGCTGATCGTATAAAATGGAGACCTAAATACAAATTTGAATATTATACGATACCTTAAAATTAAACAGTATGTGAGTGTTGTGTGACTCATGTTACTTAGTTTTGCATGGTGGGAGTTGTGACTTGGATTATTTAGTTATGCCATAACCAATCAAAAATGAGACTTGTGACATTGTTGTTTGCATCTATCCTAATCTCAGCTGCCACACAACCCTTATGGCTACTTACTATGCAGTCCATGCAGTAAGCCCAAGAAAAATTCTAGCCCTAAGATCTAGTGTTCTAGACAGATTTTTGGTGAGGAAAGACTAGGGAAGTAGGAGAGGTTGATTAAGGAGGATGCAAATGGGGCTTTGGTAAGTGGTCATGGTGGGTTCTTCTTGATCTATTAGTAGGAGGATAAAAAAATGTCATGCTAGGTTGAGGGGATCCTATGGTCAAGATTAAACTAAGTTATCCTACAAATTTATTAATAAAACAATTTACCAAGATTAATGTTAATCCTAATTAACCAAAGTTCTCCAAATTAATAAATCAAGAGGATTCCAACATGATATTGGACATAAACCTAGACCCAGAGGAGTCACTAAGTCTCAACAATACCAAGCTACAAAAATATAATCTACAACCACCCTACAGTACAATAACACAGACTAGTATAATATACGAATATCAAAACATGAGATTTACAACAACGGGGCAGGAGACCCAGGACTCGGCTCGGCAACAATCTCCCCCCTACTTTTTGATCAGATGAAGGTGGAGTTTAGGGACATCAACAATTTGTACTGTCATGTTCAAGCCCAGGTAACCTCTATGAACATGAGACTACTCTGCCATAATAAAATATGTCCAAACAGTAGACGCATAGGTAAACCTACTTCTTCTTTTTTCTGCCATGCAGTTTAAACTCATACAACCTACAAGTTTTAAACTCATACAGCACCCTAGGACTTGTCTAGACAGAGCTAAAATATATAAATATTATGTAGGAAATTACATTCGTCTCCATGGCACATTAAGGCGGAAAGCAAAAAAGAATGGCACCCAAAGAAACATGTTATTTGATTATCCTTATTATATTTAACCTTTCGTATTCATTATTCAAGATTCACTAACCTTGTTTTTCCTACACCATTCTTGCCAACACCCTTCATAGTCCATGAAAATGTTTACCAAATAAGAGCCATGGAGAGCGCACGAAAGATTCTGAATTCACTTTGGAGAGAGAACAACATCAATACCCAGCTGTCAACTTATAACCACAATAATATATTACAACACAACAGATCACAAAGGAGCATATTAGGCAAGTCTAACCAAGCAAACCAAATACTTGAATCATATAAGCTTTCCATAACACAATATAACAGAGCACAATGAAGTTCAACAATCGACAGAAATTTCCAGTGAGACAGGAAGGTGGCTTCACTGCAGATACGCAACAATGTACCAAAGCTTTATTCACATGTGCATCTTTTATTCGAATTGTATTCATGCTTTATTTGATGTTTCAAGTTATCACGCAGCCTCCTCGACTCAAGGCTGTGGTTTCTCTAATAACCTCAATAGCATCTTTGTCCCCACAGCACCCTTAGTGCTAACCAACTTGTAGGAGCTCATGAACTTTGCCGCAAATTCTGTTGGAAGAAGCGAGAAGGTGAGCATTGAGAAAATTAATCAATCTTGTCCCTAGGCTGAAATTATACATATAGTCCAATGACAAAAAGGTTAAACACATCTAATGAACCCCAAGAAATATGTTTCTATTCTTTTTCGCTCATTTCAGGGTCTCAGGGTTCCTGAAAAAAAACAAATAGCTTTTGTTCCTCAAGAGAAAGGACAGGTGTTTATGTTGATATGGTATGATGGGTGTCATATTTAAGTATAGTATAAGCACATGGGAATATCCTGAGGACATATTTGGGATGCCAGAATATGTCACAGGATATTCCATTATGAGATTATTGTCATAATGATTGAGATCATTGTATTAATGACTGTAAGGCTATATAATGCCACTGAGACAATCAATCAACTAATTTCAACATGGTATCAGAGCCAGGTTTCCACAAACCCTAGCCGTCACCAAGCTTCCACAAACCCACAAGAGGATTTCCTAGATCTCCTCCACCGAACTCTTCCACGCCCCCCCCCCCCCCTTCTTCCCTTCTCCGCCCTTCGCAGGCCGCCCTTCGCTGTTGCTGTCCCGTCCCGCTACTGCTGCGGCTACTACTGCTGCTGCGGCTGCTGCGACTGCTGCTGCTGCTGCGACGGCGGCTGTGACATGCGTGCTGCCGCCTCCTCCGCACCAGCACGAGACAGCGCCTAATAAGGATGCCTAGATCTGAAAAAAGGGGGGACATGTTCGGATCTAGGAGCGGACGACGAGGACGAGCGTGAGTCGTGGAGCGGACGTGACGTGATTGGATAGACGACGCATCGATGGAGGAGATCATCAAGAAGCTAGATTTTGCAGAGGTGGCGACGTTGATGAAGTTGTTGACGATGTCGGCTGGTGAGAACACGACACGAACGTCGCCGGAGTTGAAGCTTCCCTCCATCGATCTGAAATTAGATGGACCAGTCACCTATCTGAGTTGGTCACGGCGAGTGAGAAGAACCCTCGCAGAAAAAAACATGGAGGGGTTCCTGACGGACGAGGCGACAGAGCCGGACGAGGGCTCGACAGGACGCGATGAGTGGAAGTCCACTCATATGGTGATCTACATCTGGCTTCTCAACTCCTTAGTCCAGTCTATTGCCGCCACAGTAGACGGTATTGAGATGGTGAAAGATGTGTGGGAGAAGTTGAGAAGGACCTATGATGGTGTGGGGAACAACTTACGGGTCTTCCAGATAAAGGGGGAGATTGATGACACCGTACAGGGAGAGAAGACGATGCAGGAGTATGCCACGGAGTTGGAGCGTCTGTGGTTGGATTATGATCACTCCTCAGATCGGACGAGCTGCGGGGACCCTAAGTGTAAGGAGAGACAGGTGTGTCTGCAGGAGAGGACGATGAAGTTCCTCAAAGGGCTGACTGAAGCTTTCGCACAGAGGACGGCCCTACTTCTAGCCCAACCAAAGATCCCTAGCCTTGAGGAGGCTATCTCAGCCATGATCCAGGAGGAGACACGCATCAGGCTGCAAGCCGGGACAGGTGGTCCCCCCGAAGCAAAGTCAGCACTAGCGATCACCAGCTCAGGTAACACAGGATCTAAGGGAGAGCCCTGGCAGCATAACCGGCAGTGCTACAACTGTGGGGAGATGGGTCATCATCGGTATGCTTGTACCAAACCACCTAGGGAGGGAGATTCAGGTGGTGGACGAGGACCGTTCGGCGGACGAGGATATAATGGAGGACGTGGTCGTGGTCGAGGGGGTAGACGAGGCGGCCGAGGAGGTTATCGGGTGAACCTCCTGATATCAGAAGGGAACGGAGAAGTTGATGGCACCTTTACTGTGGAAGACCAGGCACTGGGAGACATGAGGAGTAGAACAGAGGAGGCGTCCACCTCATTCTTTGTTAGGGGCAACGCTGTCATGTATGCCCATCCATCAGAAGGTACTGACGAATCACTTGCCCTTGCGTCTATCTCTTCCCTTAAATCATCAGACTGGATTATCGACTCGGGAGCATCTCGGCATGTGACGGGGAATGCTAGTGAGTTTTCTTCCTACACTCACCTAGCATCATCAGACAACATTCAGACAGCTGATGGCACTTTCCAGCCAGTGGTCGGTAAGGGTACTGTTAATTGTACAGGTTCAGTAAGATTATCCAATGTTTTACATGCTCCATCCTTTCCAGTCAGTCTCTTGTCCATTAGTTCTATAATCCTCCAACTTAAATGCATTGTTTCTTTTGATATTCCTAAGGTGACCTTCCAGGAGAAAGGGACAGGACGAAGACTTGGGACTGGCACTTGGCATGAGGGACTGTGGTACCTAGATCGAGAAGGACTGGACTCAGCATTGGTATCTATGGCAGAGAAGGCTGGCATGGAAGGACTGCAGCAGAGGACTGAGGATACCTTGATACTCCATCATCGGAGGATGGGACATTCTTCCTTTGATACTCTAAGTAAGTTGTATCTAGAGATTTATGCAAAAACAAATAAAGAGAAATTAGTATGTGATGCGTGCGAGTTAGGAAAACTTACTAGGAGCTCATATGTTAGCACGGGTCATAGGAGCACTTTTGCTTTTGAGGTAGTACATTCTGATGTCTGGGGTCCATGTGCTACTAACACTATGAATGGTTATAAGTACTTTGTTTCTTTCATTGAGTGTGCCTCTCGTGTTACCTGGTTATATTTGATGAAAAATAAGAATGATGTACCTGCTTGTTTTCGGGATTTCCATAAGCATGTCCAGACTCAGTACAAAACAATTGTGAAGGTACTGAGGTCTGACAATGGAACAGAGTATACCAACAGGACGATTGCAGAATACCTGTCAGCACACGGAATACAGCATCAGACCACCTGTGCATACACACCAGCACAAAATGGAGTTGCAAAAAGAAAAAACAGACACCTTCTGGAGGTCGCAAGAAGTATGATGATCGACATGAATGTCCCACAGAGTCTGTGGGGGCATGCAGTGTTGACAGCAGCTCAACTCATCAACAGGATGCCCTCGAAGGTCCTCGGATGGAAGTCCTCATGTGAGGTATTGCAAGGCAATAATAGTGGGATACTCCCACTGAAGGTGTTTGGGTGTGTGTGTTTTGTGAAGGACAACAGGCCATCAGTTGGAAAACTTGACCCTAGAGCGGTCAAATGCATCTTCGTAGGCTACTCGACGACCCAGAAGGAGTATGTGTGCTGGAGTCCAGTAGAGAAGAAGAAGTTTGTCAGTATGGATGTCCACTTTCGGGAGCATGAGCCATACTACCGCCAGGACGGAACTTCACACAACACGCCTAATACTGCCAGTATTAGGCGAGAGGGGGAGATGGAGAACTTGGTGGTAATCGATTTAGAAGTTTGGCATGGAGGCACGGAGAAGGGACAAGAAGGTGAAGGTGTTAGGCCTACGGCTCAGGGAGAGTTACTTACCTATAGCAGGAGAGAGAAGCAAACTGCAGGACCAGTACCGACAGTGCCAGTGCCAAGTCCCTTGCCTGCGTTCGTCCCAACTCCTGAGGCACCGACACCAACCCCCCTTCAGGTGATACCCCCTCCTTCACAAGATATCATTCCTCCTCCTTTTACTCCTCCCACACCACTATCTGTACGGAGGACCACTCACAGCAATACAGGAAATCCTCCAAACAGATATGGTTGGGATATTGCTCAGTTTGTTTCTTATGACCATATCCCTTCTTCTCATGGAGCATTTATAGCATCTTTGGATAGTATTACTGTACCTAACAATTGGCAGGTTGCCAAGAACGATCCAAAGTGGAAAGCGGCAATGCACGAGGAGTTGGGAGCTCTGGAGAAGAACCACACTTGGGAGCTTGTGAGACTGCCAGAGGGGAAGAGAGCAGTTGGATGCAAGTGGGTCTTTACCGTGAAGTAGAACCCAGATGGACAGGTTGAGCGCTACAAAGCTCGACTAGTAGCCAAAGGATACAGTCAGACGTACGACATCGACTATGACGAGACCTTTGCATCAGTTGCAAAGATGAGCACTGTCAGGACTCTGATTTCTCTGGCAGCGAATGGTGGATGGAAGCTACACCAACTGGATGTGAAGAATGTGTTTCTTCACGGAGATCTAGTGGAGGAGGTGTACATGGAGATACCACCAGGATTTGGCACCAATCAGACAGTAGGCAAGGTCTGCAGGTTGAAGAAGTCCCTCTATGGACTGAAGCAGTCTCCTCGAGCGTGGTTTGACAGATTCAGAAGGACGATGATAGGGATGGGATATCAGCAGATCAATGCTGATCATACTGTGTTCTTCCGTCGGAGTGGAGGCCACATCACCATGCTTGCGGTGTATGTGGACGATATGATTATCACAGGAGATGATGAGCAGGAGATCGCCCAACTCAAAGGAAAGCTTGGCAAGGAATTCGAGGTGAAGGATCTCGGCCTTCTTCGGTACTTCCTTGGGATTGAGATTGCTCGAGAAGCAGAGGGGATTGTTCTCTCTCAAAGGAAGTATGCACTGGACCTTCTCACAGAAACTGGGATGTTGGGGTGCAAACCTGCAGCGACACCAATAGATCAGAGGTTCAAGATTGATGCTGAGGCTGTAGAACCAGTTGATCGGGACAGATACCAGAGACTGGTTGGCAAGTTGATCTATTTGAGCCACACACGTCCTGATATCTGCTTTGCAGTAAGTGTGGTGAGCCGCTACATGCATGACCCACGGAAGGGTCATATGGATGCAGTGTACCAGATTCTGAGGTACTTGAAAGGTGCTCCCGGGAAGGGACTAATATTCAGGAAGAACAATCACGTGAGCATCGGGGGCTACTGTGATTCTGACTGGGCTAGTTGTGCTGATGACAGGAGGTCTACCTCGGGATATTGCATATTTGTAGGAGGTAACTTGGTCTCCTGGAGGAGTAAGAAGCAGTCTGTGGTGGCCAGATCGACAGCTGAAGCAGAGTACAGAGCTATGGCCTTGGGAGTTGCAGAGCTGCTATGGTTGAAGAATATGCTGGTGGAGCTGTAGCTGAATCAAGGAGCCAAGATGAAGCTGTGGTGTGACAATCAGTCAGCTATTAGTATCGCCAACAATCCAGTACAGCATGACAGGACCAAACACATCGAGATTGATAGATTCTTCATCAAAGAGAAGTTGGATAGTGGATTACTGGAGCTTGGCCATGTTCCAACCAGGGATCAAGTAGCAGATGGACTAACCAAGGGACTCGCCTCAGTGAGCATGATTAGAGGATGTGACAAGATGGCTTAGTGAATATCTTTCACCCATCTTGAGGGGGAGTGTTGATATGGTATGTTGGGTGTCATATTTAAGTATAGTATAAGCACATGGGAATATCCTGAGGACATATTTGGGATGCCAGAATATGTCACAGGATATTCCATTATGAGATTATTGTCATAATGATTGAGATCATTGTATTAATGACTGTAAGGCTATATAATGCCATTGAGACAATCAATCAACTAATTTCAACAGTTTATTGTACAGGGAACGTCTAGAAATGGCTTTCTTACAGATTAGTGATACAATAACAAAAGTCAACCCTACGACGCGTAAAAATAAATGGATTCTCAATTGCACCCAAAAAGCTCTTAGAAATTTGTCAGGGTTCTTCCCTAGTTAATTGTGTTAAAGGTAGCCTATATAAATGGCTAGGTGAAACCCATATTACCTAATTGATAGGAAAAAATCTACTATATAGATTATTCCATAAATGGGCCTGTATGACACATAGATAAGCCTATCCACAAGTTCGCTTACGAGACACCAATTTGAGTTTCATAAAGATTATTCATGACAAGTATTTGGGGCCATGATGCATTAAATGGAAAAGGTAAATGGGGAATGCAAGGTATTGCCAATCCTTCCATGGTTAATTACCTTAATTCTTTTATGACCAAGAGCCTATCAAATATTATGCACCAAGAGATTTCAAAAGTTTACCTTCAATTCTCATAAAGCAGCGAACATTTTTCCGTAGATCATTAAACTTGTCACTGGAGTTCTCTTGTCTATCAAGTGAAGATGGTAAAGATTTCTCAGGATTCAAGAAATAATCATTGCCATGCTGTGCATCAAGAATACACTACATGTCAGCGTGTCTTCATTAGAGAATGATATAATACAATAATAATGATTGATAAGTAGGCATAGCAAACAATGGACAGGTGTGTTTTTTTCTACTCACAATTTTGTATTCCTGATATAAGGCATCAATCTCTTTGTGGAACTGACCATCCAAAAGCTTCTTCAGTTCGGATATCAGAATCTTTCCAAGAAAAAAAAACATATACACTCATGAACATTCCCAATACAAGTATCACATAAAATAGATTAGAAGAGGGGAAGTGTACATTGAAAGTAAAGTCTGGTGGCACATTATGCTCAATCAGTTTTTTAAGCTTGCCACGGATGACATATAACCTTCATAAGAAAACCACCATCAATTTTTTGATTCTTCCCTCAAGTCAATGAAAAGAAAACAAAAGCAATCTTGGTAACAATTTTTCACTGCCAACAATAGATATAGACAGTTCCACAAACAGTTAGCACAAGATTTATGCAAGGACAAGAATACTTACTGCATTGGGCGTTGTTCATTCACAATGCTTTTAGCTATGTTAGCAATTTCATCTTCCCATCCTGTCAAGCAACCTGGCCTTCCGTAAATGAGTGACTGCAATTTAAGTTAAAGAAACCACATTAAATTCTAAGAAACTGACAAGTTTCAGTTACAAAGAGGAAAATAGAAGGAACATAATATGTAGTTCTTACTCTAAACTGAAGTTTCCAACAAAATAAAAGCCTCTCATTCAAGTAGAGGATGAGAAGGGAAAAAAGATAAGCATCATAATATTTGTACAAGATAAATACTTTAAACACATGGAAGAATGTTGCAGATGCTAATTCAATCATTAGTAGAACTTATCAAAGAGAAAATGCACTAACAAGTTAAAACACAAAAACAAGGGTAGTTGTAGCATAGATGAAGATGATGTACATCCTTACAGTTAATCAGTATTCAGTACACTGATAACTTTGGATCAAGCATCTAGGCAAAGCTTAGGGTCTGCACCTATGTTGCACGGGCATGGCAAAATGGTGCCCTTATTCGTATTGTGTCCATACACGTATTCTTGTAACATAGGTGATTAAACTTAACTTATTTGAAAATACCTGTATCCCATATATGTATCGAGTCCTTGCCCATATCCGCATCCGTACTCTCGCAACATAGGTCTGCGCCAATAAAATGTGGTGAAGAAGTGAAAGAGGTAACATATGCATGTTGAATAAAGACCCATAAGGTATCACCAATTTCTATTAGCTTATCTAAATGAAAAATACAAAATAAAAATGCCTTTATCCCAAATATTTGGGTCGGCTACATGAAACATTATAGACCCATAAGGAACCCATGTTAAAGGGCCATCTCTTCTCTCACATTAGCAATTAGCAAAAGCAATATTCCTTTTCAGTCTCAATCTAAGCTCTCTTCTCTTACGTCTACTCCTAGCTCTGGTTGGTCATTAGCTTAATACTTATGACTCCTAACCAGTGCATCAATTGGTCTGTCCAATGTGTCCAAGCCATGTAGCAATTTATCTAATCTTATTCTCAGTTAACGACACCTACAATTCTCTATGTATGCACTCATTTCATATCATATCTTTTAATGCGTTCTTGGTCATCCATCTCAAGTCTCAACATTCTCATTTCAGCAATGTTCAATTTTTGGACATGTCCATTTGATGACCAACATTCATATCCTTAAGCATGGCTGGTATTTTTGGCGGTCATGTAGAATTTTGCTTTCAATTTGAAAGATATCTTACAATCACAAAGCACTCCTGAAGTTCCTCCATTTCAACCATCCTACCTTTATGTGTTTATTCTAATGAACATCCATCTCAACTTTTCCGTCAAGGTGAATGATCACACCTAAACAGCGAAAACGATCACTTATAGGTATATATTGACTATAGATTCCTAGAAAAGCTACATTTCATAAGCTTTTTTTTGTTCTACTAATTTTAAAACCTTTAGATTCTAAAGAGTCCCTATTCACACTTCTCATAAACTATTTTTGCAATACTAATTTTAAAACCTGTATATCCTAAAGCTTCTAATTAAACTAAAACTCTTCTCTAGTCTCATAAACTAAGTAATAACACAATATTATCAACAAATAACATACACCATGAAATTTTTATCCCAATGGAACTAAGAAGTTCATACGTAACCAGAACAACGAGGTAAATATTTAGTGCTGATCCTTGATGTAGGCCCATGGTAAACTTAATTGGAGATCTATCTCCAGTTGTCCTCACAACAGTTCCAATTACATCATACAAAATAAGAGTATGAGACATAAGAATTATGATTTAATCATGCACTAATGTCTAGAAGGGCAAATAAAGCTTACAATCTCAGTTTTGCTACCAGTTTTGGCAGTTTGGGATTGGGGGTTTCAATGGTTTTGAATCAGTCAGTTTCAGATCTTCCAATTCCAATCCAAAACAGCCACAACGTATGGTTTCGTCCTGTGTAAAACCTTGCATTAGACAACTTGGAGATAACCAATGGATTAGGTCCGAGAAATATATTGCATCCATAACAAAGCCAAATAAGAGTTTGGAATTCCCAATCAAATCAATTACCCAATTCACCCCAGTAATGTATAGGGGTATCCTTACTAGGTCCAATCTATTCAGGTTCAGGTACTTTGTTCAGTGCTTATTCTCCTTTCTTCTATTGTTCAAGCGTATAACGAACATGATTCACAAACCAACTGAGCCTCCTAGCCCCATATGGAAAATAAAGACAAGGAGTGTCCCACGTTCTTAAACTCGTACCGCGTTCCTAAACCTGATGACCCAGACATACCACATTCCACATTCCATCTAACTATGGATAAGACACAAATCCATTTATGCACTTACTCAGAACGCTAGTTAGATTCAAGGTACAACTTAACAAAACAAAGAAGAAGTCTCAGGTCAGAACTAAAGCCAACAATATGTAGTGTAATCTCTTGATTCTATTGTACAAAAGAATAGCAAAGATACATGTACAAGCACTTGTGGCTTTAAGTAATATCAACAAATTTAGTAATATTTCCTATATGGGAAACAAAGATTGTACAAAAAAAATCTATGATTTGAGATACTGGCTAAAGTAGGCAACACAAACATGTAACCAAAAATTGATGAGATGACTGTACTAAAACTAGAAAAGACTTAAGTGTTATGTGCATATTGTAAGTGGTGTGTGTCGCACTTATGAGCAAGAAGATGGAGAACATACAGAAATGATAGCATGCAAGAAGAATGAGGTGCCCCCACAAGGGAAAGGAACTAAGTTTAGTGCTGAATGACTAGTAAAGGCAAGAGCCAAAGTAGATAGTGCAGTGCATCGCCACTGAATCAAAAGTTACTCTTAATAGGCTCAAAGAAGACTTCACAAATTTCATAAAAAAAAAAAAAAAAAAAAAAACAAGACTAACTATGATACATGTCTATTGTAGGTCAGAGCATTTCAACACAACCAGATAAGAAGGCAAAGCAGTAAGCAACTGCATAGCATAATCTACATTAATCAAATAGTTTTTAACAAATAACAAATGAATTTAATTCAAATTGAAATGAATCTTTAACTGAAATTTGACTATGGGTACATGTGAACTACGTGCAACTTGCTCACCTTGACTTCCAGGAGGCTTCAAATGAGCGAATTGCCTGCTGAAGATTATGCTTTGAGTTCTTAGCAATTATTTCTGCCACATCATGTGGTAACTCTATGCACTCTTTCTTCGCAATATGCTCCAAAACTTCAACAATTGTAAATTAAGTTTTACTTGAATAGACTCAACATATGAAGATCATAAACTCAAATATAGGCATATCTACAATGAATCACCTTATTGTCTGAAGGAGGTTGGAGTTTTACAATTTTGCAGAGATGCTTAATTATTTGAAGCTTTGAGGCATCATAGCAGCAAAAGAACTAAAGAAGATCTTACAACCTTTGTACTTCTCCATGATCCACCGAATATAATGTTGAGCATCTGTTGAAAGCTTGTCGGCCTCATGGATGACAATAGCTGGCAAAGTTATTTAAAAATATGTGTATCTTATAAGACCAAAATAAACATAGCATAACTGAAGTATTCTTCATTTCATTTCCTAGTGCTCATAAATATTTCACAAAGGAGATATAAAATCATGTATGGGAAATTTTGCTAATCTCAAACATAATAACTATGTACTAGCTGGCATATGAAAGAAGTGTAGTGTCAGATACCTCGACAATTAGAGTGATCACAGTAAGGAACTTTATCTGAAGGTTCACGGGATTCATTTATCAAAGCCACAATGACATGCTTCTCATACCCACACAATTTAGATAAATTGACTTCAATATGCTGGGAAGATATTCTCACATTCACGTCAATGCTGGTGATCTGTTCTTCCTGAATAGCAGAAAAGTGCATAATTTTCCAAACTAAGTGCCTGTTATTTGGCAGGTACTTCTTTAAAAAGTATGAAAATTCATGTATTGTACAAATACATTAGAGTATTGCTCCATAGAAGATTTAGTGATGAATCATTTGTATTATGGAATATAATCAAGCAAAAAGAGCCAAGTAAAGTACCTTAAGCTCAATTTTCCTTGACTCATTTATAGTCTGTAGAAGAGACGCAAATCGTCATAAGTACCCAACTTAGCTATGAAACCTTATACCATTGCTCCACAAGTTGTTTGTTTTCACCTTCAATTTCTCTTGTCCAAAGGAGTCTCTCAAGAACGCTAAAACCATAGTTCTCTTTTCCAACACCATGAGGACCTTCAAATATAAAATGAGCACACTGCTGCTTACTCACCTACTTGTTTCAATAAAAAACAATTAAATGAGTAGTAGAGGTCAATCAACAATAAGTAAAGAGTATGAATAAACAAACTTATATGAAACATCTTGACAAAACTTTATTATGTTGTGTTTCTTGAGCATACATACCAATTGATTGTACACTTTGATATCTAATATTCTAAGGGCTAGTTGTTTCGACCTGTTTGCCCCAACGCCCATTTCCGGAATGCTGGTTGGGCTAGCATTTCGGAAATGCTCACTTGAGCCCCAAAATAAATGGCACATTTGGGAAAAATGCCCGTCCAGTATGGAATGCAACATACCCTTCTCCATTATACATTTGAAATTTAGTAGTTCCTCCATTTCATTATATTGTTTAAATCCCTGATAACTAAGATAAAAATTCTGATCACATTGGTAAACGTATAAAAAATGGAATACCACCATAAACACTATAAAATAACTCTCAAGAACAAGTACATTCCGGACCAACTCCATCAGAATTCCGGTCCATTTTTCATCTCCAACCAATTAGACAACATCTGGTGGGAAACCCAATCCTACTGGTCAAAATTCAGACCTAAATCTGACATTTTTTTTCCCTCTACATTCCAATAATACCCCTAGCCACTGAGACTAGCATCACTGCAAAAAGTTCAAAATACCTTAAATTATCCTAAGTAATCATAAGCAAACAATCAAATTGAAAAGAAATACACTATCGTCAACAAGTAACGCCAGAAAGCGCAATGCCATGTCATGTGAAAGCCTGACTAGAGATCATAATCTCACAACGAAATAGGACTACAAACTTCAAATTCTATTTTACATTGAGAAGTGAAGAGGAACTTCAATGTGCAGCTTCATCAAACTTGCAAAAATGAAGCTGAAGATTAACATAGTTAAAAAAATATAGTTTTAATTTGATCGTCCAGCTTTAGTTCTTATTGAATAATGAAGATCTGAATTTCAAAGCCTGAAAACATTGAGTCCTAAACTTGAGAAGAATTCCAGACCTCAAAACCCTGACTTCAATTTTAGAAAGAAAATTGAAGTTTGATTAGCAGAGTCAAAACAAGCTCAGTTGAAGGAAAGGTCTTGCAAACACAAGCTTGTTTTTTCGCTCCACAACATGACCCAAAGTTGCCATCATGATTCCGGGTACACGTAAACCCCGATCGAATAACGTTCTTGTACTATCCTTCCGGTTACTTTTTCGATCCAGATCATTATAGTACTCGATCCATTGCTAAATTTATAATGTATCATTATGGTACTCGATTCATATCCATTGCTAAATTAGACGACCAAAATCAAGAGTTGAAATCTCACTATAAACTTGGCTTTGCAAGATTCTTTGGATGCAAAGAAAATTGGAAAAAAAAATTGAGTTTCTTGTCAATTGGACTTCCATAGCTGCATATTTTTTATGAACTTTGACTTCGTAGTTCGAACCTTTGTTGTTTCTTCGTTGCTCATGAGCCACCACTCTCTTTTACAAGTTGCTCATGCAAAGAAAAGAACAAGCTTACGAGGATTTTTTTTTTTTTTCTTTTCTTTATGATTCTCTTATTTTGACCATTGTACCATTTTATTTTGGAATGTCGCGTTTGAGTTAACATATGACTAAGAAAAGTCTAAGTTTTTCATCTTATTTAATGAAGTAACGGATTTTGAATTTTCTTATGTTCTATAAGGTTTCCTTCCCATATATGACACGACTATTGAGTCAAATATGAAACAAGTAGCCAGTATCAACCCAATATTATAAAGCGTATCACGTACTGAATTGGCGAACCAACTCATCTTTCCCATATTAAAAATAAAGACAAGTAGCGTACCATGTTCCAGAACCCGTACCATGACCCAAGACGTACCACGTTCAAGTTAATTACGGTTGTTATATCCCGAACTATGCCTTGAAAAAGTACATTGGCGACGACGAGGACGGAGGAGGGGGACATGAACCGGCGGTGGCTAGGGTTTCGGGGGACTAGGGTTAGGGTTTGGTTGGGGAATTGGGGCTCGGAGACGGACCAGCAGCGGAAGGGGACGGGGGTCTCCATTGGCGATGGAGTGAGGACAAGGCCGTGGCAATGGTCATGGTGGTGGTGGGGGAGTGGTTTTTGGCGGGAAACGGGAGGATGATGAGTTCGAGGAAGGGCGAGGTGTGGGGGAAGGAGACGTCTGCAGCATCTGGTTGGTTTCTTCGCGGCTTGTGACGTGATGTCTCGCCGAAAAGGGACTCATCTCTCTATGGGAAATGCTATGCCTACAACCTTATGCTTACAACCTTCTTACAATCGTCACGTGGTGTCTACGTAACAAGTAGGAAAAAAAGATTAACTGTCCGAATGGTTGGCCAGAATGCCATGTGGTAATCGTTCATTGAAAAAAAGATGGAACCGGAAGTGACCCACATAGCAGGAAAGGATGAGAGGGTTGTAAGAATTTGGTAGTAAACTAAGCATTATTGTATCTCTATCAATAATGCTAACTTTACTACAAAATGCTTACAAACCTCTCACCCCTGCTATTTGGGCCACCCTTCGGTCCCATCTTTTTTTCAATGAACGACTGCCACGTGGATAGCCACCGGGTCCCACCTCTCCTCCCTCCTCCAATGGACGGACGCCACGTGGACGTCACGTGGCGGTTGTAAGAGAATTGTAGATATTTGATTGTAATCTTAGTATAGTCCTATCTCTATCTCTGTCATTTATGTATTTAATCACGTTGTATAATAATAATAATTTATTATAATATTATATTATTAAAAAGTTAAATAAAATTTTAAATTATATTAGAATATTTTTAATATGATTTGAATATATTTTAGTTATGATTTGTTTTTTAGTTTTTTTTTAGTTTTGAATATGTGTCTAATTAAATAATACCACGTAGTTAGTTTAAATATAATTAAAATTTTGAATATATTTTATAATTTGTTATATATTCAGTTAGTTTTAAATTTTTACTTTAGGTCCTCACCTACATGAAAAAAAACATGTGATAGCTAAAAAATAATTTAAATTTTTATATATTAATAAATGATTGATGATATATATACAACTTCCACGGCTTATTTTTGAACTATTTCTAAGTCGCATTATAATAGTAAAGATTATCCACCATTTATTTTATTAAAAAAATTACAGTTATAAAAAACTTAATTTTTCTCCTGTCTTACGCACAACTATTAATTACATTTGTGAGGGTTTTTTCGGCTGTTGATAAGGGCACTACTAAATTTACTCGGGAGCAGTCCAAATATTTACCATTGATAATTACAAGTTTGTCACTCACAAAATTTACTCGGAACTGTCAACTCTTGATTTTTTTTATAATCAGGACTGTCAAAATTTTGACAGTCCTAAAAATATATGTTGATTTTTTAAGACTGTCAAAATTTTGACAGTCCTTCCAATTGGTAGGACTGTCAAAAGTTTGACAGTCCTACAAATATATGTTAAATTTTTAGGACTGTCAAAATTTTGACAGTCCTGATTATAAAAAAAATCAAGAATGGACAGCCCTGAGTAAATTTTGGGAGTGATAAACTTGTAATTATCAATAATAAATATTTAGGCTGCTCCCGAGTAAATTTAGTAGTGTCCTTATCAACAGGGGCGGAGGCACACTGTGCTTGCACTGGGCTGTAACCCAGTGCAAAAAAAAAATTAGTAAACTTTTTTTCATATATATGCTAAATCCAGTGCAAAAAAAAAAATAGTAAATTTTTTTTTATATATATGCTAGTATAGACTTATTGTCCACCCAATACTTCATAAAGCTCACCCATTATACCAATCAACAGATGTGAAGAGTGAATCATTTGAGTCCAGAGACCTCAGACCCCGACTCTCTCACTCTCTGTCTCATAGTCTAGGGTTTATTATACAATGACCCGGACCGATGACCGGATACCCGCGAGGCCGCGACCCACGACCGAGATGCTCCAGGTGCTCCTCATCGCGTGGTGCTCCCCTTCTCCACACTCCAGTCCAACCGGCGACCGGCGACCAAGACGCTGCAAATGGACCTGATAGATTTATATGTAGTATCTTCTAAAAGCTAATCTTATATATCTTTCCACGTTGCTTGGTTGTTCAAGTAAGCTGCTCAGTTGTCACTTGAAAATGCAAATGTTCATACCTTACTTGGTGCCTAACAACTTGGAGTGCAAGAGTACTTTTTCCTCAAGGTTTTGGCTTTTATTTTCAGATTCTTGCTTCCTAGTATTCTTTTTTGAAATACATAGTATATCTTTGGAATAGATGGAAGCAATTATATTTGGTGAAAAATTATCAATTAGTAAATATTACCAAAATTTAGGCATAAATTTAAAAAAAAAATTCCATCGAATCATCGAATTTACAAAGAAAAGTCTGTCGAATTTTTGACATAAATTTTTAGAATCTTATAGTAACTACTAGCTAGTCCACCCTACTTCAAAATCTTGGCTCCGCCCCTGCTTATCAACAACTTTTTTTCATGTGTTTGTTTCATGGCTTTCTGTAAATTACATATACAAACATGAACTAGTTTTGGAATTAGATGTCTGCTCCTTCGCTTGATTTCTATTAATTAAGCAAATGTCACACATTCAGATGCTCTCTTTGTATTTTGTAGGGTCTGTTTGTTTAACGGATTTGGGAGAGTGAAGTGATATAAATTTGAATTTGCATTACTTAAGGTAAATTATAATGCAAAAATTATTTTATGTATTTGATTAGAGGATTTATATATAAGATTTACTATGAAGTGACATGAACAACAAATCTTGTTTGTCACGAAATTCCCATTTTGATATCAGAGTTTTTATTTTCTTTCTCCGAAACGAAGCTCGGAAGTAAAAAAAATTTATATTATATGTAGTGGACGTCCTATCAAAGATAGGTCGATGTCATACATGCCAAACATTAGAGAGGAGACGAAATCTGGCCTTCCTGAACCAAATAGAACATTGAGTCTAAAGTATATACAGACATATATAAATATATATTATTACTGTAATAGTCGTGCATGTCTATGTTATAGAGCATCCATATTTACATATACTAGTTTAAGAAGAAAATATTGGCGGAGCTAGAAATTCAATTTAGAATGGACTAGGTTAGACTGAGGAGAGAAACTATATATATATATATATATATATATATATATATATATATAATCTAAAAAAAAATTTAAAATTGAGGTGTGTGTGTGTGTGTGGTGGGGGTGGGAGGGAAGGAGCCACCTTAGCTCTAAGTTGACTCCGTTAAAAAAAATAATAATAATAATAATAAATAAAAAATTGCGGTGGGTGGGTGTGTGTGTGTGTGTGTGGTGGGGGGGGCACCTTAGTCCTAAGTTGACTCGGTCCCTTGATCATCATAGAAATATAATCTTTTAAAATAATATTTAATATTAAATGATATTATTTATCTTTTCTGAATACAGCACATACATCTTTTCTCCCTGTCTGGCAGATATTATATTTAATAGAGCTATGACGGAAGTATTGGAGATAAATTGCTGAACAAGTGAGCACAACTGGACAGAAATTCAGATCTCATTCTGTCCTCTTCTCTTTCTCATGGTTAGAGATCTCAAGGATGGCACACTGCTCCTTTCTTTGACACCTCCCTTGAGAGCATCATTAATAGTTGACACTCTTTAATGTAATTTGAGACACAAAATTTTAAATAAAAGATAAATATAGAATGAATTGAGTTTGAACGAGAATAGATTGAATTGAGTTTGTATGAGAATAGTAGAAAATGATAAAGTGACATACGATTTCAAAGATTATGTGATCAAAAATTAATAGAGAAAAATAATAATATAAAATCTAAAATATAGAAAGTTGGACTCCAAATTGGAACTTACTATTCTACAAAATGATTTCTACAATTTAGAGCCAAACTTATAGCTCCCATGGATGGGATTGAACCAAAAATCTAGAAATTGGAATTAGAAATGAGACTTACTATTCTACAAAATGAACTCCTAATTTTAAATCTAGAATCTAGAATGTGGGATGGACCTTACTAATGTTCCTCTGAGGAGAACCACAGGATATGTATCAGTAAAAAAATAAAAAAAATGAAAACAAATTAGTTTTAGAGTCTCGTTTAATATTAAAATTTTAAATTCATGTTTCCCTTTTGTCTAAAAGATGATTTGAATCTTGTCCAATCAGTTAACGGTTGACTTGGCTGACCGTCTAAAATGGAGACACAAACGTAATTTTTAATATTATACGAGATCCTAAAACTAAACGGCATGTGAGAGTTGTTTGACTCGTGTTGTTTAGTTTTACACGGTACGAGTTGTGTGACTTGGATTATTTAGTTGTGTCATGACCAAACAAGAATGAGATTTACGACATTATTATTTGTTTCTATCATAATCTCAACAAATTATTTAATTCATTGGAATTTGATTTATGGGAATATAGAATTTTCGGCTGCATGGTATTCCACATACCAAACATCCTCTAAATCTAAAATACTCGACATTTTCCATCAGTATCGTATCACATCCTAAGATACGTATTGTGTATCCTTGGATACCAACAACATAGTTGACTAGTTACTGCATTCTTCTCATTCCTTCATATTTGAT
The DNA here is from genome assembly GCA_036927795.1 of Iris macrosiphon. NCBI lineage: Eukaryota > Viridiplantae > Streptophyta > Magnoliopsida > Asparagales > Iridaceae > Iris > Iris macrosiphon. The sequence goes on along the minus strand of JAYESA010000007.1, from coordinate 21,845,581 downwards.
TATGCGGGTCTAGTAAAGCGTATTACTAGTTGATGAACGTCTTTGAGATCAAGAGTTAATTTCATTGTTTGCTGCTTATGATGGTGGGAAATCGGTTAAAAGGTTGTTCTAGATGCGATAGTGGTGACGTCGGCCTAGTTGTTTCGCATGATGCAGTGATTTATTTGTGTCTAGTCTTAAAGATTTGAATTCTAGTTGCATATGCATATGCCAATATCCAACCTAACTAGAAATGGAGATGAACCTCAACCTGGCTCTGTTCCTTTCAGATTTTTAATTTTGTCAAATTATTATTTAATTCAGATTTGATATAGAAATTACAAGCATTGACACATTGCGGGGATAGCTCAGTTGGGAGAGCGTCAGACTGAAGATCTGAAGGTCACGTGTTCGATCCACGTTCACCGCAATTTTTTACTTTTTACGCAGTTAAAAACCGAAATTTAGTCCCACATCGGCCAATGGATTGGTTGCTTTCAGCTTTATATACTAGACATCCGATATAAGAAGCCTGGTTGTTCGAGCATCTCTAATCCAATCGTCGTTTTTCATATTTTCTTTTTCTTACTGCACTTGACAAATTATTGTTGTTTTTTTATTTTTTTTTCATTTTTGGGTACTGATCTTTTGCGAAAACAATTTATGGAATTGAGGGAAGCTGTAGTTCGCTTTTATTGCGTTTATATTTTTTGGTATTGACCAGACACCACCATGCTTTAAGGAAATGTCGAAATTGAGTTCCAGTTTGGAATAATATTGACAAACTTGGATAATGAGCCGCTGGTTTAAACTACACAGTTTGATGAGCTTGAAATATATATAGTTTTTTATTTTTATTTATTTTTTAGACTTTTGATCTCCAAAAAGTTGTAAAATTTGGAATTGAATTTTCGTAATTGATCTAATTAGTATTTGGATCTTTGACCAACGGTTGACTTGACTGACTGGATGTTGTGTTGTTGTAAAAATTCTTGTATCTACCTCATGGTGGATGCCCATACCTATTATAATTTTATTTCTTCCGTGTACTAGTGACTATTTCATCATCGAGTCAACCGTTGATTCAAGATCCAAGTACTAATTAGATCGACTATTGAGACCTAAATTTAAATTTTATATTTTATTTTTGAAATCAAAGTCTAAAGTCACCAATATATATAGACAAACTTAAACAACAAATTGAGCTCGATGGGCTTGTTTAGTAAATGAGCCTTTCTTAGGCTAAGCTAAACTAGCTCAACTCATACAAACTAGTGTTGGTAATGTACATGATTTTTGTTTCATCCATCAGCGCTGGATGAAATAAGTACACAACCGGCTTATGAAATTGCAGTTTCTGCTGTTTATTTATTGTTCGGACCATTTAATACAATTAGTGTTCTAGAAATTGGTCTATTTGACCGTCTATGTGGTGCCTAGACGCTAGGTGCCTCTAGGTCGAAGCAAAATTTTTCTATTCAGCAGTATAATGCAGTTGTGTGTTTGTGCGGCCTTGTTCGGCACCTTGTACAACTTGTGTGTCATGTTCTGTCATATAGAAGTTGTCTTATTGTTAATACAAAATGATAGTTTGATCCAATATTTTGATTATTACAACCTTGTACAACTTAAGAGCTCCGGGTTGTGTAGCTGTTGAGATCGAGCAGGATAGAAACAAACAAGTCACACGATCGGTTATGACAAAAGTAAAATACCCAATCCCGTCCTGCAAAACTAAATAGCCAAAGTAACAGAAAATTATATATTTTCGTTTAGTTTTAGGATCTCGTATAATATTCAAAATTTACGTGGATGGAGTCTAAGTTAACCCAAAAACCAAATAACCCTAAAAAAAATGGTTTCCTTGTATGGGAAGAGCTGAACTCCATCCTCTTCCCTGTCTAGTCAAGCAGAAGCGGCCACTAGACACCGATCTCTTCATCGGCTGCTATCGGGCTATCACAACGCAAGCTACTGCTACTCCCCTTGCTATGCTCTCCTCGACTTCGTCGCGAAGAGTTTCCGACAAACCGAAACCGCGGCATCCGCAGCTTCCGAACGATCGTCCTCCATGTCCACCTGCAACCAAAACCCGATTCCGACGAAAAGAGTCCATCGACAACGACCTCCCCATTCCCCGGCTTTCGAACGCAGAATTCCTTCAGTGCACTGCCACTCTCGTTCTCCAAACTGGTCCCATCACCGGAGTCTCCCACCTCATCGTTTAGTACACCTTCCGGCTGATTAGTTCCAGGTGTCGGTGGCGGAGGCGGGGCTGCATTTACCAACAAGTGTCGATGCACCGGACGTGGAACGCTCGCGAGGATACCGATGATCGTGATGGCTAGAGAAGAGAAGGCTGGACTGCCGGAAGAGCCGTCTTCGTTGTCGACGAATGCGAGGAGGGGGAGGGGGAGGGGGAGGGGGAGGGGAAGGGAAGACAATGTAGCACCAGTGGGGGCAGTGAGTACATGCTGCAGAAGCCCTGGGAGCAGTCCTTGCTCCCAATGGGCACCCATGGTGGCTGTTCACTGTCAGGGTTGGCCATAGGAGGAAGAGGCGGGGGAATGGAGGGTTCAAACATGTACAACAACAAAACAATTGGATGGATCCTTAGATGAGCTCTGGACCAAATGATTAGAGAGGCATGGGACTGGTGGAGGAGGAACCAAAGTGACAAAGTATTTGTGATTGATTTTGTTTTGGCTTTAATTTTCTTTTTCTTTTCAGTTCAATCTCTAAGAGCTGAAGTTTGTTGAGCAGTAGGAATTAGGGGTGAGCCTTATCCGGTTTTGGACCGAAAATTGAACTGATCCAAATATGAGATTAGATGATCTGGAAAAAAAAATCGGTTTCGATTTTGAAAATACTAAAATTATTTATTCGGTTTTAAAATTTCGGTCCAAAACCTAATAACACTTGTATTATTATGTAAATCTTTTCAATTCTATATATATTTATAATTAAAATTACGTATATTTTGTGTATATTTTAAAATAATAATTTTATGTACGTGTTTTGAAGTTCCAACTTTAGTAATTTAACAACTAGTACAACTTTGAACGCAAATTTAAAATACAACAAATATGGGTAAAAATATTACAAGTTTCAATATAATTTAACCATGATTCCAACTTTAGGCCCGGCGCATTAATTAAATATAAATGGCCCAACCGAATAAACCGAATTAACTATTCGGTTCTGTTAGGTTTCGGTTATGGCTATATTCAGTTTTAGATTTTTGGAATTTTGGTTTATTCAGTTTTGACTATTTCGATTCGGTTGAAACCGAATAAACCAAACGCTCACCCCTTGTAGGCACGCAAATGAAATCAGAATCTTGCAGAACTCTGAGTTGTTGACTAAAACCGAGTTGGGACGGAATTGCAGGAATTTGGAGAAAGTTAAGTGGAGCTTGTTCGTGACATGGAGGTGAAGGGTGATCCAAAATTGGTGTAAATATTCAAATAGAGGTTTCAACCTGAATCTGTCCCGCTTACATCCCTATTCAACAGGGAGACCATTAATTGAATGTGCACTGGTTGGGAGCAATTGGACGGTGGTTAAGAGCTTTCCAAGTGGTCACAAGACCTTTCGTATTTTCTAAAGTGTTCCCCCCAATCAATTTGGCCACCAAAACATTTTGGATGATGGCTTCCACATCATGACACCAACACTCGCACTACTGATTTCTCCCCCCTTTAGCTTCAGATTCTCATTTTGTGCACTGTGGCTGATCACAACTTCACGAGCACACTTCAATGCAGACCACCATGATGAGGCTAAAGAACATATCTAACAAATTGTGATCAAACTTGAATATTCAAACTCCAAAGATTGTAGTTTCCAGCAGGGGAAAAAAATTCTATATCAACTCAAGAGTAGAAAGAATAGTGTAATAAAAGCCTAAAAAAGCATTTGCTGAAAGACTCCAATTCTCATCCCACCGGGGTATTATTATATGATAGACTTGGCAAGTAGAAAATAGATGAGTAAACATGTTATAGTACTAGAAAGCTTAAACTATTAGGTTGTAGAGGAATATCTAGCAATAGAGATCCCTCTATATTTTGCATCTAAACCTGAACTTACTGGAGCTGAACACGAATACAAAATATGCAATCTAAAATTTTATACAGGATACAACCAAGTTCTCGGTATCTGACACTCCAGTCTCAAAAAAGGAACAAAAAGGGGTAAAAGGAAAATTTTGAAAGCCACAGGTTCAGCTTTGATACGTAGACAGTGAATCAATGATTGCTTCTTACACAACCTTCACTATGTAATCTGAAACATGTAGTTTGAAATCTACAGCTTTGACAGTGAATCAAAGATTGCCTTCTTACACAACCTTCACTATGTAATCTGAATCATGTAGTTTGAAATCTAACTGGGTCATACTCTAAGCAGGCCATAAATATCACTTGACTGCAAAACGATCCTTAGGCCATCCTTTTGGCTACCATCCATATGGCCATGTGTCCTTGAAACATATTGATGCGTCCTCAAAGTGTCGGACTGGCAGACGTGCCAAAACCCTTAAGAGCATTTATCATGGAGAAGCAGTGGTAAAGGTCAAGTTCGGCACATGGATATCCAAGAAGCAAATCTTACAATGGTGTCACATTATATGTATTAGAATTCACGACATAAGAGTATGAACAAGAAAACTATCCTCAAGGCTATTAATGCAAGAACAGGCAATCAAATAATAATCAATCCCAGACATTACGCTCTGCACATCTTGATAACCCTATGTACATCTAATGTCAACTCCTGACTGGAACTACCGCGTGTACAGTTCTTTCATTTTTCTCCAAGGAATTTCTAAGGCTAGTTTACATCATAGTTTACAGTATCGGCTGATACCGATACAGTTTGACATGTCCCAATCTGATACCGTCCTATACCGATACTTATCGATACCGACACTGACGTTATCTTTTTCAGTCAATCGGTAAAGAAAATTGAATAAAAAAGACAAATCAGCAAGGGTGTAAAAGTATAGTAAAGCTATAAGATGAAAACTTATGTAACACATGTAAACCAATCCGCAAGGATGACTACTATTTCATTCAAGTTCTAATTTCTAAACTACTAAAGAAAATAACCAAAAAAATACTTAGAATTATGAATAAATGTATAAAATATTTTTTTTCTAAAATTTTAATATATTTTTTTTCCAATACCAAAAAATCCAGTACTACCGATACTGCAGATACCCATACTCATAAGAAGGGTCTGATACCGATACCGATTACCGATACTGCGAACATTGGTTCGCATGTAAAACAAAAAAAAGGGGGGTAAATTAGTAAACTCTAACAGTGTCACCAGAGAAAAAGATGTATGAAAGGGAACCCTTCAGAAATCACCCAAATTGGCATATGCCTTGAGCATGATGAAGGCAGGAGCAATATTTAGCTAGGTATACGAGACCTTCCCCATGTATCTGTTAAGTTCCAGCAAACATTAAGGGATCATCTTCTCCATCATTTTCTCACTTTAACTAGGTTGGAAAAGAAGCATAAGTTTTAAAAACACTATTGGAACATTTCTCCATCTTTCCCTTATTTTGTATTTGACCAAAAAACTGAAAATTGATACATTGTAAAGTTTCTTTACCTTGCTGTTTATAGGTATTCAACTCTAAGAAACTAAAATTGCCAAGTTCTTACTTCTTACCATCAAAGGTGATGAATATTCTGAACTGAAGGACAGTTTGTCTTCAATAGAAAAGTCAGTGAAATAATTTCCTGCTATATTACTATAATTATACCTATGGGCAATATTTCATCTTTCAATCTAGCAAATATCATAGGGATGTTGATGTGGAATGGAGACTTAACCTCAACTAAACCAATTTTACTAGTAGGGTTTATAGAAGATCTAACCAGTTAGCAAGTTTTTTTTATTGATTAAACAAAAAATGTTGGAAGGAGATTTAGTTATGGTTATTGGTTTTAAAATTAACATGTACGACTTTTACTCGTAAAAACGCGATTCAGCCTCAAGCCTTCAATAAAGGTGCAAACTTCAACTACGAGGAATAGGTCTTCAACACGTCATTGGACTCCTCATGATATTGTACACAACTCCTAGTCAAGGAAGAAGGTTGCATGCGCGTACACCATAGTTTGCAGTATCACCAAATACTGATACGATATGACAGATACCGATACGGTTAGGCATGTTCCAATATGATATCGACAACTACTGATACGGGCCGATACCGACATTGGGGGTCTCTTTTCCAGTCAATTTGGAGAGAAAATTGAACGAACAAGACCAATCATCAAGGATGTAAAAGCATAGTAAGGTCGAAAAAACATGTAAATGAGAAAACTTATTTATCGCATAATCAGAAAGGGCGACTATTATTTCATTCAAATACAAAACTATTAAAAACACTTAAAATTATGCCTAAATGTATAAAATATTTTTTTTCTAAATTCTTAATAATTTATAAATAATTATTTATTTTTCGATACCAAAAAAATTTCAATACTCCGATAAACAACTAACGATACTGTTGACATCGTCGATCTAGATACTCATAGGAAGGGTCCGATACCAATTCAGATATCGATACTGCAAACCTTGGCGCACATGAGAACAACATACTCGATCCGGATTTGACATGGGTTTCGAAGGAGTTCGATGTCGGTTTGGCGTCTTCTTCGATTGCTTGGCTTCGGAATGTCGTCGTCAAATAAAAAAGATACGTCTTGCTCATGTTAGGTAGCACAGTGTATGCTAGTGGATTGAATAGCAAAGTTGTAATCAAATCATGGAAAAATCTTGCTGGTACCGATTGATTGGGACAAAGTGAATTGAGACCATTTCTTCTCTATGGATTGGCTTTTTTTGGAATTGAGTCATATATGCAGTGAATCGTGTTTTGGAGAATAAACTATATATAAGTCTCTTCCTTGAAATTTTTCATTCTTCGTTTTCGTTGAATGCTTTTGTTATTGGCGTCGAATGCTTTTGTTATTGGTTTTGTGGATGCGTTTTCGTGAATAGTTTCGATGGATTTTTTCATTGCTTGCATTTATCGATTTTCGTATTCATATCAAATTCTGAAAGAAAGAGAAGAATAAGAGTATTGAAACATTTGTTGGTGCAAATGCAAGTGAACAAGTAGGCGAAGCTTGACAGACGCGTAGAAAATATCTCTCACCAATTCTCCAACAGTGAGTGGTTTGAAACTTCGCTCCTTAATCACGTTTAACAAAAGAACTTTCGCTGCTACATTGTGTTTTTCGATCAATGATACATTAGCAAGAGTTTCAAAAGATAAGTAAGCACATTGTTGTTAACATGTTGTAAAAGAATGGCGGAAATGTTGTACCGTTGTAACAAAGAGATTTAGTTCAATTTTGGGCCGTTGAGTCGTCATTTATAGAAAGTCTCTGGATTGGACGGTAAGAGTTACGAGCGATTAGGTGTGAGCATTATTCGGTTTTGGATCGAGAACCGAACCGAATAAGAGATTTAGTACGGTTTGAAAAACATTCATTTGGTTTTGGTTATGAAAATACTAAAAATTCTTATTAGATTTTAGCTTCGGTTTTGGCTTTCGGTTTCAGTTCAAAACCTAATAAGACTTTTACAATTATTAAATGCCCTCAATTTTATGCATATTTTATGATTAAAAATGTGTATCTTTTTGTGTATATTTCAAAAACAATAGTTCTATGTATGTGTTTAAAGCCAAACATTGAAAATTTAATAACTAGTCCAATTTTAGGCCCAACTTTAAAATATGATAAATCTATATATAAAAATAAAAACTTTAATATAATTTAATCACAATTTCAACTTTGGGCCCGATCTATTAAATAATAAAAATAGCCCAACCGAACAAACCGAATTGGTTATCAGTTTGGTTCAATTTCGATTTATGGCTAGTTTCAGTTTGGTTTTAAACTTTTAGAATTTTGGCTTTTTCGGTTTTGGCTATTTCGATTTGGTTGAAACCGAATAAATCGTGATGGCTCAATTTTTTTTTGGCTTGTACGATATCACGTCCAGTGACGACTTATCGATTCAACAGAATCGAGACGTAACAAAATATGAGAAAAGAAAATTTACTCAAATTTATTGGTTTCACCTGAATTTCATAGTAGATTTTATTCTCATTCATTATGTGTTTCTTATACAATTCTTTGGTTCCTTTCATAGCCATACAAGCCAACTATGAGATAATACAAAATAATTCAAAGGATAATCAAATAATCTTAAGAAAGATAAGCTTTTCATCCAAACTAACCTAAAAATAACAAAAAAAGTGATAAACTAATCTAATAGTAGATAAAATCCCCAACTAAAGTTGGTCAACGGAATTAAAGAAGATATCTCCGTAAGAAATATATTTCAACACCGGGTCACACTATCTTGTGTAGATTTTGTAAGCTGATTAGTCCAAAACTAGGACTCGTAACGCGTCGGATCCCCATGAACTCCTTGGCTTAGAAGATTTACCACCTAATTAATGGCGGTAAAGATACTTTGTTAATACATATGGGTTAAGCTTTTAGAGCTCATCCATATTTAGTCACGAGTCGTCTATGCCAACGCATTAAGCGTGGGTAACCTCCCTCTGCAGTGGAGACTATCTCATCATCGATAACATTTTCAATCTCAAGTCTCATATGCACGGTGGTGGAGACGGTGTTATTGGTCCAGTCACGATACTAGACTATACACATGTAGAACATGGAGAAGTTTCATGGTCAGAATCATAAAAAGAATATATCATAGGCTCACGAAACGGCATTAAATCGTCCACATTGAACACAAGGTCGATCTCTATATCCTATAAAATATTTCGTTCATTTGTATTCGAGCCAATCCTCTACAGAACACGGTAATGACATGTCCGCCTGGCATGCAACTTCTTTACAGTTCCACAATGAAATCTCTCCGGTTTCACTCGCATGAATACCTCATCACCAATAGCAAATTCTGGCAATCACTTGTGACTAGCATATGTCAATTTATACAAATTATTGCTCACAACTAATCTTCTACGAATCTCAATATGTAGGTCAAGGATATGTTATGCAAAAGCCTCGGCAGACACGCTAGTCTGGGGTCCTAATGGTACAGTAGAAGATCTATAGGCTTCCTAGATTGGACTACATTGACAGCCTCAAATGGACTCAACCATGTGGACCTATTGGCCGAACTATTGTACGTAAACTATGTCATTAATACGACAAGATTCCAAGTAGCTAGGTGGTCACCAATCAAACACCTCAAAAAATTGTCTAGACTCCTATTGACTAATTCAGCCTAACCATTCTTTTGCGGGTGGTAACCAGTCGAAAATTAAAATGTCGTATTGAACTTTTTCCATAGTGTCTTCCATAAGTAGCTCATTAATCTAACGTCCCTATCAGAAACGATAATCTTAAGCAACATGTGTAACCTCCAAACATCCCTAAAGAATATTCTTGCTATATATGAAGCATCACTCACTTTGCTAAAGGGGATAAAATGTCATCTTGGGAAACGTCGACTACAACAAAAATGCAGCCATGCGTCTGCAAGTTACATGGCAAACATTGTTCTAAAAATTGAGAATATTCGACGTTTAGGCGCTAGGCGTCCGCCTAGTTCCCGCTCGACGTCCAACAACCTGGTTATTTGGGATTTATGGACAATTTTGGTCCTTTTTTTTGGACCGCCTAGAATTATGCGGCTTTAGGCACCCGGTGTCTGTCTGGCTCCCATCTAGCTACTTTTGAGAACTCTAAATAGAGTGGTCCTGATGGTCCGAAAACAAAATGAGTCTTTAAGGAGCAAATAGTGAATCCAATATCGTAAACTCTTTACGACACATAAAACTCCCGATCATAGTTTAAATAGCGTTGTCGAGCCTCAGTCAACTTTTCGATAAAGCGATCAAATAGCCATGTCAACACACCACCAATTCCTATGCCCGATGCGTCACAAATTACTTCGAAGGCTTAATCAGGGAGACGAAAGACTTGAAAGGAACCTAAAAGGAAGGTGAATAGAGTTTTACTAATAATTAAGCACAATTAAGAAGCTAATAGGTAATTTAAAATAAGTACTAGAAATGAGACAAGATCACAAACATCTGATGTATTCTGGTATCCTCTGTAAGACACTCCAGTCCTCGTAACACTCTTCGACTTTAATCCATTATTATGAAAATAGTTATATTTGTGGGCTTTGATCGGAAGGCCTCGCCGACTACTTACACACGAGCTTTGACTCAAAGGGCTTGCCAACTTATATACAAGCTTTGATACGACGAACTTCAACCTCTTATAAGAAATGTTAATCTTCTAACAAATGAAGATCTCAATGTACAACTAAACACAAGCTCTATCTCAAATAGATCTGGCAAATGAAAGCTCATGTATATGTGGAGAGGTTTGGAATAAAAGATTTTCAAGTCTATAGTCCATGAACTTTAGACTCCAAGAAGTTGTGATGAATGGTCGATTTTGGTTTATATAGCATATGCAAACAAGCTCTCAAAACATAGTTATTACTATGCAAGCGGTATTTCTCTGGCATAATGTCCGTACGGTAACATCTATAATTTTTACAGTTGGACTATAGCCGTTACAGTGTTTGCATAGAATTTTTGACTCAAACAGTATACCATTGGCATAGGTGAGTATATTACCAAGGCAAAATGAATACTGCTTGGCAAGACATAAAGTTTCTGAAAAAATGAATACTCTGAGGTGTAAGAGGACTAACAAGTTTATGCTCTCGGTAGGGTGTATGACATTTCTAGGACCCTCCTTAATATGTTGTACTATTGGTGCATTTGGTCGGTCGTACTCATTTCCGAATGGGATGGATCTCGGATTTGACCATTTGGCATAGTTGTTCAAGGGCCTATAACGCTTCTATTTGGTTGACCCTAGCATTCAGAGCCTTTATCCGAGCATCAAGTGAATTGAAAAGTGCATTGAACCTATGATTTAATTCAGATATTATTTGGTTTTTAGAGTCACTTATCGATTGTGTCATAGCCTTGTTAGAGTCTGTTATCAATGAACATAATTTATTAAATAAATCAAGATCTTCTATGGTTGAACCTAAAATTCTCCTGCTATATAAATGCATAAACAAGCATAAACTTAGGCTCGGATACCAAATCTGACGTAGAACGGGAACTTAACTTCCACTAATCCAATTTTACAATTAGAGCTTATAGGACATTTAACTAGTGGGCAAGTTCTTTGTATTGATTAAACATAAAATTATGGAAGGAGACCTAGTTATCGTTTTTGGTTTTAAAATTAACTTGCACGACTTTCCGGAAGAGCCCGATTCAGCTGTAAGCCTTAGGAAAAGACGCAAAGTTTGACTACGATGGAGTTCTTCAATACGTGCTTGAACTGCTCAGGATACAGTTCACAGCTCCTTGCCGAGGAAGAAGATCACACGCGCACATACGAGAACAACATAATCGATCCAAATTACTTGGGTTTCGAAGAAGTTCAATGTCGGTTCGACATATTCGTTTATTGCTTGGCTTCGTGATGTCGTCGGTTGAAGAAGATTGCTCGAATGGTTCTCCAAGAAAAACTGTGGATCCTTCGGGGAAGACGTCGACAAAAGTTTAGTAAAATGGGAAAGATGAAAACCCACTCAGCACATTGGTTTTACACCTAGGTTAAATAGTAGATTTTATTCTCATTCATTTTGTGTTTCTTTTACAATTATTTGGCTCCTTTACCAGCCATACAAGTCAACTATAAGATAACACAAAATAATTCAAAGGATAAACAAAGAATCCTAAAGAAGAAAGCTTCTCATCCAAACTAACATCAAAATAACAAATAGCAAATAACAAATAACAAATAACAAATAACAAATAACAAATAACAAAAAAAGGAAGATAAACACCTAATCTATTAGGAGATAAAATCAAAGTTGGTTAAAGGAGTTAAAGAAGATAACAAATATATCCACGATATCTTGTGTAGATTTTGCAAGACTCGTCTGTGTCTCGTGTCGCATCTTGGTCGAGTGTAATCCCATCAGATGTTCTCTCTCCGCTTCTTGCTTGGACTCCCTCCAAAAGCATAAGACTTGAGGCATGTTATCTGATGGGCCTAAAAGAAAGAAAGAAAGGAAAGAAGGAAAGAAGAAAAGAAAGAAAGAAACTCATGAATAAAGAAGATACCTGTTTAGAAGGTGCTGGGAATAAGTATCTTCTAAATCATTTGCGGCAGTGAGGTCAATCTAGTTTTACAAGGCTAGTAAATCTTGCAGTCCAACTCGAAGCTTTTGTACCCTAATTTTTAGGACTTTCTTCATAATCGACTCGAAAAGCCCTAACCCCCCTACCCCCACCATCCACCAAAAGAGCCACCCTCCCTCTCACAACCCCCTTTTGTTTTGACTTTAACCTCTGACAAAAATCTATGGTAATTCTGAAGTACTAACAGCAACAAAATCTCCATGCAGATAAAGAGTTCGACACAGAGTTGAGAGATCAAAGTCCGCAACAATAATGCACCAGCAATTCAAAATATATCTACTATACATAATATCTATAGCAACAAACAAAGATCAACTTGAAGAGTTATCATAGTGTTAGTTATAAACTGGTTATCAATAAATGGAAATCATTGACGTATATCATGATTCACGAGTATAGTTATTCTCATTATCATTCATTACACCTACTATATATGCCACCTTGCTGGAACGCATCAATTTAACAGGTGGGCAGCATCCAATGAATAGGCAAAGAGGTATAAAAAAAACCTCACTTTCTTCTAACTTAATTACCTGGCAAAGACATTTATCACCGTGATATGGTCCCATCTGACTTACTATCTTAAACTATCATCCCAATTCACAAGCCTTCTCACTGTTCCATAACAAAGTACTTCAAATTGTTAACACTTCAAACTTTGTTTGCTTTAATGATTATCTACCATAAGTTTTCATTTCTAGCATAAGAGGTAGGAATTGTTTCAAAATGAAAGAAGAAAAATTATCAAATGATATATTGCCATGTATTCAGGATATTAGTCGATATAATGTATAAAATATAAACTATTACTAAATGATTAACAAAGACAAAGATATATAGTTATTCAATAATATGAGTGACCAACAATAGAAAACAATATTTTCTCTGGATTTGCATACAATGATATTCATCATGTCGAAAGTTAATACATTTTAAGAAGACCGACTTAGCCCTACTGGTCATCATTCTTAAAAACTGGACTTAAAAAGAAATACTAGAGAAGATGTTCTAGCTGATAGGCTAGCAATAAGCTCAACTACTTCGAAGCCCTAGCACGAAGGAAAGGACCTTCGCCACCTTGAGCTGTTTGCGGCGAAACACATGCGTTTCTTAGGGGGGAGAAGGTCGGTTGAGCCATTCCATCCCAATAGCATATATTTGGGTCTCAATATGAAATCTGTCTTTCTTGCAAGACCCATTTGGATAAGGACAACTCCAAAGATTGCTCTTGGCTTCACTCATAGCGCCTCTCACTTCGCAAGCCTCAACCACCAACAATGTTCTAAGACTATTTTAGTCAAAAGAAGAATATGCATTTTTTGTGGGGAATGTCTAGTAGTTCCTTTGTTGTGACTTCGCATTCCTGTACTACACTAACCTCTCGATATGCTCGTTAAAAAAGGAACATGGGAAATCAACTATTTCCCCAGGTGTCTTAGTTTCCAAGGCACTTCCCATCGATGTCCTACTGGACGTACAAGTAACCAATTTCGTTAATATTGTCTTCTAGAATGTGTTCTGTTTTTAAGTCTTTATTTTCCTTGTTGGGACCTTACTTCTTTTATGTGATTTAAGTAGTTGTAGGTCATTATGGACATCCCACGCCCTTCTCAACCCCTTAATGTTGTAAAAGAGTTGGTCCTAATATTTTTTGCTATTTTCTCTTTCTACCCTTGTATTAGGTTAGTTATTGCAATGTGGTCTCTGTAAGATGAACGGAGGTGTCAATTGTGGTAATCTCCTCCTTTTAAGGGAGATTCTTTCAGTATCCAAGATATCCATAGTAACTTGATCCTGATAGATAAGCTAAGATATGAGTCCTCAAACTCAACTCAACTAATGACGATCTGGCATTACCTTGCCCTTTCCTTTAATACGAGGATTACTACCTTGGCAGGTTTCATTTCCTCGGGTTGGAAAGTCAGGTTGCCTTAGCAAGCAGGATCACTTAGGGTCAGGGGCAGGGGTATTGAATGTGTGTTTTTGTTGGCGAAGGGGAGGGGCGAGAGTTTCCTTCAGCCTCAACTTACCAGAACCGGAAATGGTAACTTCAAAACACCATTCCCAATAACAAAGATTGTTGGGAATGAGTTTCTAGAGACAACGTGCAAATCATCAAACTGGAGACCTTGGGTTATTACTTTACTAGAATAAAGTGTTGATCTGTTTTTTTTTAATCTAAAAAACTGAGTTTGTAGTGACCAACTTGTATAGTTTTATAGCCCTATTGATTCTCAAGTTTGTATGGCCAATATAAAACGGAGATCGGTTCAGGTGTGTGGCTCACACATGCACACATCATAACAGAGCCAATGACATGTGGGTAGTCATGCACTAAATATAAAGTAATTTACCGGGCCCACATATCAGTGGCTCCCTTACGGTGTGTGCATGTGTGAGTCACAGCATAACCGAACCTGATGAAAGGGATGTCGAGATGCTTCATAACTAGTATATCTTGTAATTGGCTTGCATGGAAAGACATGGTTATCTTGCTCTCGAGTCTGAGACAAGGTTGAGAAGAAGACGTGAGTTTTTGGAGAATAAGAGGAAAAGGCTCAAACAAGTCAAAGTCAAGTTTTGCCAGCCCAGGCTGAAATTGTTTGGATTAGTCTTACCATGAAGCTAGCCTGTATAAGTATTTCATATTTCTACTTTCTATTTGGTTTATATATTTTTGCCTAGGAAAGTTAAGCTAGCCTAATTGTGGGGGATGTCCATAAATCCTTCATTCTTCAACCTGGAATTTTAAGGTTGGTTGTATCAAATATTTGTCCTGTTTGGTACTGTTTTCAGTTTGTTTAGTTGGTGCTGGAATTAGTTATAAGGTGCAGCAAAAAGTAAACTTAGTTCTGAAATTGTCCTACTTCAAAATCTGATTTTTTTTATTTTTATTTTTATTTTTGCAACCTAATTCACCAGAAATTATATGTAATTAACCCATAAGCATATGTTAATTGAACTTTCTGAACTCTTGATCATGCGTGCAGCATGATAATAGCCAAGCAGATTTAAGAGAGCAGAATAAATACTAGAAACTAATCAATTACGAATTTTAGTTATGTTAGTTACTTCAGAAGAATAGTCGAACATGGATATAGTGAAATGCAAGACATTTCACCAAGATGTGTTACTACATCTTTTAAATGATCTTGTTATACATTTTATTCTGAAAAGAAACATGTTTCACAACTTGGCCCACAAAGTATCTGATATATTAACTGAATATTTTGGCCATTCTACATCATTATAACTTTTATTTTTTATTAAGGCTACAAAAAAATATTTGCAGAATTCCGGTGTTTCAGCTAATGAGTTATTCTTTTGCACATCTACCATAGAATTTTCAAGACATTTAAATGCAACATCCACCATACAAGCAAATGCAGAATCTTAAACGATCAGTCAAAATAATTGGATAACTAGACATCATCTAACTTTATAAATAATTGGAAAAGTAAGAACATTACAGAAATATTGGTACAAGAAAGGCGAAAGAATTCCAACATTTTGTTTTCCCTCTACCTGGATAACACCATTTGTGCTGTACACTGAAGATGCACTCACTCGTTCCATGTTGTCAGGAAACACATAAAGGTGACAACTACACTCTTAAGACTCTTCCTGTTGTTGTTCAGTATTTTCTGGATTATCTCCAGATCCTTCACCCTTTTTTTCACTAATAGTCAAACGAAGAGGCCGTCCCATCAGTTCCTGTTACAAGTAGATTGAGGTGATTTGACAAGAAGTTCTGTCGATATACAGTGTAATAAGTTTCTCAAAGAAATCCATGAAGTCCAGCATAGAACATAATATCTACCATTTCCTGTTAAGAAAATTTTGGAAGATACAAGCTTTCTCAGTTTGGCATTTAGAGGATTCTTCCAACAGATATTCAGCTTTGGTGATTTTACTCTTGATTATAGGAACCATTCTAGTCACTATGCCTTCACAAATGTAAATTTGACCATTACAAGTTATCTATGAAAAGATGGAAGATGAATAGAATAGACTGAATGAATATTTCATTGATACAGATCGTGCATATTTATACAGGAAGACTTTTCTGAGTACAGGAACTAACTCCTACAAGTCAGGAACTAATTACTACTTTCTAGGCTGTCCAACTATAAGTCACTAATTGTAACAGGAAAACTGATATGTACAAATCTTCTATTCTTAATATGGAAGATACGTAAGATAGATTTCCTAACAATCTAGGAGCAAGGAATAGCTGTCAGCAGTAGATGAGATTGACTATGTTAGAGAGTAGCTGGTATAGATGATGCAGGTACAACAAATACGACTTCATCTCACCTTGCCATTCAGTTCATGAATAGCAGCCTCTGCTTCCTCTTTTGTAGCAAAACCAACAAAGCCATATCCAGTAGATCTCCCTGTTGGGTTATCATACACTACTCTAGCAGACACAGGCTTAAATTTGTCAGAGAAGAAAGTTCTGAGGTTGGTAGCCCTAACTTTCCAAGCAAGATTTGATACATAAATCTTGTGACGTTCTTCCACCACAGAGGCACCTGATGGGGGAGGTGGAGAGGGTTTCTTGAAGCTCTTTGCAAATTCAACTCTAATAATTCTTTCCATTAATTCCTGCGCAAGGTAATACAATCTACTGGTTAGATTGAGATGCTAAGTATACATTTAATACATTGCATTAAAATTGCAAAATCCAGCAGGCAAGATCATATCTATTATATAACAATCTAATCATTTAGTTTCCTACATAGAATAAGCATAACATAATATGTGGTAGATAAAGAAGTCTATGCATTGATATGTTCAGACACAGAGAGTCTGAGGCATGCCAATATAGGTTTTCCTCATTTCCCTATGCTTGCATCAGCTATAGGTTGTACAACATGATGGTATAAACAAGAACTGAAGTTTAAATTCTTCGGCATGCAAACATAGATGTTAGCCACGATCCACATTCGCCCCTGATGAAGTTCTCAATTCATAATGGACTACTCTTAATCACCCACACCAAGCTTTACCTACGAGGCAGAACAATATTGCTCTACTACCAAAAATAGTTCTACAACTGACACCCTTCCACCAAAGGGCAAATCTGCATGTTTTGTTGTTAGTTCTTGCAACCCCAACATCCCACACAGGGAGAGCCTTCCAAACCGAGATAAGCTCTTTCGAAAGGGGTGATCTACAAACAAAAATGGTGAAGATCACAATGAGGCTCAAGATCATCTCTCTCTGTCTAGTAAAGATTTCCAGGCAGAAGCTTGTTAAGGGTTTTCTTTCTCTCTGGAAAGAATATACAAATAAAGAATCAATAAGTACGTGTAAACCATCCTATTAACTACTACTATAAGGATCTCCCTGAAACTAGCTTTTCTGTTACTGATATGCTTTTGGATATAAAAAACCAACACAAGCAGTCAACTAAACCCAGGTCAGCCAGCCATTCTGACAGCATTTTTCAATGATTAAGGCCTATGATTGATAAAAATTCAAATTTCTAGCAATATATTCAAATGAACTAGTCACCCAGCATTTCACTCCGGCATCAACTGTTTGCCATCAGAATGCAACAGCAAATGCAGTACACAAACCAGTTGACTAGTTTCATTATCAAAACTTCTATAAATATGTGTACTTGAATTAGCCATTTACATGAACCTTTCTTGGTAACCATTCTAATTTATGTTGAAGTTTTGTGTAGAGGAGGGATAGATGAGAGCAACTCAAAAATAACTAAAGCTTCTTTATATTAAAGAACTACTATTACAGAGTAACTACAGCCAGACCCTCACCTTGTACTCTCCCTATTATATTTTATTCTCTCTGTAAAAAGTGGAGGCTACATTGTGACTAGAATGGCATTAGGGCCCTTGGTCAATATTTATAGGAAATACAAGACAACACTAACCCTAGAAAAATACATAATTGTTAAGATTAATTATAGTTTGGATTAGATATTAATTAGATTTAGGATTAGATTCTTCTCCTATATGGATACATATTTCTTCTCCTACTCCTATACGGACATAGATCCGTTCTCCCACTATATATATTCATAGTTGTAAGAGTTTTTATATAATCCATCAATAAAATCAATATTGTTGATTTGTTTCATGGTATCAGAGCTTAGGATTTCAATCCCAAGGCCGTTCAGAATCTTTTTCAGATAATCAATATTGTTGATTATTTCTTTCCTTTTTTTGTCGTCTGCTCCGCCGCACTATCCGTCAGAGATCTCCAACCTTCTCCCCTCGAGTTTGGCTGCCGGAAATCATCCTCACCATCCACAGACCGAACAAGTAGCCAGAGCTACGATCCCAAGCTTCCGCGAGTTCCGTCCATTAATTTGGTTACTCCACGAGTTCAGAGAGTTTCCGTCCATCAATTGTGCACTCGGCTGAAAGGAAAAAAAGAAAAAGGACTATAAAGAGTTTGTTTGTGCTTGTGCATAGTAAGCAATCAAAAGTGGCATGAAGAAAAAAAAAAGTTACTGCTGTGAAGCTTGCAAGAAAGTGCTCGAAGTCCGTGAGCATGGAAGTGCTCTGAAGGTAGAGAGGCTGCCTCTTGAACACTTGTGTTCTGAATAGTTGAAGAATTTGTAAGAAAAATAAAATTAAAAAAAAAAAAGAGCGTCCTTTATGTACCTATTGCAGGAAGCATGGTCATTATGCTATTACATGCTATGCTCGTCAACGGTCTGGTATGATTTGCTCGCACTGTCATAGCCGTAGTGGATAATTGTTTTCTTCTTCATCAATATTTAAGAACTCAATTCTTCAAGCAGGCAAAGACAAGGGATTCCTCCTCGACTCGCTCTTCGGTACCTCGGGCTCAGACATCAGCAGATATTCAGCATCACCTTACTCAGTTAGAGTTCCAAGTCCAGCTCCGGCTCAAGCATCAGCCTGTCCTTGCTGGCTCCTCTGCATCTGCCTCTACTAGTACGTCTACTTCTTGGATATTAGACTCTGGTGCTTCTCATCATATGACTTCTGACCTAAGCCTCTTATCTAGTATTACACATTTACCATCTCACTTTTCTTCTTTAGACACAGCTGATGGTCCTCAGTTGGTCATCACTCAATCCGGTTTCATTATTTCCGACACTTTGAGTCTTCCTTTTGTCTTAAATGTTCCACATCTTACTTTGCACCTCATATCAGTCAGTAGCATTTGTGAGAGTTGATTTATTGTTTGTTTTGATTCCCTCGTATGTTCTGTGAATGATCCTCGTACGGGCCAGACGATTGGTCGTACTCGTAGGAAGGGACGGTTGTACCAGTTAGAGTTTCTTCATCTTCCATCAACTCAACCTTTGAGTTCTAGTCATGCTGCTATCGTCACGTCTGCTGCCGACTTGTGGCACAGACGCTTAGGTCATATCTCATAACCTCGTCTAAAGACTTTATTTTGACAGTGAAGCTCTTGGACATGGTTCTCTCTCTTCTCTATCAACATATACGGACTGTAAGTTGGCAAAACACATAGCTCTACCTTTTTCTAAGAGTTCATCTAAATCTAGTAGTATTTTTTAATTAGTTCATTCTGACTTATGGGGACTCGCTCATATCCCATCTATGAGTGGTTTTGTTTACTACGTGAGCTTTATTGATGATTACACTCGTTATATTTGGGTCTATCTTATGCGTCACCGTTCTGATCTCCCAACCATTTATAGGACGTTTACTACTATGATTCACACTCAATTCAATGCTAGGATTAAAAATTTTGTTCTTATTGTGCTCGTGAGTATCTCTCCACTACGATGCGATCTATCTTGCAATCTCACAGCACTCTTTTTCAGCAGTCATGCCCTTATACTCATGAACAGAATGAGATAGATGAGCGCAAATATCGTCATATTCTTGAAATTTCTCGTGCTCTCTTGTTATCCTCTTCTGTTCCTCAAAAGTTCTGGACAGAAGTCATTGTTACTTTTGTTACTCTTATCAATATCACTCATTCCTTTGTTTTATCTGGTAGGACACCTCATGAGAGTCTTTATTTGTGTCCTCCTGATTACAGTATGCTTCGGACTTTTGGATGCACTTATTTTGTCCTTCTTCCCGAGACTGAGTGCACAAAGATGACAGTCCGATCAACCAAGTGCTTCTTACTTGGTTTTAGTTCCGAGCACAAGGGATATCGTTGTTATGATCCCTTGGCCCGTCGTCTTTGTATATCTCGTCATGTCACCTTTCTAGAGGACTCTCCATATTTTACTGTCCCACCTCTGGATGTTCACTTTTTGTTCACACCAGCTCCATCATCTAGTGTTTCCATTGATCCTACTCCTTTGCTCCCCTCTCCTGGTACAACTCCTACGATGCCTCCGTCGCTAACTTACGAGGATTCTCCACAAATTCCACCAGCCCCCGTAATGCCATCTTCTCCACCATCCACGCCTCCACCACAACCTCTTCGCCAGTCCCAACGTACTCATCGACCTCCTTCACGTTTTACTCCCGATTGTTTCAGTCCACTGGACAAGTTTGGTTTTGCCACCTTAGTCTCATATTCTCTAAAGTTTCATTCATTTCTTACTGCTATCCATACTACACGAGAGCCCAGTTCTTATCAAGAGGTTGTTCAGTACCCTGAGTGGCAAGAGGCTATGGCAGAGAAGTTTCGAGCATTTCAGCAGACAGGTACTTGGGATGTTGTTCCACTTCCAGATGGGGTCAAGTCTGTTAGTTGCAAGTGGGTCTTCAAGGTCAAGTATCGACCTGATGGATCCATTGAGCGACACAAGGCTCGACTTGTTGTCCGAGGTTTTACACAAGAGCATGGTATTGACTATGATGAGACATATGCACATGTTGCTCAAATGACCACAGTTCGTACATTACTAGTTGTTGTTGTGCTCGTCAATAGCCACTCTATCAGATGGATGTGAAGAACGCATTTCTTTACGATTCTTTATCCGATGTTGTCTATATGGAGCCCCCTCCAGGTCTTTCTACTCCGCCGGGACATGTTTGTCGCCTTCGTTGTGCTATTTATGGTCTCAAGCAAGCTCTCCGAGCTTGGTTTGAGTGTTTCCGGAGTGCTATTTGTGAGGCAGGTTTTCAACAGTGTTCTCAAGATCACTCTTTTTGTGCGGTCGTCACCGCAGGGACGAGTTCTTCTTTTACTCTATATGGATGACATAATTTTGACTGGCAATGATTCATCAGGGATTGCAGCTACTCAGAGGTACCTTCATCACCAGTTTCAGATGAAAGATTTTGGCAATCTTCAATATTTTCTTGGACTAGAGATTGCACAAGGTAAGAAGAGGGATACTTGTTTCTCAGCAGAAATATACTTCAGAGATTATTTCGTCTGTTGGTCCATCAGATAGTCGCACAGTTGATACTACTTTAGAGCTTCATGTGAAGCTTCGTCCCACAGACGGCGAGCTTCTCACAGATCCTACTCGCTACAGGCGGCTAGTGGGTCAACTTATGTATCTTTATTTGACCAAACCAGATATTTCTCATGCAGTTAGTATTTTTAGTCAGTTCGTTTCCGCGCCTCGATCATCTCACTAGAGTACATTACTCCGGATTCTCCGATATCTTCAGGGTTCCATTACGCGCTCATTATTTATGTCTTCTACATCTACTCTGGAGCTTCGAGCATTTTCTGATGCAGATTGGAGAGAAGATACGACCACCAGAAGATCTACTATATGTAGTGCCCCGCTTCGCGTAGGCACTATGTACAAGAGATATCGATTTGTTGGCTCAAGCGGAAGCCTTCTCGGAGTGTTCTCCGATCGAAACACAAGATGATTGATCCAAGTGAGTGGGCAGAATTCCATTATCTGATTCTTGCACGCCTTAATAATGAATATGAGTTTTCTACTAGTTGTTATAAGAAGATAGTTTCAAAAGAAGAATGATAGAACCTGACCCTGCATGCTTAATAAGAGAACTCGTATTGCTTGTCATTAAAACGAGCATGCTTGCCTAACTAGAGAACTTGTATGATTGCCATGCTAAGTATAGAATTGAATATTGCATGCTTAGTTACACGGACACCGCTATCGAACGAACCGTTGTCATGCTAATAAACAAGAGTAAAAGAATGTTCATATGTTTCCATCGTATGCTAAACAATAGTAGAACTGCATGCTTAGCTAAAAGAGGTAGAAGAATCGTGCCACGTTTTGCTTGTCATTGATGCTTGAAAGATAGAATTGTTTGAATAATTTGTATTTTATTGAACATATCGATTGAATGAAAGCAAGAAGATTAAACCTATCGAATTGATTGAACTTATCGAACCTATCAAATTGATTGAACTTATCGAACCTATCGAATTGATTGGAATAAGAGAATTGAGAGCTCTGGCTCTATCGCTTGATATCATGTTTGCTTGTCACGTACATGTGCATCAATAGTCTTTTTCTGACAGAATCGCATTCATCGCATCGGTCTTTGGACAACTTGTGCATAAGGTACTCTCTCGAACGTTTACTGGGGCACTGGGAATCGTTCGTCCTAGGGGAGATAATCGAAACACCCTGAGGGTTGTAGTCCTCGCGATTAGGGGGTGTCATGTCCAACAGTTAGTCTGGTTGTTCCAGCTGCTATTCATGGGTTTTTCATGGACCATCATATAGTTAGGGTGCATGCTAGGCTAGCCTTCTTGCATACCTAACTGTTTGATGCAGAGACGGACAGGGAAAAAGAACCTTGTTTATATATGCATATATTGCTAACTTGTATGTTTGCTGTAGGGATAACCGTTCGACGTGGGGTAAGAATCACTATATAAGTGATATGTTTTGCAAATTGTCTTACATCATATTTAGATTTGCATGCTTGCTTAAATAAGATGATCGCCTTGAATAGTATAAAGAAGATAGTCCACTAGATGCATGCTAGAGTCTTGAAAGAAATGAATACGACTCACGAGACACGCTGCGCACCGGAGATAGTAATTGAACTTGCTTATCGTACATGAACTGCTCGTCTTGCCTGCTTGCTTGTATATCGAACATGAACTCTGATTTCAAAGATGTTTCCAAAAGAAGTAATATGACTCCGTTTATGTACTACATGTAACGAACCTAGGTAAAACTAGAAAGTATCACTAGTAATGTTAAGTTTTATAACATAATCACTTAGTGTTGGTTTTAGTGAATGTTACTTCTGTTCGTTGATTTTATACTCACCAGTACTTTCTCCAAAGTGCTGACCCACCAACAGTTTGCTTGTTCGTAGGTATTGGATCGTCCGAGGAAGCGATAGCCGTTCCTCATCCCCAGGACCCAAAAATCTAGAGTCGATGCCTTGAGCCGTATCGATTGTTTTGAGTTGCTTTTGTATAGAGGGACATAATGTATGGAACGATGCCATTGTATTCAGAGAACCTCGTATCTTGATCTTTGCCCCATATACTCAGATGGATTATTGTTTGTAACACTGTCCCTCCGCTGCGTACTCGATCGGTTCGATGATAACCACAACTTTAACGATGTTGTCTTGTGCGAGTGCAACCCCAGGCTCACACGGCATCACGTCCCGATGGAAACGATCGTCCCGCGGGAGCGCTGGCGCGGTGATTCGCGCCTAGTGGAGACGATCGATTCATGCGGGAGATCGGGGCGTGACAGAATGGTATCAGAGCAACTTGATCCTCTGGCCTTACGCCCATTTCACTGTTGTTTTTAGATGATGATTCCTTTGTGCATTGATATCGTTGCTGAATTAAGCTTTCCGTACAATAAGTCCATCGATATTCTCAAAGATGTGCACAAAAGTTTTCTGGATTTGATTTATTGCTTGAGAGTTATGGTTTCTGATTTCTGTTTGCTTGAGTGATTGTTATTGATTGCTAGAGTTTTCGATTGAGGATGTTGAGGGATGAGGACTATCGCTGCTCTGGATATCGAAAGTGTCCTGGAAGTTTCGAGGACGAAACTTTTTCTTGGTGGGTAAGTATGTAGTGCCCCGCTTCGCGTAGGCACTATGTACAAGAGATATCGATTTGCTGGCTCGAGCGGAAGCCTTCTCGAAGTGTTCTCTAATCGAAACACAAGATGATTAATCTAAGTGAGTGGACAAAACTTCATTCTCTGATTCTTGCACGTCTTAATAATGAATCTGAGTTTTCTACTGCTTGTTCTAAGAAGATAGTTTCATAAGAAGAATGATAGAACCTGACTCTGCATGCTTAATAAGAGAACTCGTATTGTTTGTCATTGAAACGAACCTGCTTGCCTAACTAGAGAACTTGTATGCATGTCATGCTAAGTATAGAATTGAATATTGCATGCTTAGTTACACGGGCACCGTTATCGAACGAACCGATGCCATGCTAATAAACAAGAGTAAAAAAATGCTCATATGTTTCCATCGTATGCTAAACAAGAGTAGAACTGCATGCTTAGATAAAAGAGATACAAGAATCGTGCCACGTTTTTCTTATCATTGATGCTTGAAAGATAGAACTGTTTGAATAACTTGTATTGTATGCTATTGAACATATCGACTGATTGAAAGCAAGAAGATTGAACTTATCGAAATGATTGAACCTATCGAATTGATTGAACTTATCGAACCTATCGAATTGATTGGAAGAAGAGAATTGAGAGCTATGGCTCTATCGCTTGATATCATGTTTGCTTGTCACGGACATGTGCATCAATAGTCTTTTTCTGATAGAATCGCATTCATCGCATCGGTCTTTGGACAACTTGTGCACAAGGTATTGTCTTTCGAACATTTCCTGGGGCACTGGAATCGTTCGTCCCGAGGGAGATAATCGAAACACCCTGAGGCTTGTAGTCCTCGCGATTAGGGGGGTGTCTTGTCCAATAGTTAGTCTGGGCTTGTAGTTCCAGCTGCTATTCATGGATTTCTAGTGGACCATCATGTAGTTAGGGCGCATGCTAGGCTAGCCTTCTTGCATACCTAACTGTTTGATGCAGAGACGGACAGGGAAACAGAACATTGTTTATATATGCATATGTTGCTAACTTGTATGTCTGCTGCAGGGATAACCGTTCGACGTGGGGTAAGAATCACTATATAAGTGATATGTTTTGCATATTGTCTTGCATCATATTTAGATTTGCATGCTTGCTTGAATAAGATGATCGCCTTGAATAGTATAAAGAAGATAGTCCACTAGATGCATGCTAGTCTTGAAAGAAATGAATATGACTCACAAGACACGGCTGCGCACCGGAGATAGTAATTGAACTTGCTTATCGTACATGAACTGCTTGCCTTGCCTGCTTGCTTGTATAGCGAACATGAACTCTAATTTCAAAGATGTTTCCAAAAGAAGTAATATGACTCCATTCATGTACTGCATGTAACGAACCTAGGTAAAACTAGAAAGATCACTAGTAATGTAATATTTTATAACATAATTACTTAGTATTGGTTTTAGTGAATGTTGCTACTGTTCGTTGATTTTATACTCACTAGTACTTTCTCCAAAGTGCTGACCCACCAACAGTTTGCTTATTCGCAGGTGCTGGATCGTCCGAGGAAGCGATAGCCGTGCCTCATCCCCAGGACCCGAAAATATAGATTCGATGCCTTGAGCCGTATCGATTGTTTTGAGCTGCTTTTGTATAGAGGGACAATGTATGGAACGATGCCATTGTATTCAAAGAAACTCGTGCCTTGATCTTTGCCCCGTATTCTCAGATGGATTATTGTTTGTAACACTGTCCCTCCGCTGCGTACTCGATCGGTTCGATGATAGCCACAACTTTAACGATGTTGCCTTGTGCGAGCGCAATCCCATGCTTGCACGGCATCACGTCCCGATGGAAACGATCGTCCCGCAGAAGCGCTGGCACGATGATTCGCACCTAGCGGGGACGGCCGATTCCTGCTGGAGATCGGGACGTGACAGAATGGTATCAGAGCAACTCGATCCTCTGGCCTTACGCCCATTTCGCTACTGTTCTTAGATGACGATTCCTTGTGCATTGATATCGTTGCTGAGTTGAGCGTTCCATACAATAAGTCCATAGATATTCTCAAAGATGTGCACAAAAGTTTTCTGGATTTGATTTATTGCTTGAGAGTTATGGTTTCTGATTTCTGTTTGCTTGAGTGATTGTTATTGATTGCTAGAGTTTTCGATTGAGGATGGTGAGGGATGAGGACTACCGCTGCTCTGGATATCGAAAGTGTCCTTGAAGTTTCGAGGACGAAACTTTTTCTTGGTGGATAAGTATGTAGTGCCCCGCTTCACGTAGGCACTATGTACAAGAGATCTCGATTTGCTGGCTCGAGCGGAAGCCTTCTCGAAGTGTTCTCCGATCGAAACACACGATGATTGATCTAAGTGAGTGGGCAGAACTTCATTCTCTGATTTTGCACGCCTTAATAATGAATCTGAGTTTTCTACTGCTTGTTCTAAGAAGATTAGTTTCATAAGAAGAATGATAGAACCTGACTCTGCATGCTTAATAAGAGAACTCGTATTGTTTGTCATTGAAACGAACATGCTTGCCTAACTAGAGAGTTTGTATGCTTGTCATGCTAGGTATAGAATTGAATATTGCATGCTTAGTTACACGGACACCGCTATCGAACGAACCGCTGCCATGCTAATAAACAAGAGTAAAATAATGTTCATATGTTTCCATCGTATGCTAAACAAGAGTAGAACTGCATGCTTAGCTAAAAGAGATACAAGAATCGCGCCACATTTTGCTTGTCATTGATGCTTGAAAGATATAACTGTTTGAATAACTTGTATTGTATGCTATTGAACATATCGATTGATTGAAAGCAAGAAGATTGAACCTATCGAATTGATTGAACTTATCGAACCTATCGAATTGATTGGAAGAAGAGAATTGAGAGCTCTGGCTCTATCGCTTGATATCATGTTTGCTTGTCACGGACATGTGCATCAATAGACCTTTTCTGATAGAATCACATTCATCGCATCGATCTTTGGACAACTCGTAAACAAGGTACTGTCTCTCGAACGTTTCCTGGGACACTGGGAATCGTTCGTCCTAGGGGAGATAATCGAAACACCCTGAGGCTTGTAGTCCTCGCGATTAGGGGGTGTCCTGTCCAATAGTTATTCTGGGCTTGTAGTTCCCGCTGCTATTCATGGGTTTCCCGTGGACCATCACATAGTTAGGGCGCATGCTAGGCTAGCCTTCTTGCATACCTAACTGTTGATGCAGAGACGGACTGGGAAAGAGAACCTTGTTTATATATGCATATGTTGCTAACTTGTATGTCTGTTGCAGAGATAACCGTTCGGCGTGGGGTAAGAATCACTATATAAGTTATATGTTTAGCATATTGTCTTAGCATCATATTTAGATTTGCACGCTTGCTTGAATAAGATGATCGCCTTGAATAGTATAAAGAAGATAATCTACTAGATGCATGCTAGAGTCTTGAAAGAAATGAATATGACTCACAAGACACGCTGTGCACCGGAGATAGTAATTAAACTTGCTTATCGTACATGAACTGCTTGCCTTGCCTGCTTGTATATCAACCATGAACTCTGATTTCAAAGATGTTTTCAAAAGAAGTAATATGACTCCGTTCATGTACTGCATGTAACGAACCTAGGTAAAACTAGAAAGATCACTAGTAATGTAATATTTTATAACATAATTACTAAG
The DNA here is from genome assembly GCA_036927795.1 of Iris macrosiphon. NCBI lineage: Eukaryota > Viridiplantae > Streptophyta > Magnoliopsida > Asparagales > Iridaceae > Iris > Iris macrosiphon. The sequence continues at coordinate 21,817,733 of JAYESA010000007.1, read as the reverse complement.
TGTTGGTTTTAGTGAATGTTGCTTCTGTTCGTTGATTTTATACTCACCAGTACTTTCTCCAAAGTGCTGACCCACCAACAGTTTGCTTGTTCGCAGGAGTTGGATCGTCCGAGGAAGCGATAGCCGTGCCTCATCCCCAGGACCCGGAAATCTAGAGTCGATGCCTTGAGCCGTATCGATTGCTTTGAGATGTTTTGTATAGAGGGACATAATGTATGGAACGATGCCATTGTATTCAGAGAACCTCGTGCCTTGATCTTTGTCCCGTATACTCAGATGGATTATTGTTTGTAACACTGTCCCTCCGCTGCGTACTCGATCGGTTCGATGATAGCCATAACTTTAACGATGTTGCCTTGTGCAAGCGCAACCCCAGGCTCGCACGGCATCACGTCCCGATGGAAACGATCGTCCCGCGGGAGTGCTGGCGCGGTGTTTCGCGCCTAGCGGGAGATCGGGACGTGACACTACAGGATTCTGTTTGTTTCTTGGTGATCCGTTGATCTCATGGCGAAGCAAGAAACAAAAAGTTGTTGCATGTTCTTCTACTGAGGCAGAGTATAAAACTATGGCTGCCACCACCAGAAAAATCGTCTATGTACGTTAACTGCTCTCCGATATGGGCATTGCTGCTACAGGACCTACATCTCTTCATTGTGACAACAAGAGTGCTATACAGATTGCAAACAATCCGGTTTTTCATAAACGGACAAAGCATATTGAGATTGATTGTCACTTCGTACGTCTGCATTTTTTGAAAGACACTATTTCTCTACCACATGTGACTTCAGTTGTTCAGCTGACAGATTTTTTTACAAAGTCACACCACACACCGTTATTTCAGTTTCTATTGGTCAAACTCATGTTGTTTGACCCACCATGAGTTTGAAGGGGGGGTGTTAAGATTAATTATAGTTAGGATTAGATATTAATTAGATTTAGGACTAGATTATTCTCCTATATGGATACATATTTCTTCTCCTACTCCTATACGGACATGGATCCGTTCTCCCACTATATATATTTATAGTTGTAAGACTTTTTATTTAATCCATAAATAAAATCAATATTGTTGATTTGTTTCAATAATAAATGTACTGAAAATAAAATAACTAATATACTCTTCAACACGACCCCGCAAACTGAAACTTGGTGAAAGCAACAACAACTTGGAGAGAGTAGGAAACAGAAAAATTGGCTGACAAACTAGGCAGGGGCTTTGTCACCGAAAAAAATCTACAAGAAACCATCCAAAGAAGCTTGGGACACGGAGACCGAAGAAATCTTAAAGAGAACCAAAGAAAGATGGAGCTTTGCAAACGAAGAAATCTAGGAAGTTGAATAAGAGTTGGGGCTTCAGAACAAAAGAAATGCTAGAAGATTTCAAAAATGAGAGTCGAGGCTTCACAACTGAAGAAATCTCGGAACGAAACATATCAACTACGTCAGGGCTCCGAAAAGAAAAATTCTGAAAGAAAACATATCTAGTAGGTGAGGCTCTGAAATAAATAAATAAAACTTGGAAAAAAAAAACTAAATAGGTTGGGGCTCTTTAGGACGAGAAAAACCAAAAGAAAATATCTTAAATTTGTTGGGATCCGAAAAAGCGAGAAATCTCATAAAAAATATATGAAATACGTCGGAGCTCTAAAAGACAAAAAAATTCGGGGGAAAAACAAAGTACTTCGGGACTCCTAATAGCGAAGAAATCCTAAAAATAGACCACTAGAAGAATCTCGTATCCGGAAAGTCCGAAAGAACGTTAGGGCAACGACTACAGAATAAATCCCGGAAAAAATTGTGCTGAAAGTAGCCATGAAGGTACGACTGCATGCATGGCTAAAGAAGAAGTAGCTATCAAGTCTGAAAATCGCCACATTTATAGAAGAGAAGAGGAAGAAGAGGAGAAGGGAGAGACCCTAGGAAGAAAACATAAGGATCTAATACCATGTAGAAAGTGGAGTATATAGTGAATAGAATAGCATCATTTATTACGGCTCGACCAATATTTATGGGAAATTTAAAGCATATGAAAAAGGAAAATACATAATAAATGTATTGAAAACAAAATAGTACTCGTGTATACAAACCAACAGCCCCTCTTTATAAGGAGCGTATAGCCGAACACTTGTAGCAGACTTATAGAAAAGCCACTAGCTTACCTTTTGTTACTTCAGCTGAAAACCAAATCAAAAATCTATCTAAACATGGTAACAGACAAACCTACTTTGACCAATACCAAACCAAACTTGACTTTTGACCATCTCCTTTCCGAGCATACAACTCATACATCTGGGATTTGAATTATTACTTTCAACATTATTACTTTCAACAATTTATTTTGCAAAATCAATTTTCATTGTCAATGGAATTCAGATACTATAGAACCATTTAAGTACTTTTGCGTTCAAAGACCATTTATTCATCTTGATAACTATTCTAAATTATTTCACTGAAATATTCCAATGAATAACCAAGACATAATTACAGGTTTAGGAAGCATCAAACCTTTTTTTCATCTAGGTTAGAGCTTCCCTATAAATCCTCAAACCCTAATTTAACTAAATCAAGGATAAAAGAAAATTTCACATAAACAACAAACCCTTTATCCCAAACTATTGTGTTTGGTTATTTGAATCCTCTTCTTCCATTTTGCTCTGTTAAGGATCATCTCCTTTGTAACATTAGAAATACTATATCCTAGGAAGCACAGACTACAAAAAAATATGGATGTCGTGACGGATGCTTATTGGACCCGCTCTGGACACACCATGGCCACTCCAAAATATACTAGGACAAACCAAAATAGGTGTCGTGTTCATGTTTTGCGTCAGGTCCTATCCATATTCATGCAACATAGGCTATATTCTTCTCAATGACATTGATCTACGTCTATAGGCATACCCCTAGCTCTAGTAGCTCGTTTAAATAATATATTATCGCCTCACCTAATTGGTATCCATTGGCCTATGTTGCACATGTCCAAACTACATTAACCAATTTTCTTGTCCTCATTCTATACCACCTCCAATTCCTGCAAAAACACTTATTTCTAATTTATCCACTTATTGCTTATTTTTCTACTTATTACCACTCATTGATATTAGCACTCTCATTTCAGCACTAGTTTTCTGGAGTTAAAGAAAATGTGCAAAAAGATAATTGTATCAATCTTCAAAAAAAATATTAGAAGAGCCTTTAAGATTGGGTGCAGTCAAGATGGATGTATATATGAGTAGTATAGCTTTGAAATTATTGTCTTCATGTTTTATGCATCTCTTGTTCCTGTTGTTTGTGCACTCTGATGATGAAATGTTAAACATTTGATATACACATCATTACAGATCCTGTCCATCCTGTCACGGATGATGATGTGAATGCTGAGAAGGGGACGTGTCAACATGGGGCCAATGGTATCAGGGATGAAGCCGTTAGGTACTACAAGGATCTATATAATCAAGTCTCCTATCCATTTATTCTCTCAGTTTGACTTCAAGAAGCTAGTATCCAGAAATGGCAATCTATTCCTACGGGTACCGGTTTCTATGGTGGAGATTGAGTTTAGTCAAGAAAGCAGATCCTAACAAGTCCCTAGGGCTGGACGGGTTTGGGGCAGCTTCTTCAAGAAACACTAGGACATGCTATGGATGCTATGGATGGGCTTATTACCCCTCTCTTCAAGAGATCTGATCCGATGGTCTCACACCTTATCTATGCGGACGATCTGCTAGTGTTCGTAAAAACTTCAAATAGATCCCTAAAAGCTCTCAAGAATATTTTTGATAACTTGGAACGTTGATCGGGCTTTCAGCTTAATGAAAATAAGAGCCATATGTTCATGAACCATACTTGTGCCAATAAGGAGGGATGGCTAGCCAATATGGGTATTGCAGAGGGATCTCTTCCGGTCAAGTACCTGGGTCTGCCTCTATCGATCAACTATGTCACTCATGCTGATTGTGAGGGTCTCCTCAACTATACTTAGTCGAGCTTAGAGGGGTGGCAAGCTCAGATCTTGTTTATTGGGGGACGGATAGAGCCTATTAGGTTCGTGATTTGCTATTGCAATGTACTGGTTGCAAACCATCATGCTGCCTAAAGATACGATAAACAATATTGAACGAATGTGTACGGACTTTCTTTGGCGAAGGGGAATGCATGCTATCAGATTGGAGGAACTATGCCGTCCTAAAAAAGAGGGAGGAGTTGGCCTCATATCCCTGACTTTACTCAGTAAAACGATATATTACAAACTTTTCCGGAGATTCATCAACGGCAAATCTCTTTGGGCTGACTGGGTTTGAGGGAGGTACTTCCCGAAGGGGGACTTTTGGACGATAAAAATTGACAACTTTTCGGTCACGGTCAAATCACCTTTGTATATGCATACGTAAGTTTTTGAAGGTGATCTACTCTAACAACAAGACGAGCATTTGGCTGGACCCTTGGATCAAGCAGCTTGATCGAGAGGGAGGGATAGCCGATATATGAGCTTATGGGTACCTGGAGAATGTCAGTTGCCTCCTTCAGGAACGTGAGTGGAAGTTCCAAGATTGTATGATTGAGGATGCTAATGCGGAGGATATTTGCACTGTGGAGATAGACGGAGGAGATGGAGGACTATTGGATCTGGGAGGGCATGGGGAAAGGCAAGTTTTCTTTCAGGATTGTCTTGAACCAAATTAGGACAACGTATAAGGAGGTGGATTAGGCGGACGTCATGTGGGTCAAGGGAGCAGCGGTCAAGACAAGTTTGTGCCTCTACAAGATGGCGCGGATTGTCACCCTCACTTTTCCAACTAGGGGTAGTTTGGTAATTGGACATTGATATTTTTATTTTTAGGAATATAATATTAAATATTGTGCATGTTGTAAATATTATTATTGTATTATTTATTTATTGCTAGATGTTAGTATTTGATTTTGGACTTGTGTTAGTGGACCTAACTAGTTTAGATTAGATCCATGGACCACATTTCAGTATAGTTAGATTTGAGCCCAATAGTAAGCCCATCCATTAGGAGAATGAATTAATTAGTTAAACCAATTCGATTAGAATCTTCCCTCCTTAATTATTTTTTCATGACAAGTCCCAAGGGGTATTTTGGACATTCCATAGTGGCTTGGAGGAGGGGTTATGGCCGGCCACCATAGGAGTGGAGAGAGACTCTCTCTTCATTTTTCATTCCAAATCTAGATCTATAATTTTTTCTCTTCCAAATTTCTTCATTCCCACACCAATTCCTACTCAAATTTCTTCCCAATTCCTTTCATATTCTTCATTGGAGGCTATTAGAACAATGATCTATAAAGAGGAAGCAAGGATCTACAAGTTGGAGGCTCTTGACACTCAATTTGGGAATTTCATTGGAAATCCATCTCCCAATAGATACAATTCAGTTTTTTTTCCCCTCTATTTAGGTTCTAAATCTGTAATTTAATCACTAGGAACCCTACCATGTACTAAGGCTACCCATAGGAATTGGAATTAGGTTCATAGGAGGCCTATGGAGAAAGTTATGTGGTATTTTATGTCAATTTTCGGAAAATTTCGAGATTGGCCATCTTGTGTTTGTCAATAGGTCAATTAGACCAAATTGACATGTGTCTGATTGTGTGTGACTAGTGTCGTGTCCACAATTGGATACATGTCGGCCGTATCCCAACAATTTGGCGATACTGGTTAATTTAGAGATTTTCTTCCGACACGGAGGTTTGAGCATGTCACATTTTGACACGGACACGTAGACGAGTAGTTAACTCTTCGTGTTGTTCATAATTACGATTTTAGACTTGCTCGTGTCCTTCGGGATACGTTTGGTAGTGTGGTGGAGCCGTATCGCAAGCGTATCATAGAATGAGTGTGATACGGGTGCGGTGCACTCAACGTGTTTGTTTTCTTGCATTTCAATTCAATATAACTTGGTTATAGCTATTAGAGTGTTATAATTATATTGTTATATGATATATATGTATATTTATAATTATGTATATGTTCTACATTTTATTTTGATGTATTGATGGTCATGTAGAATGGGGAGTTCATATACATCACTAGTATGGTTAATTGTATGTATATATATATATATATATATATATGTGTGTGTGTGTGTGGATGAGTGTATATATAAGTATGTGTGTATTGGAAACTAGAGGGGGGGTGAGCAGCCGGAAAAGCAGGGAGGATAAGCAACAGCAAGCAGTGGGAGAAGCAGCAGCAGGAAGTATCAGCAGCAAAAGCAGGAAGCAGTAGCAGCAAAAGCAGGAAGCAGCAGCCGCTGCAGGAAGCAGTGGCAGATGCAGCTGCGGGAAGCAGCAGAAGCAGCAACAGCAGAAGCAGTAGCATAAGCAGCAAGCAGTGCTTAACAGTGAGTTGTATTAAGCTAGTTAGTGTTATATATATATACATATATATATTGATTGTTAGTAATTTATATATATATATATATATATATATATATATATATATATATATATATATATATATGAGAGAGATATATGTAGATAAGCACTAGTTAGTATTGGTTAGTATTATTTTTAGATTACCTTGAGTGATACCAAGGTAATGAGAGTTGAGGTATCTTGGGTACGGGTATTAAATATTAAGAGGTATGTTAGTATGTTAGTTAGTATAGTATTGTATAAGTTTAAATGCATGTTAGTATATAGTTAGGTGTTTGGGTAGTTACTTATATGTTAGAATTTGAATTACCATGTGATACAAAGGTAATGTCAAGGTATTGGTTTATACTCAAGGTATTGAGCTTGTATATCAAGATGGGTGTGCAGGTGGTGTAATACCGCTTTTGGTTCAAAGCCAAGGTATCCACTTAGCATTAGTTAGCTAGGAGTACTATATATATTGTCTTGTATATATATATTATAATATTTTCATATCTAATAACTTGCGTATCCTATGATAAAGTATTTTGTGGGTATCCTAGTATCCTAGCATAGCTAGTATAGCCTAGTTACATAGTGTATGGACCCAATGTCCTAGAAATGGACCCATACAACCTAGAAATAGCTAGTTTGACCAAGTTTGACTAGTTTGACCTAGTTTGACTGTTTTGACTTAGAAATGGCTTTATGACCTAGAATTGAACTAGTTTAACTTATTTTCATTCCAAAACCTTGTATTGATGCAATATACCATATATAGATCTGTGTGACCAGCTTGGACATCGAGAGACACCTTGCTCAGGACCTCAGGCGAGTACATTTCTCTGTTAGTTTTTATTTCATAATAGTGTATATATCTTATGTTCTAGAACTGTATACTTGATTCCGACACAGTGGTTTCACGGACTGGTACTACATGGATCATGTCAGGAGATGTTATCCCTTACCGTGTTCAGCGGGTACTCCTTCACATGTTGATTTAGCGTACTTCGTGTTCACACACTGCTCGTGTTCAGTGTGCTTATATTCGTGTACACACACTGCTCGTGTTCAGTGTGCCCATATTCGTGTTCGTAACGTGTCGTGATTGGATCCATTGGTATTAGTTGGGGATGGAAAAGTAGGAGTTTATTATGTGATCAAGCCCCAGTGTATTCGTGTACATATCGATTACATACCACACGTGTAATCGAGTTACCTTATTGTATTCGTGTTCAACCTAAACCGATCACATAATGAACTTGTATTCCATGGCACATTAGTTAGATTTCAATTATTTCCATTATATTGCAGATATTCTATTGTATGTTCTTCTTTCCAGTACATTACATGTTCACTCTAGTACATTTCATTATGTTGTTTAGTTATCTTGTATTCTTTTCTATTATCTGTTTTATATGCTCGATTATGTATTTGAAACTGCTTTCAGAGGTATGTACTTCGCTCCAATCCTGACTGGATATATTTTTTCAGATGATTGGCTCGTAGATCAGTGTCCCACATACTACGGACCGCAGGACGGTGTTCCATTAGAGGATACTCCTATAGACCAGGAGGACTAGTACCAGAGCCTGAGGAGGTTTAGTTTATTTTTGGTGGACTTGTATTAGACTGTTATTGAGACTTTGGCATGTATATTATTTCAGTCTTGTGGTTGTATTGTGATTCTTTTCCTTCGTTATTCCATTTGTGCTCTATCTTCCTTAGTTGCATTGTGATTGAGTATAGTTACATTTATGAGATACCATATTGTTCCACCGTTTGGAGTTGAGATGATTGACAGGTACCTTATATATATTGTGTGAGATGTTTAGATAGTAGAATTGACCCAGATAGCGTTCTACCGCCGATGCTGCGGCATAGACTGGACGTACCCACGTACTCGTGTCCGAATATCCGGGTGCGGGTCGTGACACGTTTTTAGTGGTGGCCCATACAGGTCCAGAGTCGCAATTAGAGCGATATCGTAGTAGTGCTCACCTAGAGTACTGCTACGAGCCTGCTTTAGGAAATATGATTTAGGTTGAAAGAGTATACTCAATCACAACTAGGAAACACTTCCAATATCAGTTTTGCTATCATTATCTATTGAATGTTGCTTTGAATAAATTATGTCCTTCTTTGATGATATCGTATCATAGTCAATATTGATTCCTTTGTTCCATTTATCTTCAGGATGTCGCCGAAGACGCGTTTCCAGCGCTCAGGCGCAATATCAACGAGGTTAATCACTTTGTCGCCTATGAGGGCAGCACCATCAGACGTTGTTCCAGCAGCTACATTCCAGAGGTCGGCTTCACCGATCCAGGTGGGCGTTTTCGCAGCAGCTTTCGGAGGTGCTCCACCTCCGGTACAGAGGACAGCGCCGACAGTTTCAGGGGATCTTCCATCCCCACCATCCGCAGTCGATCAGACGCAGATGTTTGCGCTTTTTCAGCAGATGATGGAGGCGCAGCAGCGTCAGTCAGAGGTTATGCGGCAGAGCATTGAGAATGCTCACCAGATTGCGCTCGCAGCAGTTGAGAGAGCCGCCTTAGTCCAGCCACAGACGGCACCACCTCCGTTTTTCCTGCAGCAGCCGCGGCCGGGGACCATCATAGACTTCAAAAGGATGGGGCTGAAGGACTTTAAAGGCACCGAAAGGATCATTTATGCTGATGATTGGATAGAAGACGTTGAGCAGAACCTGCGGCTGGCGCAGATTCCAAAGAGGTTGCAGATAGAGGCCGCGGGGATCATAATGTTCGACATTGCGTTGACTTGGTTCAGGACGGACCCCAGGATCTCAGCACCAGGACTTACTTGGAAAACTTTCAAAGAGCTCTTCAAGGAAAAGTTCTTTTCAACTGTGGCTCTGACATCTCTAGAGAGCCAGTTCCAGTACCTCATTCAGGGAGGTATGACGGTGGATGAGTATGCGGCAGAGTATTGCAGATTAGGCCGCTTGGTGGAGGGGAAGAACCCCAGAGGAAGAGCCAGGAAGTTCAGGAAGGGCCTGAAGAGGGAGATCAAATCACATACGAATGGAGATCCCACCGCTACTTTCGAGGAGATTCTGAGACAGGCACAGCGGGCAGAGGATGATCTAGAGCTTGGCTCTAAGAGGCAGAGAGACAGAGGCCAGGTGGATTACTTCAGCCTTTACCCATTCTAGAGTGGAAGTAGGAGCATGTGACGATAGACTTTGTTTCAGGGCTTCCGCGTTCTCCAGGAGGAAAAGATGCGATTTGGGTCATCGTAGACAGGTTGACCAAATCAGCCCACTTTTTGCCATTCAAAGTGGGTACATCTACGGAGAAGCTCGCGAAGATGTATGTGCATCAGATAGTCAGATTGCATGGAGTTCCTGTGAGCATAGTCTCGGATCGGGACAGTCGCTTCATGTCCCACTTCTGGAGGAGTTTGCATACTAGCTTGGGCACTCAGCTCAAGTTCAGTACCGCATATCACCCTCAGACCGACGGACAGTCGGAAAGGACTATTCAGACTCTCGAGGACATGCTACGCACCTGTGTTTTGGATTTTGGAGGCTCTTAGGAGGATTATCTTCACTTGGTAGAATTTTCTTACAACAACAGCTACCAGGCCAGTACCGAGATGTCACCGTTTGAGGCGTTGTATGGACGGAGGTGCCGCACTCCGTTATCATAGGATGATGTTGGTGAGAGAGCCTTATTGGGGCCAGAGATGGTCGTGGATGCAGTTGAGAAGGTAAAGCTCATCAGGGATAGACTTCGAGTGGCGCAGGACAGACAGCGGCATTGGGCCGATTAACAGTGTTCTAAAAATCGGGCTAGGCGGCCGCCTAGGCGCTAGGCGGCCGCCCGCCGCACCGAAATCGGCCAATTCGGCCTCCTAGGCGCCTGTTCGGGCCTAGGCGGGCCTGTTCGGGCCTAGGCGGCCTAGGCGGCCTAGGCGGCCCAGTTCGGCCAGTTCGGTTATGGAAAAAATTTAAAATTTCAAAATTTCAAAATTTCAAATTTCAAAATTTTGAAATTTGAAATTTGAGATTTGAAATTGCAAAAAATATTCAAAAAAATTTCAAATTCCAAAAAAAAATTCAAATTTCAAAAAAATTTAAAAGAAATGCAATAAAAATTCAAAATATCAGGAAAAAAAATCAAAATATTAAAAAAATTTCATTTTTTTTAAAAAATTTAAAACTAAAAATTCAAATTTTCAAAAAAAAAAAAAAAAATTTTTTTTTTTTTTCTGTTCGGCCGCCTAGGCGGCCCAGGCGCCCGCCTAGGCGGCCTAGGCGCTAGGCGGCCCTTTGGCGCACCGATTCCGCCTAGCGCTTTTTAGAACACTGGTCGATAGCCACCGAAGACCATTGGAGTTTGAGGTATAGATTTTGTTTTGCATTGCTTGTGATTGCTTGTTTTGTTAAAGTGCTAAGGTTGTGTTTTGTTCTAGGTTGGCGGTCTGGTTTTCTTGAGGATTTCTCCGACACGTGGCACGATTCGTTTCGGTGGAGGCGGGAAGCTTAGTTCGCAATTCATCGGACCTTTCAGTATTCTCGAGAGGGGCGGTGCAGTTGCTTACTGACTAGACTTGTCACCTGCATTGGAGGGAGTGCACAACGTGTTTCACGTGTCGCAGCTGAGACGGTACGTGGCAGATCCTAGTCACGTGTTGGATTACTCGGAGATAGAGGTGGGCCCTACTCTTAGCTATCCAGAGAGCAACCAGTTGAGATTCTGGATCGGAGAGAAAATGTGCTGAGGAACAAGACCATTCCTTTGGTGCGCGTCGCGTGGAGGCATCACTCGCCCGGAGGGAGTACCTGGGAGCGAGAGGCCGAGATGCACGAGCGGTATCCATATCTGTTTGAGTCATGAGGTATAATTCTTTCTTGCATTGTATTGATTACTTTTGGTAGTTAGTTTCTTCCTTAATTTCGATGACGAAATTTTTTTAAGGTGGGTATGATTGCGACCCTCACTTTTCCAACTGAGGGGTAGTTTGGTAATTGGACATGGGTATTTTTATTTTTAGGAATATAATATTAAATATTGTGCATATTGTAAATATTATTATTGTATTATTTATTTTATGTTAGATGTTAGTATTTGATTTTGGACTTGTGTTAGTGGACCTAACTAGTTTAGATTAGATCCATGTACCATATTTCATTTAGTTAGATTTGAGCCCAATAGTAAAGCCCATTCATTAGGAGAATGAATTAATTAGTTAAACCAATTGGATTAGAACATTCCCTCAATTATTTCTCCATGACAAGCCTCAAGGGGTATTTTGGACATTCCATAGTGGCTTGGAGGAGGGGTTATGACCGACCACCATAGGAGTGGAGAGAAACTCTCTTCATTTTTCATACCAAATCTAGATCTAGAATTTTTTCTCTTCCAAATTTCTTCATTCCGACACCAATTCCTACTCAAATTTCTTCCGAGTTCCTTTATATTCTTCATTGGAGACTATTAGAACAAGGATCTACAAGGAGGAAGCAAGGATCTACAAGGAGGAGCCTCTTGACACTCAATTTGGGAATTTTATTGGGAATCCATCTCCCAATAGGTACAATTCAGTTTTTTCCTCTATTTAGGTTCTAAATCTGTAATTTAATCATTAGGAACCCTCCCATGTACTAAGGCTACTTATAGGAATTGGAATTAGGTTCATAGAAGGCCTATGGAGAAAGTTGTGTAATATTTTGTGTCAATTTTGAGGGAATTCCGAGATTGGCACATCTTGTGTTTGTCAATAGGTCAATTAGACCAAATTGACATGTGTTTGATTGTGTGTGACAACAATTTGGCGATACGGGTTGATTTGGGGATTTTCTTCCGATACGGGGGTTTGAGCATGTCACATTTTGACACGGGCACGTAGACGAGTAAACTCTTCGTGTTGTTCATAATTATGATTTTAGACTTGTTCGTGTCCTTCGGGATACGTTTGGTAGTGTGGTGGAGCCGTATCGCAAGTGTATCATAGAATGAGTGTGATACGGGTGCGGTGTACTCCACGTGTTTATTTTCTTGCATTTCAATTCAATATAACTTGGTTATAGCTATTAGAGTGTTATAATTATATTGTTATATGATATATATGTATATGTATAATTATGTATATGTTCTACATTTTATTTTGATGTATTGATGGTCATGTAGAATGGGGAGTTCATATACATCACTAGTGTGATTATATATATATATATATATATATATATATATATATATATATATATATATATATATATGTGGTTAATTGTGTGTATTGGAAACTAGAGGGGGGGGTGAGCAACCGGAAAAGCAGGGAGGATAAGCAACAGCAAGCAGTGGGAGAATCAGCAGCAGCACGAAGCAGCAGCAGCACGAAGCAGAAAGCAGTAGCAGCAAAAGCAGGAAGCAGCTGCAGGAAGCAGCAACAGCAGAAGCAGTAGCATAAGCAGCAAGCAGTGCTTAACAGTGGGTTGTATTGATAAGTTAGTTATCTTGATAAGTTAGTTATATATATATATATAAGCACTAGTTAGCATTGGTTAGTATTATTTCTAGATTACCTTGAGTGATACCAACGTAATGAGAGTTGAGGTATCTTGGGTACGGGTATTAAATATTAAGAGAGATGTTAGTATGTTAGTTAGTATAGTATTGTATAAGTTTAAATGCATGTTAGTATATAGTTAGGTGTTTGGGTAGTTAGTTACATGTTAGAATTTGAATTACCTTGTGATACCAAGGTAATGTCAATGTATTGGTTTATACTCAAGGTATTGAGCTTGTATATCAAGATGGGTGTGTAGGTAGTGTGATACCGCTTTTGGTTCAAAGCCAAGGTATCCACTTAGCATTAGTTAGCTAGGAGTACTATATATATTGTCTTGTATATATATATATATATATTATAGTATTTTTATATCTAATAACTTGTGTATCCTATGATACGGTATTTTAGGCCTATGGAGAAAGTTGTGTAATATTTTGTGTCAATTTTGAGGGAATTCCGAGATTGGCACATCTTGTGTTTGGCAATAGGTCAATTAGACCAAATTGACATGTGTTTGATTGTGTGTGACAACAATTTGGCGATACGGGTTGATTTGGAAATTTTCTTCCGATACGGGGGTTTGAGCATGTCACATTTTGACACGGGCACGTAGACGAGTAAACTCTTCGTGTTGTTCATAATTATGATTTTAGACTTGTTCGTGTCCTTCGGGATACGTTTGGTAGTGTGGTGGAGCCGTATCGCAAGTGTATCATAGAATGAGTGTGATACGGGTGCGGTGTACTCCACGTGTTTGTTTTCTTGCATTTCAATTCAATATAACTTGGTTATAGCTATTAGAGTGTTATAATTATATTGTTATATGATATATATGTATATGTATAATTATGTATATGTTCTACATTTTATTTTGATGTATTGATGGTCATGTAGAATGGGGAGTTCATATACATCACTAGTGTGCTTATATATATATATATATATATATATATATATGTATGTATGTGGTTAATTGTGTGTATTGGAAACTAGAGGGGGGGGTGAGCAACCGGAAAAGCAGGGAGGATAAGCAACAGCAAGCAGTGGGAGAATCAGCAGCAGCACGAAGCAGCAGCAACAGCAAGCAGTGGGAGAATCAGCAGCAGCAGGAAGCAGCAGCAACAAAAGCAGAAAGCAGCAGCAACAAAAGTAGTAGCATAAGCAGCAAGCAGTGCTTAACAGTGGGTTGTATTGATAAGTTAGTTATATATATATATATATATATATATATATATATATATATATAAGCACTAGTTAGCATTGGTTAGTATTATTTCTAGATTACCTTGAGTGATACCAACGTAATGAGAGTTGAGGTATCTTGGGTACGGGTATTAAATATTAAGAGAGATGTTAGTATGTTAGTTAGTATAGTATTGTATAAGTTTAAATGCATGTTAGTATATAGTTAGGTGTTTGGGTAGTTAGTTACATGTTAGAATTTGAATTACCTTGTGATACCAAGGTAATGTCAATGTATTGGTTTATACTCAAGGTATTGAGCTTGTATATCAAGATGGGTGTGTAGGTAGTGTGATACCGCTTTTGGTTCAAAGCCAAGGTATCCACTTAGCATTAGTTAGCTAGGAGTACTATATATATTGTCTTGTATATATATATATATATATATTATAGTATTTTTATATCTAATAACTTGTGTATCCTATGATACGGTATTTTGTGGGTATCCTAGTATCCTAGCATAGCTAGTATAGTCTAGTTACATAGTGTATGGACCCAATATCCTAGAGATGGACTCATACAACCTAGAAATAGCTAGTTTGACCAAGTTTGACATAGAGTTGACCTAGTTTGACTGTTTTGACTTAGAAATGGCTTTATGACCTAGAATTGAACTAGTTTAACTTATTTTCATTCCAAAATCTTGTATTGATGCAATATACCATATATGGGTTTGTGTGACACCAGCTTGGGCATCGAGAGACAAACCTTGCTCAGGACCTCAGGTGAGTACATTTCTCTGTTAGTTTTTATTTCATAATAGTGTATATATCTCATGTTCTAGAACTGTATACTTGATTCCAACACAGTGGTTTCACGGAATGGTACTACATGGATCCTGTCAGGAGATGTTATCCCTTACCGTGTTCAGTGGGTACTCCTTCACATGTATTTTATCGTGTGTATCGGGTATTGATTTAGTGTACTTCATGTTCACACACTGCTCATGTTCAGTGTGCTTATATTCGTGTACACACACTGCTCGTATTCAATGTGCCCATATTTGTGTTCGTAACGTGTCGTGATTGGATCCATTGGTATTAGTTGGGGATGGGGGAGTAGGAGTTGATTATGTGATCAAGCCCCAGTGTATTCGTGTACATGTCGATTACATACCACACGTGTAATCTAGTTACCTTATTGTATTCGTGTTCAACCTAAACCGATCACATAATGAACTTGTATTCCATGGCACATTAGTTAGAGTTCAATTATTTCCATTATATTGCAGATATTCTATTGTATGTTCTTCTTTCCAGTACATTACATGTTCACTCTAGTATATTGCATTTTGTTGTTTAGTTATCTTGTATTCTTTTCTATTATTTGTTTTATATGCTCGATTATGTATTTGAAACTGCTTTCAGAGGTATGTACTTCGCTCCAATCCTGACTGGATATATTTTTTCAGATGATTGGCTCGTAGATCAGTGTCCCACATACTACGGACCGCAGGACGGTGTTCCATTAGAGGATACTCCTATAGACCAGGAGGACTTAGTACCAGAGCCTGAGAAGGTTTAGTTTATTTTTGGTGGACTTGTATTAGACTGTTATTGAGACTTTGGCATGTATATTATTTCAGTCTTGTGGTTGTATTGCGATTCTTTTCCTTCGTTATTTCATTCGTGCTCTATCTTCCTTAGTTGCATTTTGATTAAGTATAATTACATTTATGAGATACCATATTCTTTCTCCGTTTAGAGTTGAGATTATTGACAGGTACTTTATATATATTGTGTGAGATGTATAGATAGTAGAATTGACCCAGACAGCGTTCTACCGCCGATGCTGCGGCGTAGGCTGGATGTACCCACGTACTCGTGCTCGAATTTCCAGGTGCGGATCGTGACACGGGTCAAGCTGCTTACCAGGGAAGACTCAGCATGTTTGGGGTTGATTGTACGTACCGGAGTTGTAGTCGTGTGGTGGCATAGATGAGTCTAAGGACCACTTGTTCTTTAGTTGTGACTTTTTATGGGATATCTGGAACAGCCAGAAGTCCAAGTTCGGTTTCCCTACTTCTCCTAACAGAGACCTTGGATCAGTCATGAATGAGGTTAAAGTTCAGAAAGAGAAAGAGAATGGAACATGAGGGTATAGGCATATCCGTCTTGTTTTGGGGACGATTGTCTGACATGTTTGGAGGAAACGAAACAGGTGTATCTTTGAGGGTCTCTCCCTCAGTAAATATGTTGTACAAAGAAACATAGAAGCTGGCATAGATATCCTAGATGACAGATAATATTTTTGTGTTATGTCATAGGCTTGTAATTTTGGTGTTACTTCCAT
The DNA here is from genome assembly GCA_036927795.1 of Iris macrosiphon. Taxonomy (NCBI): domain Eukaryota; kingdom Viridiplantae; phylum Streptophyta; class Magnoliopsida; order Asparagales; family Iridaceae; genus Iris; species Iris macrosiphon. Next base: position 21,801,284 of record JAYESA010000007.1, on the reverse strand, counting down.
AAAGTTTTACCTTCTTCTTCATATATATATATATATATATATATATATATATATATATATATATATATACATGAGCCAATGTACATGTGGACCAATAGGATGAAGTATACGGTGCACATGGGATATAAGCCTATGACTCATATTTCGTTTACCATATATATATGGGTAAACGAGATATGAGTCATAGTGCTCATATTCCTACATGAGCCATGCACATGTGGACCAATAGGATGGAGTGTACAGTACAAATTCCTACATGAACCAATGCACATGCGGACCAATAGGAATGGACTCCTACAACCCATGTGCACTAGTATACTCTATTCCTATTGGGTACACTACATTTATATTGGCCCACATGTGCCTTGGCTCATGTAAGAATATATATATATATATATATATATATATATATATAAAAAAGATGACCTAAGTTTTACTCACATAAGAAATGAATTTATCGACGGCAGCCTGCGCCTCCTCTCCGGAGGACATGGTGACGAATGCGTAGCCCCTGCTCTTCCCATCCTTCTTAATTATCTGAAATAGCAGAAAACACCCCAAAAAAATTTAAAATTTTTTTTTTAAACAGAAGGCATTCGATGCTGTGTCCGTGTCATGTCCGTACAACATAGAATTAGTATAAAAAAAGGGGAAATGAAGGGCACAATCACCTCCACCTCGCCGACGGTTCCGCACTCCCCGAAGAGCTTCTCGAGGTCGCGAGCGGAGAAGCCCCATGGTAGGTTCGCCACGTAGAGCTTCCTCTGGTTCTCGTCACCTCCTCCTCCTCCTCCTTTTTCTAGGTTTTGCTGTTGTTCTTCTTCGACCGCGACAGGTTGAGCCGCGGAGTACGTTAAGAAAGGGGAGAGGGGCGCTCGGGAGCGGCGGAGAGAAAGGAACGGCGACGGGACGAGTTGGGAATTTGAAAATTGTTTGGGGGTAAAATGGGGAATGCCGAGTTTTGGGTTGGGATTGGATTTGGAGGAGAAGAGAAATGACGCTGCTGTTGCTATTGCCGATGCCATTGTTGGCATTGTTGCTGTGCTAGCAGACAGGTTATGGTGGGAATGAAAGGTTTGGTTAGGAGGGGATTTTATTTGACCTGGACTGACGAAATCGCCCCTCGCATATTGGGATAAGGCATAAGGGCTTGCGAGGACAAATTGTCGCCGAAACAAATTTACCTTATCCCAACGGTAGAGCCCAACGGCTTCTGCCTTTGGAATTTGACATTTTCCCAAAAAAATGTCAATTCATTTTGGCAAATTATAAGGGCACTACATATTTTACTCGGGGCTAGCCCATTGAAAATTAGAAAAAATTACAAGTTTGTCATCATGAAAGTTACTCGGGGCTAGCCCACTGTTATAATCATGACTGTCAAAATTTTGACAGTCTTACCACTTGGAAGGACTGTTTTGACAGTCCTACCACTTGGAAGGACTGTCAAAATTTTGACAGTCCTACAAAATGTTAGGACTGTCAAAATTTTGACAGTCCCATTTATAAGGACACTGCACATTTGACTCTGGGCTAGACCATTGGAAATTTACAAAAAATTACAAGTTTGCCATCATGAAAGTTACTCGGGGCTAGCCCACTGTTATAATCCGGACTGTCAAAATTTTGACAATCCTACCACTAGGAAGGACTGTCACAATTTTGACAGTCCTACCCTTGGAAGGACTGTCAAAATTTTGACAGTCCATTTTCCAAAATTACAAGTTTGTCACTCTCATAGTTACTTGGGGCTACCCCACACCAAAGTATAAAAGTGAAATGGGTTTCTATTTTTGGCATTCCACCTAGACTTAAGAAACCCTCATTCCACCAAGCCCAAACCTAAATTTGGAAATAGCTAGTTGTGGTTGGAGGAGGATTTTACTTTGGTGATACTCCAAGGAATATTCTTCCAGTATGTCTTCGACAACCTACGATGAATAAGTTTTGCAATTGTCCGAAAAAGATTTAGTTTATTTTGATTAATGTAGGAACAATGCATGAAAAAATGTTCGATGACGAAGTCGGATCGTCCAATTCATTAAATATGCACTCCGGACGTTCCGAAGAACAAGTTGGTTGTTCCGAAGCACGTACGGTACGTAAAACGACAACCCTAATTTGACAGTCACGAGTTAGGACTGTAAAAATTAGACAAAAAGTCTACAGTCCTAAATTAATAGAGGACTATCATAAATTCGACAGTCCTATATAAAAGTAGGACTGTCATAATTTGGACAGTCCTATTTAAAAATAGGACTGTAAAATTAGTGACAGTCCTGGATAATTATATGAAGTTATTAATTTTTATATTATTTTATATTGGTTATAGGACCAACCTTGTTCAGATATTGTGGTACATCCTGCTGTTGATGTTGATGTGGATGATATTTTCTCAACGGATATTGAATTTGCAAGCCATGAAGAAGCATTAGAGTGGTGCAGAGAAGTTGGGAGACGACATAACGTAGTTATTGTCATTGCAAGATCTATCCGATCTCGGCCGGGCCGAAAATATCTTGAGCTTGGATGCGAAAGAGGAGGTGTGTTTAGGGAGCATCATAAAAAAAAGGGTGTTGTTGAAAAAGAAATCCCTAAGAAAAATGTTGGGACGAAAAAATGTGGTTGTCCATTGAAGGTGTTGATTGTAAAAGTTGAAGATGTGAAGTGGATAATCGAAGTTAAGAATGGAAGACACAATCATCCTATTCCAGGGACACTTACGGGTCATGCGTACGTGGCACGGTTGAAGGAGGATGAGAAAAAGTTGGTTGAAGAATTATTCCTTTCAGGATTTGAACCGAAACAAATTTATTCTGCTGTGCGACAAAAACAAGATGGGAACAAGTCTACCATGAGGACGATCTATAATAGCTTGGCCAGAGCGAAATGCAATAGTATGAAAGGAAGAATGGCGATGCAGCAAGTATTGAAGTTGCTTGGGGAGCATCACTACGTGGAGTACCATAGAAGACATCCAGAAACTGATGAACTCCTTTCATTGTTTTGGGCTTATCCTGATTGCACACATATGGCTCGGTCCTTCGCAGACGTGTTGGTCCTTGATTGTACATATAAGACCAACAAGTTCAAGATACCTCTTTTGCATGTTGTCGGGTTTACGTCTACGGGAAAAATATTTACAGTCGCTTTTTGTTTTATGAAGAGTGAGACAGTAGAGGATTACACATGGGCGTTGAGGAAACTACAATCCCTTTACACAGGTTACAAAGAGCCGTCTGTTTTTGTTACTGACAGAGAATATGCGTTGATAAATGCTATAGATATTGTATTTTCTCATGCGCACAGACTACTATGCACTTGGCATATAAATAGAAATATCCATGCTCAATGCAAGAAAAAATTTGAAACAATGGCCGGTAAAATTGACATGCTCGCTTCGAAGAATTCTACAGTGATTGGAGTCTTGTATGGCGAGCAAGTACTACAGACAGTTACGACGCAGCATGGTACATGTTCCAACAAAAGTGGGAGCCAAGTAACCCACTACTAGAATAAGCGGGATTAGCGACGTTTTTTAGCGACTCTATTTAAAAACGTCGCTAATTTAGCGACTCCATGTAAAAACGTCGCTAGACGTCGCTAATTGGCGACATTTAGCGACGTTTAGCGACTTTTATTCATTTTTTTAAAGATTAGTCGCTATAAGTTCAATTTAGGTCGCTAAACGTTGCTAATATGTTTTATTTAGTGACGTTTAGCGACGTTTTTAGCGACGTATATATTTTGGACATTTAGCGACGTCATTAGCGACGTCTTAAACGTCGCTAATTTAGCGACGTCATTATTGGCGTCGCTAAAAACGTCGCTAAATTCTAAATTAGCGACGTAAATTAGCGACGTCATTATTGGCGTCGCTAAATAGTCGCTAATTTAGAATTTAGCGACGTCATTATTGGCGTCGCTACAAAACGTCGCTAAAGTTTTTACTTAGGGCTGATTTCCCCCATTTCCTTCGATCTCTCCCTCTCCCTCTCCCAAAATTCAAATCCGCTCTCGATCTCTCCCCTCCGGCTCCTCCTTCCTCCCTCCGGTGACCCCCCTCGGCCGCGTCCTCCCCCTCCGGCTCCCCTCCTCCCTCCGGTGCCCCCTCCTCCCTCCCGGCAACCCGCCTCCAGCCGCGTACTCCCCCTCCGGCCGCGTCCTCCCCCCTCCTCCTCCTCCTCCTCCTCCTCCTCCTCTTGGTAAACCCTAACCCTCTCTCTCTCTCTCCCTCTCACAGGACACACATGTGACACTGACACAGACACGACACACACACACACTGACACAGACACAGACACTGATGAGGACCTAGGGTTAGGGTTAGGGTTAGGTTTTTTGACCTGGGGTTAGGGTTAGGGTTAGGATTTTTGATCAGGATTAAGGCTCCATTCTTCTTTCAGGAATCTCTAACACGAAGACGCGGGAAGTCTTCCTACATTGAAGGCTCAATAAGCACATGTTTGGAATCAGGAACACCTATTCTGCAAGAACCCAAGAAATAAAATGCCTCAAAGGCCTTGCGAATAGCATCAATAGGTGGCCTTGCATAGGAAAAATTTTCGACAAAGCCAATTTTAAAGGAGCAGCCATGATCTTTTCCTCCTTATCAGAGATCACCAATGCAGGTTCGCCTCTGAATAAAGAAGGAGCTTTGTTAGAAAGTTGAGGGGAGGGACCTTGATGTTGTGAAGATCACACGACATCAGCAAATGATTTCTCCCTCAAATAAGGTATATATAAATATATATACGTTAGTATAAAAGCTTATAAACATGTAATGGTTTATATATAAATTAACTAAGAAACAAATAGTATATAGATAAATGAGGTGAATAGATGTATGCTTTATAATACAAATATTAAAATAAATATAAATATATAAAATATCGAGTAAACAAATAAAATTATTATGTAGTAGATAAATAAAAAAATAGTAATAAAGTAATTATAACATAATTATCTAAAAGAATATATGAAAGCAATTAGCTAAAAAGAAAGAAAAAAAAAATTTTTAAAATAAAAACAAAAGTATATAAAAATAAGTAAATAAATCCTTTGAGTTACTGTTCCCCGAAGGAATTAAGTAAATAAATAAATAAAAAAATAAACAAAAAGAATATAATATATATATATCCTCCCAGAAATTTTATAATGTTTCATTCTATCACTTGTATTAGTCGATCAGTAATATCATTTACTTGAACACATTGGTCCTGGAGTCAACCCATTAAGATGGTATAGTGGGCTTTTTATTAGAGTCTTAACTATTGGTTTGATGTCACTCAAATCAAATAGATACTAATTGATGTCCATATAGCAATTATACTTGCAAGTTTGGTATATGACAATTTATTGTAATCCATTGGGCACTTCAATTTAAAGTATACTTTATTGGTTTATTATGGGTTACCCAAAATTCATGAGTTATAGAAATTAAATTATCCAATATTCCAGCATGATTCAAAAGTATAAACTAGCTCAGAAGAATGTCTTACTTCAAAACATGCACTGGACAATTGAATGCCCATTATTTGTCTGGAAAGTTGTATCATTCTTTCCTATTTTTCTTTGCAAAACTAAGTTGTTGTTGTAACTGGAATGATTTGTTCTCCTGTGGACATACTTGATGTGGATGATCAGTCCAGAGATAAGCAGGTTGGGGACTGGGTACTTATGAATTTAGAGTTCAACAACATATTAGGTTGAGGCACCTCCCATCTCGTCCAATCTAACCTTGATTGCAGCAAACAAGAGTCAAATAAGAGCGATAGAAGGGAATCTCTATCATTCAAAAACCATATCTTTGGGGATTGGAAAATTCCTTAGCACCCATAAAAAAGTTAATAAAAAAACCTCAAGAAGATGCCAGGCCTCATATCAAGTGTACCAAACTACATTTGGCATATTTTTTCAAAGTCATATAGAATTTTATGATCAAACTCGGTGTGAATATCTTATTTGATGGGTGATTTATGAAAGTAAAACCTCGTCGGGAGTACAGTATAAATATAGTATATAAACTGGTGTCAGCTATTAAAATTATGTAATATTTTTATTCAAATTGCACTCTGAAGTTGTAGCAGCAAGGACATGAAAACTTGTTTATAAACTTTGTTTTGAGATCAATGACATCCCAAAGGCCAGAGTCTCCTATGAACCCCATATCTCTTGTTCCATGGCAAAGAGGCTTTGCACCTAGTGAGTGATAAAAACTGTGATATCTCCTACTAATTTGTGATCAATATTAGTGTAGTTTATAAACAAATTTTATACAGATAGTTATAAGAAGCAACTTGTGACTGATAAACCAAATCATATGTATGAGATTTGTGTTTGAATAGTTTTATGATTAGTATCATTATTATACTCTCATATTTTATGATTCGTATTATTATTATACTACAACAAACAATTTATAGGCAGGGCTGCTGAGGGTATGTCTTAATTAATATCTGTTATCAATTATATTCTTTGTGAGTCATCTATTTCTTCCATTCCGCATTATTAAGGGTATGTCTTAAGTAATATATGTTATCAATTATATTCTTTGTTTTTATCTATCTTACCAGATGGCACCCAAGAGAGAGACACCTCCTAAACATGATTAGCGACATTTTTTTGTCATTTAGCGACGTTTTTTGACGTCGCTAATTTGACTTTTTCTGGTAGTGACCCAACATGCATATCTTATATCAAAGATACTTGGCTATAACCACATAAAGAGCAATTCGTCTTAGCATGGACCAACATGGTGAAGCATTATGGCACGATCACTACGAACCGGGTCGAAGGAGCACACTCATGTTTAAAAAGATATCTACGCTCATCGGTCGATAATTTTGTCTCTGTTTGGCAATCGATTCATTTGATGACTATTGCCACGGTGAACGATATTATAGCATCATTTGAGATGAGCCTCAATATTGCAAAGCATGAATACAAGCAAGAATACCTCTTGGATGGTTTAACCCATGTGGTATCTCACAAGGCCTTGGGGTTATTGTTTGAGGAGATTCGTCGGTCGAAGTCGGTGGGTTATGATCCCGAGGTTTGCGGTTGTTCATATCGACATTCACTCGGACTTCCGTGTGCACATGAGATCAACGAATACCGTCGTGAATCTATACCTATTCCAATAGATGGTGTTGATCAACGTTGGCGACAGCTGTCGATAATGCCGACGGTGGAAGTGCAAGATGATTTCTTTGCGTTGCCCCAAGTGAAACTACTTCACGCAAGGTGGTGTGGCACATCGGAACCGGAGAGAAGATCCATTGAGTTTAAAATCCAAGAGATTGCAGTCCCGGCAACAACTCGATTGCAAGAGCCATCCGTTGTTCGAACTCCTAAGGGAAGACCACAGTCAAGAAAGAGTAGAGCAAAAAAGAAGGAGGAAGAGTCAACTAAAAGAGATCCATCCTTATTTGAGCATATCGAACACAGTTTGGAGGCAAAGTCCGTAATGGATGGGGGGGTATTTTCGCAGAAAAAGAGTAAGCTAACTATTCAAAGGGAGAAGAAACAGAAAATGATACATGCAGGCACGACGGAGGGTGTTGAAAACTTTTCTGTATCTTATAGTCTATACATTAACAATTTTCTACCTGAGATACGGAATTTTATTTGGTCTATTGATGATGTTTCCGCGGATGGCCACTGTGGATACCATGCACTAGCAAGACAACTAGGCTATTCAGTTGAAGCAGGATGGAGACAGGTTAGGGCAGAGCTGTACGAGGAGTTGGAGTCGCGACTAGCCTTCTATAGCCAGATACTTGGCGAAGAAATTATTGGAGATTTGTTGGCAGGCATACCTTGTACGGAAACAGTTACCGGACCAGACCATTACATGGATGTCCCGCCTGCTGCTTACGTATTCTCTAATAGGTATAAGTTACCTATTGTAATTATCTCACAAGGTATTAACAATACTTTCTTCCCAATGTGTGCCCCCCCCGGCCGTCATATCTTCTGTCGTCATATCTTCGAGTGCATGCCATAGAGCGGCCAATGTGTGAGAACGTTTGGCATCTTCTTTAGTAGGCTTCCATCGGCACATTCTAGGCAGGTTCTCGTCATACCCTAGGCTCAGCTTCGCCCGCTGCAGGGTTGGAAAGTGCTTGTATATCCATGCCTTCACGTTACCGAAAATATATTAGTCCAAAAATAAACAACACAATTTCAATTTATGTAAACAAGTTGACAAAGATATATCTATACATGGAGTAGAGTCTGGCATCCGGAAATTGTCTTCGAACCCACACGGGATGCCGCACCAAGCTCGCGGTAAAGGTATGCCAGTATACCGCTTCTCCAAGAAATTTCGTCTACCGTTTCAATGTTGTCCAAATTGAGGAGATATTTGGCATTTATGGACGTTCCAGACTTATCGGTAATGCCGACAGCCCCTAAGATGAACTGCATATATCCGCGGGCCACATTATCGCTATTATCAATTTCGGGGGCCGGCTCAGCGAATATCTCCTCCAAATATTTTAGAGGAAGTCCGTAGGACTTCTTGAATTCTCGAAGACTAGTAAAACTAGTGGAATCAACTCCCAGACACCCTGATACATGATCCACAATATTGTCGTAATAGTTGATGCTCGACTCATCAAAAATATGATTCTGCATGGGACGACCATCAACCCTAAGTCCCAATATATGATGGACGTCATCAAGGGTAATCGTCAACTCCCCATTGGGTAGATGGAAAGTGTTGGTCTCTGGATGCCACCGTTCTACAAATGCTTAAATCAGTGCATTATCCACCGTCGTATATGAGTAGCTACCCAAATATTGTAGACCGGTGGAACTGATTTTTGCCTTCACATCATCTCCCAATAATTCATACCTCCATGTGTTGCATTTTTTGCCATGGTTGATCACCGGCAACATACGACCACTCTCCTGAAAAGTCAACAATTGGATGAAATTAAACCTCCATGTAAAATAAACTTTGAAATTACAACTATATATAAATTTATCATAACGTAATATACTTACCGGATTGTTCCATATTTTGTATGCAATATGGTTTTCGATCGACGGTAACATAGAGCAACCGTTTGGACGAGTATCGACTGGACTATCTGTCTGCTCAGAAGGTCCTGAACCATCAGTAGGCCGGTTTTTGAGAGTTTGTGGAAGACTCTCGACAGGACTATCTGCAGACTGAGAAGGTCCTGAACCATAAGTAGGCCGATTTGGAACATTTGGCATGTCCTCATCGGAGGAGGAAGAAGAACCGAAAGAACTAGGAGGAGCACGTCTCTTCGAACGAAGGGCAATCTTCTTCGTCAATGGACGTTTCCTCACTTCAGGGCGTGCCTCGGCCTCGCGGATAGTGACGCCTGGTTCAATAGTACGCGAAACTGTGTGTTCCTTACGCATCGACGCAGTAGGGCGTCTTCTCATATCTTCATCCACAGTGTCCTTTCCAGGGGCATGACTATAAGACAAAAATTAATATATACAGACAAAAATTAATTTCTATTTTAACATAATAATTGAATTTTACATTGAGGACTGTAGCCATTTCTACAGTCCTGTAAGTATACAGGACTGCAGAATTTTCAACAGTCCTAATTTTTTAGGACTGTTGAATTCCCTACAGTCCCATATAGATTTAGGACTGTAGGAAAATCGACAGTCCTATATATATATAGGACTGTCGATTTTCCTACAGTCCTAAATCTATATGGGACTGTAGGAAATTCTACAGTCCCGCTCGATACTGCTCGACAATGTCGAGCAGTCTCGACATTGTACGTCCTAAAATCATGTTCGAAAGGACTTGTATGTCTAAACTACATCCTAGACTCCGCCAAGGACTAGTATGCCCTCATTTGAAAGAAAATCACTCAAAATTTTCAAAATGCAAGAGGATTTCTTAAAAATTTTGGACAATTTTGCAAATACAATAGCACAAGGAGAATAATGATTTCTACCTTGGTTCTTTCGAGACTTTGGGAGCCATCGACAAGGAGGAGGAGGACAGCGGAGATCGACCGACGGGAGGGGGGAAAGCTCTGGTCGGGTGGGGAGGGTTTGGGAGGGTTTGGAGAAGTAGTAGGCTAGTATGAGTAAAAGGTTGGGTTAGTATAAGTAAAAGTTGCTCTTTAGTGGGCTAGCCCCAATCCTGGGCTAGCCCCAAGTAAATTTGGCAGTGCCCTTATCAAAAACCTTCATTTTTGGGTCAAAATGAAAGAGAAATTTCCATAAGGATGAACAACTCCTTCTAATTTGTGCAGAACAAACCAATTTAAAAAAAAAATTGCAGTAGAAAAAATGTGGTGCCACTCCAAGCTAAAAAAATTTAAAAAAATTGGCCTCAGTCACACCGGCGCCAAACTTTGATCATAATGTTGTTGTTCGCCATTAAATCGGAATTGTTTTAATAACAAACTAAAGAAAGTACAAAGAGGTCCTAGACAGACAATCTAAGTATAATTTTTTATTATAGGACGTGACGAGGGAGATTGAGTGCTGCAGTGACTCTTTTACTCCGTTGACGGTCCGATGCGGACGTAAGGAAGCTCTTTTCTGTTCTCTCTCATGTGCCATGTTGCACAAGAAAACCCCTGAAGGTGAGACCCCGAGAAGAAGCTCGCTCCCTAGATCAGCCGCTAGCTCGGAGCTAGCTACACTCATAAAGTGAGGATCTTGGGAAAGTTTGAATCAACGGGTTCCAATATAATAATTCATGAAAAATATTTACCCACTTTTCTTTGATTTTTTTCCTTTTTCTGTTAAAAGAGAAAGTCTTCTTTCTAGGGATGTTCGGATTTGGGTGCCTCGTATGATAAGAAAATATAGTAAATAAAGAAGGTGATAAGACCCTTGCAGAGTTCCCAAACTGCATAGAGCTTGGGAAGTTTTTGCTCTCTTCGTGGGGTATGTTACCCTTGCTATTTATAACCATCAGGCTGACGGGCTATAGATGCCGCATATGCCTTTGTTTGGTAGCCGCATGGGGGCTCCTTTAACATAATGTGGTTGTAACTGGACTGTATGCCACGGACAAGCTGCCACATGGTCTTGGTTATGATATGTTGTTGAAGAGATCTCGGGGTTGTTGCGTGCGTGACTTGGTCAGCTGGACACGTAGTCAGCACTGATTGTGTGAGAAATCATCTTCGGTTGTAACAGAAAGATGCTGCAAATTGAGAGACGCATAACATCTTGGCCTCATATCGTCGTGGCCGCATACGTGCTCTTGTTTGGCCTTGGTTGGATGGACACTCTGGCCGCATGATGGCAAGACCACATGTTACTACCACATTCCAAAAACAGGGGTATTTTTGACTTTTATATTTATTTGAAATTGTGTATTTTTAATTTAAATAATTGTGTGAGATGTGTATTTAAATATATTATTATATACAGTGTTCATTAATATTTGAGCTGGTAGACTTGACCTAGAAGCCCACTAGATGAACACCTGACCGAATTATGGGATTATGTATTTAATTGTTTTATTTAGAATTTAATTGTTTGAGGTAGTAATTAATTACCGTATTTTTATTTAATTGTTGCGCCTTACCGTTGCTTCGATATTTGGAGCGCTACCCTAGCTTTTGCCTTCCAACAAATTTCACAACCTTGCCCTAAACATGCCCGCCTTCCATTCTGACCTTTTTGTAACTCATAATTATGCTCTCTTGTGCTTTATTTTAGCCGCGCAATATTCGTCGCGGTCGTTTATTTAATTTCTAAATAAATTCCAACTTTGTACCGTTGTGCGTTCCAATCGAAATTGGAGGCAATCTTGACCCATTTTTTGTGCAACCCAAATTAGGGTAATATTCTGTTCTGAGTCTTCTTCACTAATGATATTTGTGACCCGACCTAATTTTGGTCCCATGTACTCCTAATTAATTTTAGAACACCGCTTGCATTTATGTCTAATTAAATTAGGGATACCATTTTGACTAATTCCGTTTAATCCCGATTTAATCTATACCCCATTAATTAAGCCCCTACAACACACACAACACCCCTCACCCTACAAAACACCAAACACCAAATCGCCCACCAATTTTTTCATCATTTTATGTGTCTGTGCAAATACCCAAATTTAAGGGGACTAATTTGCAAATATTGCATTAGGTGTCAACACCCCCATTGGTTTAAACCAAATGGAGAGCCCAAATATTGACTAGCCAATACCAACCCTCATCCTTACATGAAGGAATTCTCTATGTCAAATCCTGATCACCCATTCAAATTGGGTGCATCAACGCCACTCATCTCCCACTCACCATCATATTTAATGTCCCATCACACACTCTTCCCAAGCAAGCCCTAATCCCCAAACCTAGGGAAGCCCCCATCATCCTCCCCCTCACTCAACCGTAGCCACCCTCTTTTTTTCATTTTTCTCTTCTTCTCTTCTTCTTCTTCCTTTCTTCTCCTTCTCCTTTTGTTTTTAAAACTTAGAAAGAGGGAAGAACTCAACCTCACTGTTCACTGTTTACCCGGAGATTACCCCGGCCCCCTCAGTCCGGCCGACCCGCCGGAGATCAACCGAGCTCCTCCCTTCATTCTTCCCCGACCCCGGTTTCTCCTCTGGCCAACAGTCGAGCCTGCACCCTCGACCTCACACTCTCTTCTCCGGTCGACACCCGGCCATCCCGAGCTCCGACTCACCACCACAGTATCGTCATCTCCCACCCGAAGCTCCACCATACTCCTCCTGCTGATTCCACTCCGGTCAGTCTCACTCCACCACCCTCGACCCGAAACTCCACCACTACCACCTTTTCCCGAGCAGCACTCCGGCGCTGCTACTCCGGCAGCCCGCAGCCACTGCTACACTGCTCCTGATCCCGACCTCCTCCCGAGCTCACTCCACCTGCATCCGCTCTGGCCACCCGGCCAGACGAACCACCCTACCACCACCATCATCACCAGTTCAGCCCTCCACTTCCACCGTTGTGCAGTTGACCCCCCGCCTGAAGTCCGGCCTCCTGCTGTACTCCGCCACCTCGCCATCGTCGTCGTCTTCGTCATCCTCCTCGTCGTCGACGTCTTCGCCGTCGTCGTGCGCGCACAGGTACGACTTCCTCCCCTCGTGTACGTGTATGTGTGTATGTATGTTTCATATTTATACGCGTATATATATATATATATATATATATATATATATATATATATATATATATATATATATATATATATATATATATATATATATATATATATATCGTGTATTTCTCTTTTTATATATATACGTATTCAATGTATATATATATTAATATATACCTGTATATAGTATAAGTATTATTTTGGTATATATATATATATATATATATATATATATATATATATATATATATATATATATATATATATATATATATATATATATATATATATTTGTATTGGTATATATAAATACGTATTCTGGTATTTTGGTATATATATGTACTTGTATACGTATATGGTATAGGTATATTTTTATTGGTGTATATATATATATATAAATATAACATATGTATATTTTCACTAGTATATATATATATATATATATATATATATATATATATATATATATATATATATATATATATATATATATATATATATTCTTAAATAATGGTTGTTATGTATAAATATGGTATGTATATTTTTAAACACACACACACACACACACACACACACACACACATATATATATATATATATATATATATATATATATATATATATATATATATATATGTTATATAATTCTATTAGTGTATATGCACTTATACCTATTTTGTACATAATTATTGGTATACACTTATATATATTATGTACGTATTTATTGGTATATACATATATATGTATTGTATTTAATGATATATGTCTATTGATGAATATTGTAGGCGACCCGAGTGTAATTACGGATACCCCGTCTTTACACATGACCTATGACCCTGTGAACTGTTAGTTGACTGCCACACGTACACTGACGTACTGGCAAGCCTCGCATCATTTTGACCGTTTGTCTTGCACAGCAATCACAGACCTGACGCACTTGACCCTAGTTGACTAGTGCCATACCTGGCATAGCCCCTGAGTTCGATGTATTTGATTGTGTGTTAGTGTAGCATCTGATACAAATGTTATATTTATGATATGTCTATAGGACTGTTGGTTCATCCAGGCGATACTCTGGAACAGGACATTGGTATTACCAGCTAAGGACTCAAGGCAAGTACATTCTCTGATAATTTTCAATTGTTTGATAATTTCTATAATTCCAGTATCTATAAATGTTACATCTGATTCTTGACACTGTGCTACACGGACTAGTATATAGATTGGATCTTTAGTCATGAGATGTTACATTGATTGTCGTATTGACATTATACACGACATTGATATTTAGACCTCGTACATGATATATTCGACATTGATCGTGTATCGTGACGTCATGATTGGATCCACAATACTAGTTGGGGCGGAGGAGAAATTGCTAGTGAGAGATGTGATCAAATACCTATAGTACAAGTTTAAATTGATGGTGTTAATCATACGCCTCACGTATGATTAGCCAGGCCATATAGCAATCGTACAAGTCCTAAGCCGATCATATTTTAAAACTACTATTTCAAACACTTAGAATAGTTACAGTTCTCCAATTTAGATCATATACTATATCACCTATATATGATATTGTACCTTGTTCTCTTCATTTCATATATGCACTGACTGTATCATATTGCCTATAATGAATGTCTCTTTACATTGCCTGTCTTTTTATTTTGCCATTGCATTTATTCACTGTCTTCTCTCAGTATCTAGCATCATCTGTTTATTGCTTTATAGTCCTTATCAATTAAATGGAACTGTTATTTGAGATGTACTTTGCTCCTTCCTGACTGGAAATATTTTTCCAGACTATATCTTAGAGGACTGGTATCCAACACCTTATGGACCATATGGTGAGTAGCTGCAGTCTTGGACTTGGTAGTTCAGTTGTGATTCCGGGAGGTCTAGCCGGAATCACTAGTTATCTAGTTAGTTCTTTTAGTAGATCATTTGGCACCGGATTTGTCTCCGGCATACTTGTTGAGACATGGATATTTGTTGAGTTAGATTATTTACATTTAGACTTGTGTTGTATTTTAATTTATTTGTTCGATATCTTATCATGTTGTAGTTATGCGATTGAGAATGTTGTTCATATTATATTGTGTCATCCGTGCCTCCTTATGGAGATTGGATGCTCATGTGAGATTGCTTAGATAGTATCATGACCTTGACAGCGTTCTACCGCCGATGCTGCGGCGTAGGCTGGACGTACCCGCGTACTCGTGCCCCAATTTCGAGTGCGGATCGTGACACATTTTTAGTGGTGGCTCATGCAGGTCAGACTTCGCAAGTTGTGCGATGTCGTGGTAGTGTGACATCTTTGTTACACTATTGCGTGCCTGCGATAGGATATAGGACACAGGATACTAGGATGAGAGCGAATACTCAATCACAATTCCTTGAGAGATTCTTGGGATGACCCCTGAGAATCTTATTATAATTTCCAATTTAAATCACTTCCCTTGTTTTCGTCCATTC
Source organism: Iris macrosiphon (assembly GCA_036927795.1). Classification (NCBI taxonomy): domain Eukaryota; kingdom Viridiplantae; phylum Streptophyta; class Magnoliopsida; order Asparagales; family Iridaceae; genus Iris; species Iris macrosiphon. The sequence goes on along the minus strand of JAYESA010000007.1, from coordinate 21,785,714 downwards.
TCACTTGTTGATATTGAATTTGATTATTGTTGATCAGTTATTAAATTAAGATCTTGGTGTCATTGTAGAGTTTGATTTCATATCAAGATGAATTTACAGATTAATTTATGGTATCATCTGATGACACATGTTGGTGAGGACAGTGAGAAAGATTAACATTAGAGCTATTGGACTACAAGATATGGATTTAAATTATAATTTGAAGATTAAAAATAAATTTCAATTTTAAGAATTTTGAGAAGTTGAGATCTTATGGTATTAAATTTTTTTTGAGGATTCAGATTCAATTCAATGAACCTAGACAAAGCTGTAAGGATTTTTGGAAGTGATTAAATTTTCGTTTCAGTATTTGAATATTGACTTTGAGGAAAGTATATGCATTTTACTTTAAATTGTTCGAGGAGTTAGTTTTGAGGATTTTATTTTGAGGATAAAATTTTATAGTGGAAGAGATATATATTAGTATATGAGTAGATAAGGTGCATGTATAAGGATCTGTTGGCTTACAGTAAGCCCATAGACATTCACCCAGCTTCTCATTCCAGTCGTGCTTGTTAGATGATACGAACTTCTTGAGGAGCTTAATAATGGTTTTATTGAATGCCTCAGCCAGACCATTTGCCGTTGGGTTGTAGGTAGTTGATGCTATATTCTGAATTTGGTTCTTGTCATAGAACCGGTAGAAAGCATGGCTTGCAAACCGTGGTCCATTGTCGTTGATGATCCCCCGTGGAAAGCTGAGGCGATATATGACGTGATGCTTGACAAAGTTGATCACGTTTGACATATTTACTTCAGCGAGCGGAATAACTTCTGCCCACTTAGAAAAGTAGTCGGTGATGGCCAAGATGAATCGACGTCCCTTCGACGAAGGTGGATTAATCGGTCCAATGATATACATTCCCCACGCCTCGAATGGCCAGGACGCCATCGTCGGGTGCAAGAACTCTGAGGGCTGGTTGATGAAGTCAGCATGGATCTGACACATCCTATACTGTTTTGCGTAGTTGATGGCATCTGCTACCATCGTTGGCCAGTAAAAGCCCAAACGCCTGAGACGATCATGTAGCTTAGGACCAGGTTGGTGGGCACCACATACGCCGTAATGGGCTTCCCGAAGTGCATGTTTGGCTTCTGTATCCGATAGGCATCATAGCAGAAGTCCATCATACGAATGAAGATGCAATATTTTGGTAGTCGTGTCATAGTAAAATCAGAGGGAGAATATTCTGATGGAAGTAGCTTCCTTCGGGTCTTCAGGGAGGATTCCATAGATTGCGTAGTCGATAAACGGGAGACTCTAGTCTCGGATGCCAGTTTCTGCCTCTACGGTGTAGCTTAGACACATGCAGAGGTTGTTTCTCGGACATACTAGCTCTTGGCTGACCACGGTGATCAACTGGTGAGTGTTGACAGGGACGGCCAAGGAGGCAGCGAGACCGGCAAGGGCTTCATCCTCGATGTTTTGTAGTCGAGGGATGTGCTTTATGAAGACCCCCCTGAGGGTAGAGATTATATCGAGCGTGGCTTGGCGGTAGGGAATCAAATCCTCATGCCGGACTTTATACTCGTTCCAGACCTGACTGACGATCAGTTTAGAGTCACCGTAGGCCTCTAGGTAGTCGTCTCATACTTGCTTAGCGAGATGGAGTCCGATGACGAGGGCGTTATACTCTGCCACATTGTTGGAGCATGGCTCTGTAAAAGAATAAGTGCGGTTGATAACCAGGTTGTCGTGAGAAATCAATACGATATCGACTCTTGGGCCATATTCTTGAAGCACCGTCGAAGAACATCCTGCCAAACGGCTTCTGCGCTTGTCATGTTGGAGTCTGTCACTTCGTCCGGGATCTCCTCATAAATCTTTGAGGTTTCTAGCACTGGATGGGCATCCGAGAAGTCGGCCAATGCTTGACCTTTGACCGCCTTCTGTGGGACAAATACCATGTCGTATGGTGACATGAGTATTTCCTAACATAGCCAAGCGGGAGTTGAGTGCCCCGGGTTTGGTCATAAGGACCCTGTGTAAACACCCTCACCAAAAATAGGTATTTTGTGTGTATTTTATATTAGTATATTTATTATAGATTATTTAAATATTAATTTTTTTAGAGTATTCTATTAGTTAAGTAGAAAATAAATTTCCTGATATATTTACTTATATAAATATTTATTTAGAATTATTTTTAGGCTATTTTAGATTTTTGATAATTTTTCTAGAATTTTTGGGTAATTAAAACATAGAAAACATAAACTTCTAGGACTTCCATGATTTATTATGATACCATACTTGCATATTATTCCTACCAAATATTTATTTTAGGTTAAAATATTTAATTATATTTTTTTGTAATTTATTTAGAATTTTAAGAAATTTATTTAGATTTTTGAAATTATTTAGGATTTATTTGGATATATATAGTCTTAATATTAGATAGATGATAATTTAGTGTTAATAGATATTAATAAGATTATATATAAATTATTTGTATTATCTTTAATTCTATTTAATATTATAAATTATTGAGATAAATTTAAACTATATTTTAAATTAATTCAAATCCTGAGCCTACTAGGAAAATAACTTCATGTATATCTTATCCTTATTTAAACTGATCCTAATCATATCCAAATTAGCCAATCCTACTCGTATTAAATTAAATAGTCTCCACCATTATAAATACCTATTAGACTTATGAAATAAACTCATCTTTCATATTTTTTTCCCAGTCAAAATTCGTCATAAATTCAGCCTCATTTTCTAGTAGTTATGACGACTTAAAAAGACGATACCTCCTAGCTCCGGACTCCAAACATGGTCCAATTTTTTTTGTTAGAACCATATTAAGGTTAGTTTTCTGAATATATAAATTATTTTAGTAATTTCAAAACCTATTTTTCTAGAATATTCTAAAAGTGCCAGTTGTCCGAAATCAGACGTGTTTTTGTATTTTTGAGATTTTGGGAGATCCCGAACTCAGAATTACGAGCCGTTTGAAGTTTCAAAAATCTAACATGATGAACTTACATAAAATTATTTTTTCAAAATTTAATATATAATTTTAATCTACTATAAAAATTTGTGCAACGTAGACGTAAATAGAAAACTACCGAAAATTGTCATCTGTGCGCCCTTGTGGCCATAACTCTTTACAGACTTGTGATTTTATGAAACTATCGATTCCAACGTTCATGTAGCATTGAAATCTATAGGATTCCATACACAAATCTAGGATTTGAGTTGGTTGACTTTTTGGTCAACGGATCGCCTCGATTTGCGTACCACGGATCACAAATCCTTAAAGTTGACTTTCTTTGGACCAAAATTAGAGTTTAACAATAAAATCAGATTATAATAAGATTAAAATAATATTTTAGGTTATTTTATTCAGAATTAAAATAGATTAAAATGGAGGAACATATTCATCCACTTTTGTAACCTAACTTGTTTAATTTATGTGACGGGTAGATCGGACGACGCCTTGAGTTGGGACTTCATCCTTTTCAGACCAGGCAAGATACCTTGCCAAATTACTTACAGTATTTTGCATGCTTATTTTATTTTTGTATATTCATTGCATTTCTGTATATTTTTTGCATGTGTAGTTTTCTTTCAGTCATTACTATATATTAGATATGTTGACACACACATGGCACTTAGTATCATGAGAGGACAATCAGTAGGCGTATGGGCTTTAACCACTCTGGTAAACCGTAGTAACTAGCACGCACTATGGTGGTCGTGTCCGATGGTCGCTACCCCCGAGGTATGTCGATTGATGGAGTCACGAGGGTCGCTACCCCCGAGGTATGTCGGCTGATGATGTTCTAGACGGGTGTGTGAGTTGTGAGGCTTAGATCGAGTAGCCTACCCTTACCCATACGTCAAAAAGTTATCCTTATTTGCATTCATATAGATTGTCTTGTACAGCATACTTATTTATTTTTAAATATTATACATGTTTACTGTAGTCAAATTGGCTTGCTTCTATGTATCTTGTTACGTCCCTCTGAGGACCTGGTTCTTTTTCAGGTATAGATGTTCATGACTTTTCGTAGGAGCACAGATCAGGACTTACCACTTATCTCTTCCGAGGAGGCCTTACCTTCGGAGCATCTTTGATTATCTCCAGCGACGGATCGCTTCGCTGAATACCTTTATATCATCATCTTACTTATATTGGAGAATTACCCTTCTCCTCCATTTTAGTATTGATATAGTCATTGGTAGTGGATTTGTTTCCACCCGACTATTAGTTTTGGATTATTCAGACTCATTATTCTAGTTTAGTTATTTCATTTTTGTGACTTGTTGTGTGGGTGAGATTTAGTATGTCGGTGACTTATGACAATATTTATACCACATGTGAGTTTATATTCATATTACAGCGTACGTGTGTATTATGGTATCCATATATTGGAGTTGCCATATACATACGGCTGGCATGCTTACGTGTTCCTAGTCCTACGTATTTTGGGACTGGGGCGTGACACTTCAAACCATAGTTTTTTTTTGCTCAATCGTGCAGATAAAATAAAGAGGATTAATGTGGAAGCTTCAATTCAAACTATGTTTGATGCAGCTCAGGTTATTTCTAAACTTTTCTATATTTATAAATCTTTTTCTTTACAGTAATATATTGTGACCTTATTTATGTGAATTGGATTGTTAATCTCCATGTTCAAATTGTGTTTAAATGCCCAGATGTTTACTGCAGTTTTTGGTAGTTTCGGGCTCAAAAGAAAGTCCCAATCTTGTTTGTATATAGATTATCCAAGTGCTAATCTGTAGAATTACCTCCCTCCAAGTAGTGTAAGTTTGCAAGATGCAAGAATGCAAGAAGTGTTCTTTACTTGTACAGTTTCAGGCTCAAAAGAAGTCCCAATCTTTTTTTTTCATATACAATTTTTGTTCTTTTCTATTTCTTCTGCTGGACAATGGACCAATGTTTCTGGCAATTTATATTTTTTGTTTAATTCTACTGGTTTATCAGTACTTTGTCAAATTTTGTATGTATAAAAACTTGTAGTCTTTGAATCTTGTAATTCTTGTACCAGTACTTGTCAAATTTTTATGTATAGGTAGAGAGAAGAAACTTGTAATCTTATAATTCTTGTAAGCCTGGATGATCTTGTGATACATTTGTTAGTAGTTTTATTGTTAAAATTTGTAATGATACTAGTTTTATTGTCATCAGTGAATGATTTCTGATTTTTATGTATATTACTATATTGTACTACTCTGTTCTTTGTAAATTTCCAGCATTGTCAAAAATGCAGAGCTTTTCCAGCATATAGTTTACTGTTTGCTATTTATTATTTGTCAAAATTGACTCAAGAAAAAAAAGCCCAGTAACAAAAATAGGCCCAGTTCAATAAATCCGGTCCAGTAAAAAAATGGGCTCAACAGAACAAAACCAAATAAATCGATTAAACCGAAAAAAAAATTTGTTAGGTTTATATCGGATATTGGTATGTTCGGTTTGATTTTGATTAAAAATAAATTTGGTTTAATCAGTTTTTTATACAAAAAATTTACTGTACCGATAATAATTTTATATTAATTCAGTATAACGATAGAAGTTTAGAAAAAATTGAAATTCCGATACATATCGCCAACCGAGTTGGCAAAAATTAGGAGTGCTCGATTTTTGCCAACCCAGTTGGCAAAAATCCGACGAAAACCGACATGGAATCCGACGTGACAAATTTTGGGCGGGAACAGTTGAATTTTTGCCAACCGAGTTGGCAAAAATTTGGTTGCCCAAATTTTCGTCAACTGAGTTGGCGAAAATGTGCTCGGGTGATTTTTTTGGTTTGTTTTTTGGTTTTATGTTTATGGTTTGATTTGGTTTGATTTGTGTTGGTTTTTTTGTTGGTTTTTTGTGTTATTTTTTTGTTGGTTTATTTTTTGGGTATATTCATATTGTAACGTTCATATTGTAACGTTTATATTTTTACAACGGCTCTTTTTTTTCTCATATCTATAAAAAAATCATTCTTCTACTATTAATTTCTCACTCAACCCACGTATACTTTCAAATTTTTTTTCTTCTATTCATTTCTCACTTAACAAAAGTTCATCTCTTACTCAACAGAAGCTACTTCAGCTCACTCACTGTATTTAGAAGCTCATTCTCTTATCATGGATCAAAGTCTAACAATATTATGTTCGGTTGGAGGTGTGCTAAATGGGTTAGTTTATGAAGGAGGTTTAACTAATTTTTTTTTAATTGATCGAAATATTTTGTTCGATAGTTTACGTAATCAAATTGTTGAGCAATATTCTATTGATTATGAATTTATATTGGTTCATGTTTATTTAACTAATTGTATAAAATTAGTTAGTGAACAAGCATAAAAATTTATTCTACAAGTTAATGTACAAGCAACGTACATTAATATTTATGTAACTTCACCACCACCTAGAAATAATATTGTAAGTAGTATACGTGCTTCTAATCAAGTTAATACTGATCCTAGTTCTTCTTATCAAGTTATTTCATTTACTGAAAAAGAACATATAGTAGATGATGGTAATAACGACGATAAAAACAGTGATGATTTAATTAAAAATTTAGATGATGAATTTGATGGCAATGTTGATAGTGTTAGCATTTCTGGATTAATCAATGGATTTTTTTTTTATAATCGTTCTGAATTTAGATATTTTATTAGTGATATATCAATTGCACATAATTTTACTTGTCATGCTACTTTCAATAATACTAGTGGGATTGTATATAAATGTAACGATTCAAGTTGTTATTGGAGAGTATACGCTAAAGCAAGTGGTAAAGGTGAAGGTTTTGTTATTACTACGCTAGAAAATATACATTCTTGTTTAGGGAGACTTACAACAGGTTCTCATCCATTAGCTACTACTGTAGCCAATTCCAGTCCCTTACAACCTCCAAAATACATTGGTTAGAGGTCACATTGGAGTACCAGATGTACGACACAAGGCGAAAAGACCAAAGAAGAACCGGATCAAAACGAATGATCAAGCTTCAAGAGATATTTGATGTAGTAACTATAATGGTTTAGGACACAATAGAAGGAGATGTACAAACCAACCAAGAGAATGAAGGCATTATCATAGATTTTTAAATTCATTTTATGAGAATAATATGTAATTTCATTGAAATAGAAGAAAGTCACATTCAAATAAAGTTGATACTGATATAAATTTTTTATCGACCTCTCTTGGCTAATTTCCGAAAGTTCGAACGATCAATCTCTCTTAGATTGAGTCGGTCCCTCTTTTTTCGTGTATTCTCCGGGGCTGCATCATCACCACCTCCTTGACTGTCCTCCACTTGAGATGGCATCGGTGCTGATGGAGTTGTCAAGATATGCGTATAGCTGGTAACTCCGGGGGTGAATAGGCTATCCCACTGAGAATCTTCCTCGGGGGTCCACTGAGTAGTGCATGCATCGGCCGTCGCCTGAGAAGTGCCCCAGTCAGGCCAATGAGAAGTTCCCTCACCAACCCACTGAGTAGTACCCGCACCAGCCCACTGAGTAGTGTCCGCACCGGCCGTCGCCTGAGAAGTGCCCCAGTCAGGCCAATAAGAAGTGTCCTCACCAGCCCACTGAGTAGTGCCCGCACCAGCCGTCGCTTGAGAAGTACCCCAGTCAGGCCAATGAGAAGTGCCTCACCAGCCCACTGAGTAGTTCCAGCACCAGCCGTTGCCTGAGAAGTGCCCTCACTAGCCCACTGAGGGACATCGTCATCTTGCAGTGGCAGACTATCATCCTGATACCAAACTGATGTATACTTCCTAGGGGGCGTGCTTATCGTTGTGCAACAAGACCCTGAGGATAATCTCCTGGAATAAGTAATGGAGGGTTCAGAGGAGTCGGTCCTCGTTGCATAGCAGCCAAAAATTAGTCAACCGTTGTGTGCAATGGGTCACTCACTGAGTGATTTTGGTATGCAGTATTTAAATTTGGAAGCTAAAATATTAAATAGAATTCAATAGAGGACATAAGTACTATAGAGATAGATATTTTCATATAAAAATAATGTACCAGCCCTTCTACATAATTATAATAGCCATAAAGACTATAATCATCTATGGCTCAATGTTGGAATCAAAACTCCTCATAGTGGTAGGCTCTGTTGCTGATAAGAGGAGCTCCCCACCAAGATCTATATGCATCATCACCGTAGGCTGTACCATTACAAATTATGAGCATACAATTTCTTATAATTTTTGAAGTAAATTTTGTTAAACTTTTGGAATAACTTACCATCATCAATAGAGGACATCATTTGAGACAAATAACTCACCTCATGGGTCTCAAATCTAGAATTCCACCCAGGAATCAATCTACGTGCTCTGGTAGTTGCATTGCCTTTACCACGATTGAAACATGGTGGCTCATCAGGAATGTGTTGTATCATCCAGAATTATCGCATAACACGATCAGCTGGATGATACATGATGTTATCGTTGAATATTATAAAAAATCTATGTAGACTCAATCCAAAGGTTGTTGTTTGTAACTCAAGAGGATTCTGTCCAAGCCGGTACGGTAAAAAAATTACCTATTTTATGTCAAAAAAAAATATAAGATAATAAACATATTGACTATATGAAATAATATATATATATATAAGAGACTATACAAAATTTATCTCGTTAAACCTTAGTGAATCGAATTAGCCCCTATATACTGTGATATCCTTGTGAGTACATCGAGTTGGATCAGCTGCACCCGTCATCCAACATAAAGCTGATGGGAAGATACCATCTTCGGTATCAATATGGGAGACTGGCCTACCGATACAGAAGTGCTCGTAGGACCAAACCTAGAAAAAATATATCATGTAAGTGTAGATATTTCTTTAATAAATAAAATTATATAAAAAATTTATACCTGTAATAATGTCATACATCCATTCAAATTTTTTTGTCTTTTATTCACTGAAGTAAAATGCACAAAATTTGACATAGAGTTGTACAGATATGCTAACACAGAAGCTCCCGATGCATGACGGGTAGGTTCTGTCAGATTTTTCAGAAAAGGTAAAAAATGTAAATTTGCCATAAATTTGGAGTTGGAAACAAAATTTCGTTGATTAGACCTAGTAAGTAGGCCCTGGTGCAAGCAGTAACCTGAACATATAATAAAAAAGTATATCAGTTAAACTAAATAAAAATGTATATTACATAAATAATAACATTAAATGTTATACTTACTCGTTCCACATCCACTAAGATTTCTTCCTCACCAATACGATCTAGGTGTATAAAGTTGTGACGGAGCCACGATAGCTTCACAAAACTTTTACCATATATAATAGGCGACTCCACGCCTAAGTACTTCATAATCACAGTTTTTCGCAAAATAATTCATTATTTTCAAATATTATAGGTTCACCCGTAATAGATAATCCTAAGATATTTGCCACATCTACTAGCAAAATGGTCATTTCTTCAAATAATAACTGAAAGGTATTTATTCCGAGCCACCATCGCTCAACTAAACTGAAGATCAAGTCTCTATCATGACGTAGAAAATGTATCTGATCAATATGATCAAAACAAAATACGTTCACCATACCATGTTGTTTTTCAGTCAATATCCAGTACCCAACGTCGTCCTCATAACGCCATACGACATGCTCTCGTGCTCAAAACGTATCAAGATAATCATATTGCTATATATGAGATATATAAACGATGTTGTTATTAGACATGTAAAAATATATAAATTATATTGACTAAAATAATTCAATTTTAATATACATGTCCAGAAAATACTAAACTAGAAATGTGCGACTCACGCAGCTGGATAATCATATATGTGGTAGGCCCTCCCGGAATACGTCCATCGTTTTGGATACCCATCTGCAATATTTAATACTTAGTGTTAAAATATGTAATCAAATATTTAGTGTTAGCATGGCTACTATCATGTGGATTACAATTATAATAGTTAAAATAGTAATTGTTACTATAATGACATGATTATAATTATAATTATGATAGAATTAGAATTAATACTATTTAACCAAATTACAAAAACAAAAATAAAAATATTTACAAACCTTTCTTCTCGTTCTCGTTCTCTTCTCTACTTTTCTCTGCTTACTTTCTCCTTCTCTTCTCTGCTTACTTTTGTTCTTCTTCTTGATTTACTTCCTGCATCATTTTTTCCTCCCTTCCTCTCCTTATACTAAGAACACACCAACACCCACCAACCATATTAAACCAACCACCGTATTAAACCAAATATCCACATTTAAATCGACCATTGACTAAACCAACCATATTTAAACCGACCATAAACCAAAAAACAACCACCCCAACTTAAACCCACCCACCTACCCAGACTGGATAGAGCATATTTTTGCCAACTCAGTTGGCAAAAATCCAACCGTTTTCGTTCAAAATTTGCCATGTCGGATTCCACGTCGAATTTTCGTCTAATTTTTGCCAACTGGGTTGGCAAAAATCGAGCACTCCAAATTTTTGCCATCTGGGTTGACGATATGTATCAGAATTTTAATTTTTTTAAACTTATATCGTTATACCTAATTAATGTAGTGTCCCGCTCCGCGTCGGCACTATGTACAAGAGATATCGGTTTGCTGACTCAAAATGATATCTTCCTTAAGAGCTCCTTGTTGAAGTAGGAGATGATTGATCAAGGTGAGTGGGAAGAACTGTATTCTCTGATTCTTGCACGTCTTAATAATGAATCTGAGTTTTTGAATACTTGTTTGCTTAAGAAAATAGTTTCATAAGAGAATGATAGAACCTTCTTTGCATGCTTAATAAGAGAACTCGTACAGCTTGTTATTGAAACGAACATGTCTCCTTAACAAGAGAACCTGAAACGCTTGTCTAAGAATAAGAGTTTGCATGAACATGTTCCACTATCGCTTGTGCTTCGAGAGAACCATATCGTGTGCTTGAACTTGTTCAGAGTGGGCGGCTAGTCCGTACAGAGATATATGGTCTGATGGTTCGTCTCGTCTACACCCTAGAGTTTATTTGATAGTATTTCATGCATTCGCATCGGTCGGACAATGGCTATTGGTGGAGAGCTGAACCTTGGTCATGGCTGCTACAGAGATAGTGGAAAGCAACCATGAGTCGCAGCTGCTAATAGCATCAGATAAAGGAGTCATTGGTTATCTGGATTACCGCTACCGATCCTGAGTTTCTCGGGGACCGAACTGCATATAAGATAGTTCATTGTGTTGGTTTGATAGAGGATAGTCCCTAGATGTGCATTTGTCCCTAGAGTCTTTGAGTATAGCTCATGAGACACGCTGCACACACCCTGATAACAGAACAATCAGCTTGTCTTGCCTGCTTGCTTATATTGAATATGAACTATGTTTTCAAAGATATTTCCAAAAAAGAAGTAATATGACTCCGTTCTTGTGTTGCATGTAACAAATATAGGTAAAGCTAGAAAGATCACTAGTAATGTAATATTTTATAACATGATTACTTAGTGTTGGTTTTAGTGAATGTTGCTTCTGTTCAGTTGTTTATACTCACCAATACTTATAAAAGTGCTGACCCACCAACAGTTTGCTTGCTTGCAGGTACTGGATCGTCCGAGGAAGCGATAGGCGTGCCTCATCCCCAAGACTCAAAAATCTGATTTTGATTGCCTTGAGCTGCTTTCGTATAGAGAGACATAATGTATGGAACGATGCCTTTGTAATCAGAGAACCATGTGCCTCGATTTACCCCGTATACTCAGATGTATAAAAGCTTGCAGCAATGTCCCTCTGCTGCTTACTCGATTGATGCGATGATAGCCAAACTTTAACGATGTTGCCTTGTGCGGACGTAATTCCAGGCTCGCACGGCATCACATCCCGGTGGCAAACAACTCTACGTCCCGCGGGAGCGCCGAGGCGCGGTGATTCGCGCCCGGCGGGGGCGTTGATCGGAAGACCTTCGTGACCAGGGTGTGACAATTAATATAAAATTATTATCGGTACAGTAAATTTTTTGTTTTTTATACTTCGGTTCGTTATAACCAAATACTCACACTAGTAAAGAGTGGCACTGCTTAGGATGATATGTGTAGATTGGATAATGCTTGTGGCATCTTTCTTTCTTGCAACAAATATAATGTATTTACCAATTTGTCGTCTATGATCTCCTCTACTCTAACAAAATATGGATCATAATATGCTATGACATACTAAGAGCATCTTTAACCCTATTGTCTTGTTTTGTGTTCTTATTTCTATGTGACATGAAGTATGAGATAAAAAAAATGTTCTCCAATGCAAAAATATTGAGAAGACAATAACAACTATTTTTTTCAACTTCCAAACAACTTTTTCACTCTCTTTTTTATAAATTTTTTTATTCATAATTGATGATGTGGAAGTAAGCATTGTGAATTCCATTGTCTAGATCTAGACAAATAATTTCACATTGTCTTTGACATGTCATTGCCATGTCAACTTCACGATTTATTTTACATTTGTATTGGAGAATTTTTTTTGAAATAAGAAGTAGTGATTCCTACGTGGCAACCATTTTTTTCCAAACTCACAACATGGTTGGAGATGTTCTAATGAGATTCTTATAAATATTTTAAGATTTGAATATTTTGTTGATAGTTTATCCACTAACAAGGCCGGCAACCATGACGACCGTCCTGCACCCACGGACCATAAGGAGCCAAAAATTTAATTTAAACATATATATACTAATAAGTTTGTATCTAAACTAGAACTAGTATGTATTATGAGCCTCTTTCAATATAAAATAATTGTGGTGTATTGGTTGTTATTTTAAACTTGTGCACAAGAGGCCTTAGTTTCAAGTCTTGTTGGAGCAATTTTTTATAATTTACTTTTTTCTGTTTTTTTTTTTAAATTACATTATATATGGTGATCTCATTTTGAAACTTTGCCTAGGGCTCCCACGAACTCAAAACCGACCCTGTTCACCAACCATGTTATCACGGACGGGAACTCTTCTAGTTTTATTTATTTATTAGGTCAGTGTTATTATCATCACAAAAAATGATATTGGTACCATAAATTTTGACAGTTCATTTTATATAAATAATATACAGAGAGTACTGTGAAAATTTTGGCAGTTCTATTGTGACAATCCTTTGCATATAGAGATAGACTTCTTTGCATTGACAATCTTCTCTATGCAAATGATTGTCAAAATTGATAGAACAGTCGGACACTTGCCAGTTTTTTAGAACAGTGTTATTGGCAATTTAGTACGTCAAAAAGTGTTATTTCTATCGCAAATTTTGACAGTCCTCTCTATGTAAATGATATAATGAGAGGATTATCGAAATTTTGACAATCCTATTTTGGCGAACTTTGCATAGAGAGAGACATATGTCTTGACAGTGAATTGTCAAAATTTTTATAATCGTAAAAATGTAAAAATTGCGATGCTTTTCTGTGAAGCCAAAAACATTGGGCTTCTTTTATTGAACCAAAATGTGAGCCTGTAATGAACAATTAAGATTTGGGTATTGCGAAGCCCAACGGTTTGCATTGCAGTTGAGAGCATGGACTGCTTAGGAAAGAATCAATATCCTCTGCCTTCTCCCACTATATTACTATATGATAACAGCAATAATAGCATATACTTCTATTTGAGATACATTTTTTAAGTGGTAAATGTTCAAGGTGTGGGTTGGACCGGGCGATCCGAAACTCATTTCGGGTTCGGCTAACAATCTGGCCTGGTCCGGTCCGACCCACTCTTATATTAAGTTTGTGATGGTTTGCGGCCAGAAATATAAAGATAATTAATTAAATTTTTTTTTTATTTGGTATACTTTTGGTTTGATAATGTCGTTTCTAAAATAGAAATGTCATATTAAATTTGACAATTTTTATAAATGTTCCTACTTTATTATCCAACTTTCACTCTTTCTAGCTAAAGAGATCAATTCCACGTTTTGTATTAATTGTTTGTCCGAGTATCTGGCCCAATATTTGGTTGGTAAGGCTATTCTATTGTTTCAGCACTTTTGGAACATAAAATCCAACAGATTTTGGACCTGAGTCTGGAATTTATTTATTTATTTTTTTTTTTTAATGGATCTTAACGGTCCATATTTGGTTTGGGACTGACTTACTGGTTAAGCCATGACTCTTAACTGTAATTAGGATTTATTGACTCCTATAAAAAAAAAAGTTAAGGAGAGTTTCTCAAGTGTAGTTCAAGAAGATTCCACTTGTATCAGAACAACTATTCTTAGGTTTTCCACTTCAAAACAGAGAGAGGCCTTCTGAGGATGGAGAGTCGTTTATTCCGTCAGTTTAAGATCGTCACTGTCAGGCGGTGGACAACCATTACCAGGTTAGAGTTCTTTGTAAGGAATTGAATTTTCTATTTTATGATTTCATTGTATCTTATATATCTTTCGTTTTCCAAGAGTGAGGAATCGCTCTTAGGCAAGGGGGTCGATATGAATTGTATTGCAATCTTTTCATTATATAAAAATGTTGTCATGATGGCCACCGTCAGATATGTGTTTGTTGGCACTTGGTCTCACAAACATATGTGTGGTTCGTGTTTTTTTTTTATGAGATGTCGTCCGCTGCACGCCTCTAATCTAATTGTAGTACTAACTACTATTAAAAGAAAAAAGACTATGGCATTCTGTTCTGAAAGCGAGATGATACCTAACCTACAATTCTTCAAAACTTTGTGATGCCTGATCCGAATTAGTACTAAAAACATGAATCAAGAACATATGAGTACTACACCTACCAAACTCAAACCATATCATGTTGGTGAGCAACCACAACTGTTTCGTGATCTAGAATTAGCACTGAACTCAATTGTTAATACTACATATGATTATAATAATGGCCACGAGGAGTATTAAATTGTTACTAATAACCGCAACAATAAATTTATATATAGATCAAGGAACAAATTCCAACGTTTGTACTTTTCTAATGTAAAAGATTAACAACAACAGTCCTCCTGTTACTAGTCCAACTTTGCAAGTCTTTTAATCAATAACGTCACTGGATACCAAAATTTACATACAAATTCATAAATCTCCTCGATTCCCCTCCCCACTCTCTCTCTCTCTCTTTTTTTTCAAAAATACTTCATAGTTAGAGAAAGAAACCGAACTGCAACATGTCAGTTCGTGATTGGTCGAAGTAAATCCAGTCAATTCCTTGCTAACGTAGGCCAAAAAATTTAAACCAATCAGCAGCTGCCACGTGGCCTGCAGTTGATTTCGCAGTCTGGGTAGACGTGTTATATTTTTTTTTCTTGAGTGAATGAGTTTCCGAAATTAAAATGTCGATTGATCCCTAGTGCGAGTGAATTATAGTGATTTGTTTCAATCCGAGAGAGAAATAAATACGAGAACAATCTTTCTAAAAAACCCATTCTAAAAGGTTATTACAAAAAAAGAAAAAAAGAAAAAAAAACTGCTGCACACATCTCATCCATGGAAAATAGCAATGTCTACATCAAGCCTGTGCATCGACAATTACGTGGAGGTGGGCTCTCTCTCTCTCTCTCTCTCAATCTATATATATCTCGGAGACGTAGAAGAAGAAAAAGTACGTTTCGTGACTTTGGTCCTTGTTATTTGTTAAGCGACACAGTGTCAGCTTAATTTCTCTCTCTGAGTTTTTCTCGAGACGTGTTAAAAGACGGGCGTCCGAAATTCGATTCGGGCTCAGCCCGGTCAATTTCGTTCTGGGTCAATCCGAATCCAGGCAACGGATCGGTCTATCCCGGCCCACTCCTCCCAAGTGTCCGGACTGGATCGGAGGATCTGATCCGCAAATTTGGCCCGATCTGGCCTGTTGTCGGCTCAGTTCGGGCTGAACAGAATTCGGACGGCCCGGTTTGATCGATCCGGACCGGCCAGGTTCAAGTCCGGTTCGGTTGATTTTTTTTTTAAATATAGTAGTTGGGGGATATTTTTACCAAAATATTCCAGTTTTAGTGGCGGTTTTTTGTTCGTTTTAGGGTATTTTGGTCATTTTTAGTAAAATGACCAAAATATCCATTATAACAATTCTTTTTGGAAGGTATTTGAGATCATTTGGACCCAAAAAAAATTCTATAAATAGTCCATAATTTATGAAAAATAAACACAACAAAATTTCTTCCCTCCTACAGAATTTCTTTCATCTCTTACAAAGTTTAGAAGTAAGACAATTACAAAGTTTAGAAGCAAAATAATTACTAGAGTTCAATTTCTTCCCACTCAACGTATTTTTTGCGATTTTTTTGGAAGCTTCTAGCAGACGTTACAAGTAACTTTAATATTACAGATTTCTTTTTTCTGATTTGAGATTTTTCTATCATCTCTCTCTCTCTCTCTCTCTCTCTCTCTCTCTCTTTTGTAGAGAAGTAATTAATTTAGCACTAAATTTTTTGAATTTTTTAAAAAAAATATGGATGGACAAGATTTAAACCAACATTATAAAAATTATGATTATTATAATAATATGTTTGAAAATAATTCTATTCCTGATTCTGTGCCACCGACACAAATGTCACCTCCTGAAGTTAGGAGTATGACCACAGCTACAAATATTGCCAATAAGAAACAATCCTTTTTTATGGAAATATTATATAAAAATATTTGTCAATGATAGTGAGGGCGCACCGGTTTTATATCCCAAAGATCAAAAATCAATACCTAAAGTTGCGGAATGTAAGAAATGTAAGCATGTTTACAAATAAAAAAAAAAGATGGCACATGCACTTTAAAAAGACACTATGAAAGTTGCTATGATAAAGACACATTGCAGGCTACACAAACACAACTAAGTACCAGTGGTCAATGATCTTCTTTAGATAACTTTATTTATTCTGATGCTCGTAACAAAGACTGAGTTAGCAAGATATATGATATGTGAGGAACAACCATTTACATTTGGTGAGAATTATTTCTGTTATAAATATGCAAGTAATACCCTTAATCTTTGTTTTATTAAAGTTTCTAGATCTACTGCTAAAGCAGAGGCTCTGAATTTTTTTCAAAAAGATAAGGCTGTTTTGAAAGAAAGTTTTATGCATGTTAGTAAATTAGCTTTAATTTCTGATTTATGGATTACTAAACAAAATTATGAATATATTTGTATCACAACACATTATATAGATCCAAGATGGATGTTGCAAAAATGTATCATTTGTCTAAGGCTTTTAGAATTTTCGCATACCGGTGCTATAACCAGTGGCGCTATAATGCAATTTGTGCATGAATATGATATTCACAATAAAATAGTTTTGATTTCTTTTGATAATGCTAGTAATAACACAACTTCTATTAATGTTTTGAAAACATAATTTACGCCTATGTTAGAAGGTAGACTTATTCATGTTAGATGTGTTTATCGTATTATTAATTTGATTGTACAAGAATGTCTTGAATTTTTTCAACTAAATTTAGAAAATCTTAGATCATGTTTACATAGTTTAAAATCTTCTGTAAGTAGACAACAAGCTTTTAAAATTTTATGTGCACAATATGGTGTTACTTTTAGGCAATTTGTTAAGGATGCACCACATAGATAAAATTTTACTTATTTAATGTTGCAATCTTCCATTAAGTTTTAAGATGTTATTACACATTATTGTAATGCTAATCCTAGTTTTGATTATCAAGTAACCGAGAATAATTGGTTAATTGATACTTCTATTTTTGAATTTTTAGAATTATTTTACAATGCTACATGTATTCTATACGAAGTTTATTATCCAACTTTTTCTTTAGCTTTAACAGAAATTCTTGACATGTCTTATTCTTAACATGTCTTATTTATCTTGTAAATATAGAAATGTTCCTGATTTTGATTATGTTTGTCACGTCTCAGTCCTAAAATACGTAGGACTAGGAATACATGAGCATGCTAGCCGTATGTATATATGAAAACCATAATACATACGTACATTGTATTATGAATAAAAATTCACAAGTGATATATAATGTCACAAGTCAAAGGCAATACTAATATCATCCACAAAATCAAATATGAAAATTAATAACCAAATATGACAATGAACCAAGTACAAAATAGTCGAGAAGAACTAATAGTTGGGTGAAGACAAATCAACTACCAAACAAATATGAAAGAAAATATAATAAGTACATCAGCTAATGATCAGAGAGGCTCGAAGGAAAGACCTCCTCGAAAGAGAATGGAGTAGCAATTCCTAATCCCTGCTCCTACGAATAGTCATGATCGTCTACATTTGGACATGGATCAGGTCCTCAGAGGGACGTAATAAGATACATATAAACATGCCAAAAGTACAGTAAATAAACATGCAAGAGAGAGAAGAAAATAACCATAAGAAACAGTAAAACTATGACAATACGACGTCTAAGAGGGTGTCATATCATGAGAACAACGATATCAATCGTGGATATAGGTAAATCGACTAATAGTAACCGCAGTTCGATGAGGCACTAACAGTCATCTCACTAGTCTCTATCGTAGTCCGATGAGGCACTAACGATCGAGGGGTCAAGTGAACAAATCTCTATCGCAGCCCGGTGAGGCGCTAACGAGTCAAAATTTAATCACAATAGTCAACGCCTAATAACGATATCCTCGCCTAGGTAACTAAGGAATCAAGTCAAATCGGTCAAGGCAAGATCATGGACTAATGACAAGTCAAGTTTAATATGGAACCATAAGATTATGTCAAGTCGTACACACATGGTGGAGCATATATCAAATACGTGACGAGAAAGTAGAGATGAGCAGTATATATGGAAGGCAAATATTATACGTGCACGTAAAACAAGAAAATAAGACTAGAGTATCATGTGACAAATCAAATATGACAAAAAGTATCAATAAACTATATACGACAATAAAATAATAACTAAAAATAAAGCATGCAAATACTGTACAAGAGTTGTCAAGATATCTTGTCTGCTCCAAAAAAGGAGGAAGTCGCAACTCAAGACGTCGTCTGATCTACCCGTTACATAAATTAAACAAATTAGATCTAAAAAAGTGGTTGGATAAGCTTTCTAGTCTAATCTATTTTAATTCTGAATAAAATAACCTAAAATACTAATTTAATTTAATTATATTCTAATTTTAAGGCTAATCCTAGATTTTAGTTTAAGAAAATCAATTTTACGTATTCGGGATCCGTGACGCGCAAATCGATGTATTTTGTTGACCAAAAAGTCAACCGACACAAAATCAAGATTTGTGTATGAAATTCTATAGATTTTAATGCTATATAACGCTAGAATCGACAGTTTCACTAAATCCCGAACCGGTAAGGAATTATCGCCCATATGGCACACATATGACAGTTTTCGGTAGTTTTCTAATTACTTCTAGGTTGGACAAATTTAATAGAATAGTAAACTAACATATTTAATTTTTTAAAAATATATGTTATATTTTATCATGTCATCTTTTCGAAACTTCAAACGGATCGTGATTCCGAGTTCGGGATCTCCCAGAATCTCAAAAACACCAAAACGTGTCAGATTTTTGACAACTGGAACTCCACGATTTTTTTAGAAAATTCATAATTTATAAAAATAAATTAGGTATTAAAAAACTATATCTCAATACGGTTCCAACGCAAGAAACAGTGATACATTTGTAGCCGACGGGTGGGCCCAGACGGGTATGTTAGGGCTGACTGTGTATGCTGACTAGGTTTTAATATCTAGAAATTATTTATTAATCAGTTTTGACTTAATTAACTCAAAATAAATATGTAAAAATATCCAAAAAATTCAGAAAAATTATAAAAAAATGTAAAATAATATTATAAATCCTAAAAAAATACTTGAGAACAAATTATGCTCCTAGTCTTGCACAATAAATTCTAGAATTTCTAGAAAATTAGTATTTAGCATATTTTAAAACCAAATAAATCCAATTAAATTTCAATTTTTTTAAATAAATTATAGAAAATTCCAAATAAATTAAAATTTTTTAAAGTATTTTGACCCTAAATTAAATGTTTGGTAGAAAAATATGCAAGTATGGTCTCACAGTAAATCATGGAAGCCCTAGAAAATTACGTTTTCTATATTTTAATTACCCAAAAATTCTAAAAAAATCAAAAATTTTTCTAAAATAGCCTGAAAATAATTCTAAATAAGTATTTATATAAGTAATTAAATCAAAGAAGTTATTTTCTAATTAACCAACAAATTAGCCAAAATAATTCAATAATTTAATAAAATTACTAAAATCACAAATAAAAAATTAGGGAGTTTACAATGTTGTTGCCAAAAAGGAAGCCAAATTTAAAAAAATATTGGGGTAATATATCTCTTCTATATTATTTGGCTTCGTTTTCTGATCCTAAGATTAAATTAGAAAGTGTATATAATTTATTAGACGATTTTCAAGATAATATGAGAGTTGACGTAGGTAGTTTGAAAGTAGAAATTATGGATGTTTTAGATAGTTTAATTATTTTATATGAAGAAAGAGTTGTGTCCACCCGACCCGGTACAACCGTTTAAGGTAGTATCTCTGATTTTATGTCTAAATTATCATATGCTAAAAGTATACTGCAAAGGAAGAAACAAAACAATCTTCCCAACCTACGCAAGAATTTTTCTTATATCTAAATTCTTATGAAGAAGATGAAGATGACTTGTAAACCCCCTGATTTTTAAATTTTAAATTTTATTATTTTTATTATTGATATTATGTAATTATTGAGATTAAGGGAGAATTTTTATTATTTTTAGTGGGGCGATATGTCTATTAGTATTGTGCGGAACCCATGATGTCACAACTGCTAGTATTCGTGTATGTTGGTGAAGAGCTGAACCTTGAGTCACAGCTACCGACACATGCACGTGCTAGTGAAGAGCTGAACCTTGGGTCACCGCTGCTAATCATGGGGCTACCCATGGACCATCATATAGTTAGGGCGCATGCTAGGTTTACCTTCTTGCATACCTAACACCTGATGCCAAGATTAATTCATAAGTTCATCCATATATGCAAATTATGGCTAACTTGTGTGTCTGCTGCAGGGATAACCGCTCGACCGTGGATAAAATTTATCATATGCATGGCCTTTCTTTTATCTATGTCTTCTTGCATATTGCTAAAAAGAAATTAGACAACTAGAAATATCGCCTAATAATGCTAGCTTCACTTGTATACTTAGTGTGGATTTCAAGGTGAGTTTGACCATGGTCGCTCACCAGTACATTTTGTAGTACTGATCCACGTTTGTGGGCAAATCTTCAGGTTCTGGTAGCGAGTGCTTGGCGAGCATTTTGAATCGGTGTTAGCGCATCCTTCCAGAGGGACCGTGTTCGTGCTGCTTCCTTAGCTTTCCTCTCCTGTGGGCAAACTTCTCTTCTGCTAGATATTTTAATTTTGGTCCTACTAAAAGGATATAATGTATAGGCGTTGTGGCTAGTTTTGGGTTTGTAAAAAGAGTTGTAAGCCTTCTATGACATATTTTGTAACTCAGTCAAGCAAGTATTTTGTAATCCAAATCTTTAAGTATTTAATAAAGAAAGTATTTTTTGTTCCTATAAAATGTGTTCAACTTTGGTTCTCTGCGTTTACATTCCGTGTCTATATATGTATATTTTCGTCTAACTTGTGTCTTGTGCATGTACTATGCCTGGTGCAAGCGCAACTTAGACTTGCACGACATCGCGCCCAAGCGAGGACGATCGATTCCGTAGGGACCAAGTAAGGACGATCGGCCCTTACGGGACCGGGACGTGACAGCTAAAAGCTCGAAAATGATATTTTGTTTCTTCCAAAGAAACCTCAAATGATACCCAAATCCAGCAAAGTAAAGTTCTAAACTACTCAAAATCAAGTGCTCATCAACATAGAACAAAGAGTTTTCGAAAACATTAAGTTTTAAAAGATCAAAACCCAAGAATACTTAAGAACATCAAGAAAATCCTAAAACTTAAAACTTAAATCTACACTAATCCATCAACCGAATCCAAAAATAGCAAGTTCTAAACGCATGGAGAATCATATAAGGAACATAATGGAACAAAAATATAAAGGGTTTCTCCATTTCTTGTAAGATGTACTTGTCTATGAAGAGGGAGAGGAAAACCTAAGAAAGAGAATGGAAGAGGAAGAATGAGGGGAGAGAGGGTGAAGTTGGGTTATATATGTAGGGTTTGAGATTTGGACCATGGGTTCAGCTCATGATAAAATCAAACCAAACAAATAAACCAAGAGTCAAGTGAACCAAAGAATTGGTCTAGTCTCTCTACAACATATAACTACGCTAGCAAGAAAGAAGAAAAATAATTACGCTCCAAATACGTATATTGGGAACGGAGAGTGACACTAATTTATCAAATAATTTTTGGTCCAAATTTATGAAACTATAAATTTAAAAATTTGAGCAAAATTTAACTTAGATTTCCAAAATTCAAATCCAAATCTATTTCATGTTTACCAAACAGACGCTGGATCATTATCAATAGTAAGGCCATCTCCAACCCAAGTCCTCAAACCTCAAATTGAGAATTTTTTTCTAAAAATTCATCCCCAACCCATCCTCAAAATGAGAAAAATTTCTCAAATTTTTTGAGGGAAGAACTCTCTCTTTTCAAATTTGAGGAGAGAGAAAATTCTCAAATTTGAGGATCCACTATTCATGACCATTTTGCCCTCCAAGTTTTAGCTAATTACTAATATATCCTACGTATGTTAAACACTAAACTTAATTAACTTACCATATTTTCTAATTTATAATTATAAATAATATAATAATTATGCTATTAAAATATTCTTGTTGAGATCTTCAAATAGAATGTAATATTCAATATATTTGTTATAAGTATTTTTTTATTAGATTCATTTGATTAATAAAATAATATTTAAATAATTTGTCAGAAATTAATAGAATAACATCAAACTTTCTAAAATTAAAATACATTGATTTAAAAAAACATAAACAAGTACATCAAAATTTAAAATAACGCAACCAACAATATTAAATAATATAACGTTAATGTTATATTAAAAAAAATAAACAAGTACATCGAAATTTAAAATAACGCAACCAACAATATTAAATAATATAACGTTAATGTTATATTAAAAACACATAAACAAGTACATTAAAAATTTAAAATAATATTAAATAATATAATATAATATTATCTCGGTAAATAATATTAATAATATAACGTTAATGTATATGATTATATTAAATAGTTGTAAAAAAATAAATTTATGTAGAAATAAATAATAGTTGTTTATTATTTAAAAATTGATGGGTTGAAAATGTAAATTTTTTTGATGATAACATAAAATAAAAATATTTTTTTTGAGTCCTCAAATTAAGAGAACTTTTGAGGATGAGTTGGTGGTGACCTTAATACTAAATAGTCTGATTGCACAATGAAGAGACATTTGTGATGTGGTTCTCAGAACTGATAATGCCTGGTCTACATTCAACCTGCTCATTACCATTCTTGAATAAAAGAAAAAGTAACGGGATTTTGGAGACGCCACTGACAGCTTATAATAACTTTCCCCACTTCCTGAAAAAAGAAGAAAGGAAGTTAAACGACTTTCTCTTGATGGCCAATGATTCATGGCTTCCCTAGTACAAATCTAGGCCACGGCATAGCAACCACTTCCTCAATCTAACAGAGTAAAATGAGAGTGTTCACAAACCACTTTTTTCTTTTCTTTTGAAACGTTCACAATATAGGAATTCCTTTCTATGAGTATCGAAATCGATAATATTGACAGTATCAACGTAGAATATCAGATATTTTTAATATTACAAAATAAATAATTTTTAAATTTTTTAAAAAAATATTGTATTCATTTAGTCATAATTTTAAGTATTTTTTATGCTGTTTATTAGTAGTTTTGATATAGTAACCACCATATAAGTTTTCTTCTTTTATATGTATTTATATGTTTGGTCTTTTACGTTCAAATTTTTTTTTGGGTCGAATTGACTGAAAAAGATACCAAAAAAGTCGGTATCCGCCAGTACATATCGATATCAGTCGGTATCGGATCAGAACGTGTCGAATCGTATCAGTGTCGACTGTATCGGATTGGTATCGACCGATACTGCAAACTATCTTCTTCTTTTCCCGACCTGCCAACCAGGATTCACGAGAAGCGATGAAATTAATGCTTGAAACATGAAACACAACAGAAACAATCACAAGGACAAATTATTTTTACATGAAAATCCAAATGTGAAGAAAACCACGGAACAAAAACACACACACACACACACTAACTATTTCCCAGAATGATGCAGTGTAAATGGGAGTTTTCTTTGGGATATTTAGACTTTGGATCTCAAATAAGTTCCGAAATTTGTGTTTGGATTCCATAATATATACATAATTAGTATTTGGATCTCAAAAGTATCATAAAAAATAATTAGTAACACTTTTGATGACACTTTTGAGACATTAATTAATGACACTGTTGAAACTCAAACACTAATTACGTATATTATGAAAATTCAAATATAAACTTCGGAACTTATCTGAGATCCAAAGTCTAAATAATTATTTTCTTTCTTTCCACTGGTGAAAGAAAATCATCCCATCCCATCCCATCCCATGACCACACTCTTCGTTTCTACAGGGGCCCTAAGTTGAGAGTGACAGAAGCGGAAGGGATTGGATGTCACTTGTAACCACTCGGCTCTCCATAACTCCATTTCAACATCCCATGGGCCATGGCCCCATCTTTAGTTACGTGCTCATCAACCCCTTCCCCTCTCCAACATGGGAAGAAAGTACAAGTGCATTGCCCATGTCGTTTTCGTGCAACGCTAGAAGCAACACCCATGTTATCCAAGTTTATCCATGCTAGAGTCTCGACACAGTCCCACCAACGACATAACGGATGCCGCCATCCGCCCTGGCGGGAGCAATGGCGGAGTCATTGGTGAACTGGGGTGGGCTGTAGTGCATCTATTTTTTTGGGAGATAGGATGGAATGGCCCCAGCTAGTGCCATCTGAAAAATATTATTGGGAGATTGTGATTATCATAAGTATCAAACTGGAGAATTGTGAGATTTATTGAACCGAGGCTTTAGATTTTGAATAGTTAGTTGCGACAATCGAACGGCACCGTGCGCGCAGAGACTTATCCAAGGAAGGTTTGGGGATAGGCTGGAATCCACCCACAATTTTTTATTTTTATTTTATGAGTTAGTCCACTTCTAATCCATTCAAATTTATGGTAGTCTATCCTAGTTACAATTTCTGGATCCGCCCCTACGCACGCGGAGTACATAGTAACTACGGATGAACCATCTTGAAATGACAGAATGGTGTGCGCCGCTTTAGGCCGTAAGCTACTTAAATTTGTTTTTCTGGAACTTTTCTATCATCCGAACCCCTGCACACTCGACGAGTTCTGTCACATCGTTGATTCTTTGTTGATGGTGAAAGATAATACCAAAGGATCTTATTGTCCGAATTTATGTCCAAAAGAGTCTACCAGGTGGTAAACTAAATATTTTTTATAATTTTTGACCGAAATACCCTCTCTCTTTTCAGCCTCCCTTCTCTGTCGTGTACGAAGTGAGGGGATATTTTTGTCTTAAAATTTTGATCAAAGGAGTTGACCGTTAGTTGGAGACAGTTTTCGTTAAAAGTGTGAACCGTCGTACATTATGATAATCGTATGGGATGTATATCTTGAATATGGATAAATAAAATATGGTGCAACTCAATTTTTTTTTTTTTCATTTTATTAAAAATATTTTATGACGTTTGAAGTCCAGTTTGAAATAAACTAAAATCTTAACTACGCCATTGGACGGAAAGTTAGATAAGGATGTATCCGCGGCGCCAACGAAGAGTCTCCGGTCGAGACCAAAGAATGCTGACACCAATGGAGAGGGATGGTTGGGACCCCAATTAATTTGTTTTGTTGTTTATGTAGGGGTTTAGCAAGGCTAATGACATCATGGGTTAGGCAAGTGGAGGTTTGTATTTGAGACGATATTGTGGTGAGATCCACATGGTAAATCCACTTCTCCTTGTGCAGTATGTCCACATGCCACTATGAAGCAAGTGGGTGAAGTTGAAGTGAACCTAATGCTCCTCTGCTGCTGCAGCAGCAGCAGCAGCAGCAGCAGCATTTTCACAAGTTTACTGGTGGAGATGAGCAGCAGCTCAGTGGGGACTCCTCACAAATGCAATAGCTACCAGAAAAAGCTTGGGAGAACCCATTTGGTGCGCAGAAATATCGCATCTTCGATGTGACTCAAATCCGCAACCACCAGTAATGTATCCAAAAAGCAACTTGGCTTCGTCGGTCACAATAGAGACTTGAAATCGGAGGAGAACACCATTTACTCGACTAAGAATCTGATAGACGGAAGAATCACAGCTCCACATTATGTAGAAATAGTTGACACAACACGACATATATCTAACCGGTCGGAACCCATTCCCAAGTTTCAGACTTTCAACAATCTCGACATAAAATTACTGACCAACAACTTACCAACAGCACTAAGGCATTTACCCAATAGAAAAGGATTCCATTATTCCAAACAGTAGAAGAATCCCAACATGAAGTGGACCTACACACTTACAAAAACTTGGATTCTGTCCGAAAGCATATTTTACCTCCATATTCAACTTACTTGGGAGTCACCACCAGCTCTCACTCATGTGCACCGAAGAAATGGTGCCTTTAGCCTCGTGGTTTCCCGAGTACTGGCCACACGAGAGAAATAAAAAACCCCACTTTCCAAGAAAAGCTTCAGCAACTCAAGCTGCTCCAGTACTACTCTCTCCTCCCCCACCCCACCCCACCCCACTCCATCGTTTAAACTCCGACAATGTGCTCACTTCCGGATCCCCGTACCGCGAGTCCCACGTGCCCTCTCGCTCCTAGCTGTCAATCACACCTAGGAGCGACACCGTAAGAGACTACTAGTAAATTTTAGTTATGGCTTATCTGTTAGACAGAGAACGTACAAATCAATTATCACTTAGGGACTGTTTGATTCGATGAAGTACGATGAAATAGAAAATTCGAAAATCGACATTTTAAGTACACATCGTGGTGAAGTGGAATGAAATATATAATACTTCGTTTGGATGCTTTGAAGAAGTGGAGGTTAGAAGTAAAAAAATCCTAAAGTTTATTATTTGGTTGGTTGTTGAAAAGAACGAAAAAGTATGACTTTTTGTTAAAGTGACATGAATAGTAAATTTTTAAGGCCCTCAAACCGAACGTACGAAATGAGAATCAGGATTTTGCACATCCGTGCTTCGGAGAGAAAAAAAAAAAAATCGACGTCAAAACATCGATTTCATGACAGACAAGATTTATTGTTCATATCAAATTACAGTATACAAAACCTCCAACCAAATACATAAAAACCAAACAACCTTTAACTCAGAATTAGGAGAATCTTATTCCATTTGCAACTAGGGACAAACCATCTCCTTATCAACACAAACAAGTTCTCTCCCTTTCTCTATATGTACATTTTTAACAGTCTACACTAGCACAAAACTTAGTATAGTTAAGAAGCAGTAATTATACACCTCCATTGTCTCTCTATCTATAGCTATAGCTAACATGTACTTACTACTTTTAACCGAGATTCAGCTCCAAGCACCGGCCTCCTCCGTCGTAAGAAGCACAGAGTGACATGGACGAAGGTCTTCACATATATATACGACATTTTCCGAAAACAGTACTATTAAGGAGAAAATTTTAATACGATGATGCTACATTGTCCGCGGGATTGGTCCGTAGGTTTGGCCTGCCCGCCACATGACGCACCCCCATTGACAGATCAACCGGTGGTGGAACAATGGGATTGTGCCATGCGTGTGGACGGACCAAACCTGCGGGCCAATTCCGCGGACAACTTAGCATTTTCCTTCTTCATATGTGATATGTTGTGTGTATATATATGATCAGAACTCCAGGACCAGACTTCCGAACGGTGCCCTGTGCGGAATCCCCTTCCTCCTCTTTGCAGATCGGTAGCTCACCGCAGTCGGCGGCGGAGTCGACGGCGAGAAGCTCTGTATCAGGTTGCTCTTCGCGCTGCCGCGGCTCGCGCTGGAGTAGGACTCCTCCTCCGAGTCCGATGCTGGCAATGCGGCCTTCTTCTTCGCCTTCGTCTTCGTCTTCGACTTCTTGGAAAACCCTTGGGATGTACCAACAATCTGCAAATGTTTTCTTGATCATTTATTTTGGGATACATTATTATTTAGCGAACATGGTAAAAAATAATAAGCAGGTCCGGTCCAATATTCGAGTACGTGAAAACTGTGCATAGTATAAGAACACCAGATCCTAGACCTTGAGTTCAACTGTATATCTTGAACTTCCATCGAACTTTTAGTACAACGGTCAGACTCATAGTAGTAACTTTGCTATGTAGTAGTCGAAGTAACTACTAACATGGTATCATAGCATAACGAATCTTAAAAGTCAGAAGCAGCGGAAACAAAGCGTTGTTATCAAAATTTATAGATATTTTTATTAGAATTTATAAAACGATCTTGTAGGTAAGAACCGTCGAATTAAAATTCTTACTGAGATTTGTCGGAACACCTAAGAGTTTTCTACTTCTAAGAAGCAGATTATAACTTTCCGCAATTTTCGAAAAAAAAATAAAAAAATACAGCAATAAATTTGGACGGACCTTGCAGCCGAGGGAGCAGAAGAGGAAGGAGTCAAGGAGGCTGCGCTCGCAGACCTGGCAGGTGTTGGTGACCCCCTTGCCGGGCCTCGGCTGGGGGCGCTCGTTGATGAAGACGATGCGGGCGCTGTTGATAATGTAGGTCTGGACGCCGCTGATGTCCAGCACCTTCTGGATTTCCGAAACCCTTATCACGTCATGGTACGATGACCTCCTAATCTGCAACCAACCAAAAACAAATCCTGATCAAAATGGCGGGAGAATGATCATCGGTCTAATTTTGTCCGCTATTTTCCTTCAAAATGGTCCGTTGAAGAAGGGATGAAGACGATTCTTACAGTACCTGGATGGCGCGGTGGCCGCGATGGTGGGCGAGGCAGACCGAGCAGATGGCTCCGTTCATGCAGTCGAGGCAGTACATGTTGCACTCGCTCTTGTGCGAGTCGGCGTGGAGCTTGCATTGCACGAAGAAGTTCGTCTTCAGCAACGGCTTCAGCCACGGCGGCCACTGGTAATTTTCATCCTCTTCCGCCCCTCCTCCTCCACCTCCTCCTCCGCTCTGTACACAAACAACACGAGAAACTCAATATTGCGACATAGCGAAAATAAATCCAAAAAAATTATACAACACCACAGCACAAAACAATAATAACTTACAATTTAAGTGGTTCAGACAAAATATCTATGTATATGTACATGGACATGGACGAGAATGATTCAGCTAAAAAAAAAAAAAAAAGAATTACAATAACTCTCACAAAAATTCTCTCTTAATCATTGTGTTTATTTCCTTCAGATAATATCTAACAAAAATGACCCAAATATTTTCTTCTTTTAATCCAAGAAACCAATGCCAAGCATATATACTCAGTACCTAGTTGTAATTTTTTTTTGAGGAAAATAGAATAGGAATATATTTCTATATTTTCTCATTCCTTTTTAAAAAAAATTAAAATAGATATAAACACACTGTTATAACTTACCGTCTATTCAGTTTTCAGTTGCGGTAGTTCGTAATTCAAACTTATAAAATATTTAATATTCAATATTATTGTCTTACAAAGGAAGAACACTAAGCAAAGCATGCATTTTTCCAAACAAGAAAAAAAATGCTCACCATTGATTCTCTCTTCTTGAGATTGAGCTCCTTGAATGGGGATTCTTGGTCTATAGCCAGCTTGATAAATGAAAGAGAGAGAGAGAGAAATAGGAGAGAGAGAGAGAGAGAGATTTGAAGGAATGGTGGTCTTTGGTGGAATGGTGGTTCTTATCTGCTCAAAGTCTCCCACTCCGAGCCCAAGTCCAAGCCAAGGATGGCGTTGGCTTCAAGGAACCCTCCTTTTCTTTCTTTACCTTTTTTTTTTTTTTTTTTATTTCTATTTCTAATTTATTTAATTTATCTCAACACCTCAATTATATGTCATTTCTCCATTTATTATTTGATGCTTACAACTTTATCGTATATAAAGTAGGCCTAGACACCTAGGTTTTGTTTACTTGTATTGTTGCCACATGATGATAAGTTAAACGTGAAGGCCTAATCACTCACCAATTCCGTAACCCTTTTACTAAACTTAGCCTCGCTTAAATAAGTTAAACGAACTTTATTTATGCCCACTTGTCTACAAGTATTTCGGATTCGGATTCGAATTCGAATTCGAATTTGGAATTAAATTCAGATTCGGTGCTCAATGAGCAGAGGAGAGAACTCTGGGTCAATCTCAACTATTAGGTAACGACTGAAATTATCTTGTTCCAAAATATTAAAACTGTTCAAAAAAAAAAAAAAAAATGTTTCACAACCAGGATTGCCTGGCTGGACCGTTCCAAAAAAGTTTTTAGAAACATGAAATTCTATTCTATCCGACATAGAAGAGAATCTGAATCCAAAATTTTCAGCTAAATTATGCCATTCCTTTCATTTTGCTTTCGAGTGGAACTTCTCCTACTGATTATTCCTTCTATGATAAAGGCACTACAAAAATAATTCGAATTAGTCCAATAATGATATTATTTCAGTTAATTTTTTTTTTATTCAGACTAGTCTAAATTTTACTAGGGTTGTCCACCATCTCCACCTCCTGCTCCTCCTCCACCTCCACCTCCACCTCCCTTCGACCTATCCTCCTCCCTCCTCTCGCAATTTTTCGTCTCTTTGCATCGTCGACCTCGCCATCGACCGCGTCGCCGCCGTCGAGCCGCACCTCGAGTACCTTTCCTTCGGTTCCGTCACCGTCGGAGTCCTCCTCGGAGAGACGGCGGAGACAGACGACCTGGAGGAGGTTTTCCCGTGGCGAATGGAAAAGGCGATCGGGGGGTTGTCGGAAACGATGGAGGTGGATGGGTCGGAGACGAGACCGCTGCTCTTGCCGCCGCCTTCTCCTCCTCCGCCTTCCCCTTGTCTCGTCTCGCGCAGACATCCCTCCCCCCCGGACTGTCCCCCCCCCCCCCCCCCCCCCCTCCCCCCCCTCCCTCCGGACTGTCCTAAAAAAATAACATATTTTCTTTAGCACTGTCAAAATTTTGAGAGTCATTCCAATTAGTAGGACTGTCAAAATTTTGAGAGTCCTGAAAAAAATTCAATTAGGAGTTGACAGTGCGATAAGTAATTTTTGGGAGTAGCAAACTTGTAATTATTCAAAAAAAAATTGGACTATTCTGAGTGTATTTTGTAGTGTCTTTATCAAGGGTCTTATATTATTGGATATATAATAAGCATTGTAATCGAACTCGAGTGACTCTTGTGGTTACCGAGGAGAGATATAAGATCCCGACTGGGTGACAGAAGGTCAGGCGATCAAACCACGGAGACGTATTATTTCTTCCATTTATTTGAACGTTGTGTCGAATTCCGTAGTTATGTCGAAAAGTCAAAAGAATAAAAATAAAAATAAAAATAAAAATAAAATAGGCATTGTATGTTTGGGAAGTCCAGATTCGTTGGTTTGGAAGAATAATGTTACATTTTTAGTTAGATGCTTTAACCATTAAAGGATTATATATCCATATAAATTTAAATGAGAACACTGTAGAAATTCTAGTTCTGTTGTGTACTTGCAAATAGTTTTTTTAGTTTCTTGAAGGTCATATAAAAAGGACATGTAGATCTTGTGCCTTAACAATGGAGAGAAGCACCTGTACTTGATCATCATTCAGAAAGGAAAAAAAATATTATGAAATTCTAGTGGCAGACCAAAGTTGTCTACTCGTCTGACTCATGACTAGTCCAGGAATAGGTCTGACAAAACTTCGGACAATCTCTCTCCATAAGATAATCCATCTCCAGACTATTTATTTTTCTTAAGACCAATCCAACCCAAATCCAACTTAAACCTAAATCTTTTTAATAGGGATGAAGAATAACCAAAATTAGTTCCGGCTAAGACAACTCAATCCTTCGATCCCGTTTGCCATTAAATTCGAAAGTTCTAAGAGAACATAATTTAATTAACAAACGATAAGAAAGTACAGAGAAGTCCTAGGAAACAATATAAGTACAAATTTATTTTTTGGGAGGTGACGATGGAGGGTTAGGAGTGTAGCAACTCTCTTTACTCCGTAGACAATCCGATGTAGGATGAGGAAGCTCTTCTCTCTTGCATAACTGTAGGTTCGCAGATAGCCGTCTGGTTCTATGTGTGTGATACCCTGCTATTTATAGTCGCTAGATTGACGTGCTATGGATGCCGCAGATGCTCTTGGTTGGTGTCCGCATAGGGCCCCTTCAACATAATGCGGTCGTATCGGTAGCCGCATGTCAGGGGGAGATGCCACGTGAGCTCGGCTGAGATATATTGTTGATGAGATCTCGGAGTCGTTTCAACCCGTTGTGTGCGTGACTTGGTCAGCTGGACACTTAATCCGCACCAACTGTGCGAGGGTCTCTTTGGTTGTAACAAAAAGATCTCGTGAGTCAGGGGCCGCATAGTCGTTGTGGCCGCATATGGTCGAGGTCGCATATTGGAACTGTGTGGGGTCGAGGCCGCATATGGAAGAGGCCGCAGAGTGAAGTGGCCGCAGAGGGCGAGACCGCAGAGTAGCGAGGCCGCAGAATGTTTGACACGTGGCTCTGTGCATCTGACGAAGTCATTAATGCCTGACATGACTTTTCGTCTTTTTTGTGAGTCGCCGTCTCCCTCACGATTCTCGAGGCGGATTGAGTGGAGAGTGATGTGTCAGAGCTTCTGACGGGCATCAAGAGTTGTATCAGGGGAATCATGCGGCATCTTGCTTCAGGGAAGCTTGGGCCGCCTAATACAATTTATATGTGGCCTCGCAGTCTTTGGTTGCCCAGGCCGCATAGTTGGGTGACGGGCGATTGTTGTCAAGCTGGCGCATTTAAGTGGCTCATCTTTTGATGAAGTTCTCCAGTCGCCTTTTTGCATGCATAATTCTTGAAAGCTTGACCGTCTGTTGCACCTTTCTAGCTTCATTATTCAATTATTGCCAGCATGCAAACCGTCAATTTCCTGTATAAATACCACTGATGTGTTACATCTTTGGGGAGCCTTCTCATGTCGTCTAAGAGGGGTTCTGGTTGGGAGCCATGGCCACCCGCCCGACTCCTTCGACGTTATACTACTGCCGCATCCCAATGCTCTGGCATCGGGGAGTCGGGAGCTGGATGGTCTCGTGAGGGACGAGCTATCGGTCTTTCGTCGGCTGCCGCAATGTCTCCTCCTGTGAATAGGGATGGGACAAGGATGAGCTATCTGCCGCAGGGGACTTTTTGTCTGTGCTCGGGTTAACCCCGGAGGCTCTCGCTAGGCCTCTTGAGGCAATTCCAGACTTGACCTTGCTGCCCATAACCGCGGAGGAGACAGAGAGACACTGGAATGGTGTCACGCCCCAGTCCCAAAATACCGAGGGACTGGACGCGTGATAATGGCCAGCAGCACGTACCGATGGACAAACCCAATTTAATGGATCCATCAGGGCGTACTTAAGCTGTAAAAACAAGTCTACGACAACATGGCACATCTAATCTCATCCACACAAGATATAAAATATGATCCACAGAATATAAGAAATGTAAATTATCAGCTAGTCTCAACAAAGTGCTTCGGGGAACAACCCGATAAAAATCTAATACAATGGTTCAACAGACCAGAATATAAATGACTGAATAAAATAAATACTGAGCATGAAACATGGATGCTCAGGAAAAGTCTTCGGCTAACACCTCGTCCTCGGATGACGGTACAGCTCCTGGATCAGCTCCTGCTGCAGTCCCGTATACCTCGGGATAGATCTCGTCCTCAAATCATGGGGACATAATCCATATCCAGGTCCTCAAGGGACATAGCAAGGTACAAAAAATATACAAGCCAAAATAATGTAGTGCAGAGCATAATGAAATAAATAGGGCAAGTAAATAACCATCTATGTGAAATACAAGATGAGAGCAACACGAGTACTCAGGCTGAGCCACTACAAGCTATGTGTCGGGGAGCCGGTAGCGATAATAACACGTAATGTGCCTAGCTCTGCTACGAGAGTCTACGGCCTCACAATAGTAGTAGATATATATAGAAAATAGTCTGTAGCCTGTGTGTGTCTCCCCACCCAATGTAACCACGCATATCATGACCATAACGTCTCATGTCCATGTCAAGCGGGATCATAGCTAATGTAACAAGTCATAAAGTATCTATGAATATAGTATCTCTATCAAGTCCTGTATCCTATACAGAATCACCATGAATATCTCAGGAAGATCCTGTCTCATGAATAGTGTCAAGTGTCCTGGGTCAAGTGTACTTGGTAAGACAAGTACGAGCATATAAAGTGTCACGAATGTCCATCTCTAGATGACAATACACAACACCGCGTACGGTATTGGCACCCGACTAATAATCGGACGCTAAGTACGTTACACGGTCCTAGGTTAAGCATGCACAGCAATATAATGAAGCAAGGAAAATATGTAACAATACTGCAGAGTTTGAAAAGATACACTTGCCTGGTGTCCGAATACCAACAGTCGTCCCTGTATCAGTGGATCCTGTAGGTACTCCTCCAAAAGCTATAATAAACATCACCAACAGTCTCAGAAGGTATCAAATAGCTAGAAATGCCTGTCCTTACGTCCAATTTGGACACAAGGGCAAAAATGACATTTTTGGGCCAAAGCGGGGTCCATATGTGGGCCACTTTGCACCGAAAAGCGTGTCAGGTTCAAAGGTCTCCAAATTCCTTAAACTTAGTGTCTACAAGTCAGGAACGATGATTCAAACCCAATAGAACTTCCAGAATTGGATTCCGATGAGCCGATCATAAAATCGCCCGTCAAGTGGAGCCTATGGGGCCCACGATACGCAATTTTGTCAACGTTCTCAGAATCGGACCAAAGTTGGGTCACAGGACCAGCGTATTGCTACGAGTCCGATGGCGTAAGTTTCGTCTCGATCCGACGTGTGTACACAAAGTTACAGCGTGTTCCAGAATGGACGGATACGGGGCGTCGTCGGCGGATACGCGTTGATTCCGGTGTGCACGCACATCCGAATCGGCTTCTGCGAAATCCCACACGTCCGTATCAACGTCGCGCACGTTTCGGTAAAGACCGCGTGCGACCAAGTCGTCCCGTTTGGCGGGACGCACTCAGTTCCGGGGTAAAACAGGACGTTATTTTTCCTATTTTTGGATCGCGGTTTACGATCACCAAAGGACGCGATGCACCGATCGGGTTGCACGGGCACCGAGAGGGTTATACAGTCTACGCATTGCAACTGACGGAATCGAAAACGGAGTTACGAGGTGAGAGAAAACGTTACCTGAACAGGGCTCCGTGAATCTGAATTTCACGTGTCCGTGCGTCAACTTGACGCGAGCTGTGTCCTGGTCGTGTCCGCTGTGTCGAGTCTAGGGTTCGCTGTTAGGGTCGACTGCGGTCGGCGGACACGGCGGATGCGGCCGGTGCTGGGTCGGCGAGGCTCAGGCGGCCGGGTCTCGAGCGGCGGATGCTGTCGGGGTCTGGGGCGGAGGATGCCGTCGGGGTCTGGGCGGAGGATGCCGTAGGTGGTTGGTCGAGTCGGCGAGGGAGGCTGCCGTCGGGGTCTGGGCGGACTCGGGTGGAGCGGGGATGCTGGAAAGAGGTGATGAGAGCAGCGACGTGGAGTCGGAGGCGGTGATCTTGAGATCTGCGGCGAGGTCGCGGGGTCTGGCGAAGATGGGGGAGCCGGGTGGAGGAGTTAGGGCTGAGGAGTTAGGGTCTGGTTGCTGGGCTCGCGGCGGGGGAAGGAGGAGAGCTGATCGGAGGGGATGAAGGCGGGGTGGATCTAGGGTTTTCGAGGGCTGGGCACGGATGCCAAGGGGGGACTTTATACTGTGCTACAGTAATTTCGGCGGCTAGGGTTCTCCATCTAGATTTCGGGTCCGGGTCGGGTTTGGCTCGGATTCGACCCGACCCGACCCAATATGCTGGTTGACTCGGTTCAATCAGCGGTCTTGTTTGGTTTGGGTTTGGTTCAGGTTTGGTTCGGTTTGGTTCGGTTTACATATCCAATAGTTTTTAGAGCTTTAACCGCGCTTTCAGAGTCCAATAAACTCACAGAAAAATATCCTATGTCCGGTTTTCCATTTTACATCATAAAATATTATTTCCATAATATTTTAACATCTATAAACTACATTTAAAAATCCTTTGATCACAATTACCTTGGTTCTTCATCCAAAAAAATGCCAAAAAATTGGGGAAAAATTGTATTAGAATTATTCTAAAAATAGGGTATTTACAATCTATCCCCCTTAAGAGGATTGCGTCCTCGCAATCAAAGAATAAGCTACTAAAGGAAGAACTATAGAAATTACAAAATTGCTTAGGTGATAACTGCCTCCGTGAATAAGTGGGGATAACGCTGGCGCATACTATCCTCTCGTTCCCAAGTCGATTCGTCAGGAGAATGATGTTTCCAAGCTACACGAACAAGTCTGATTGTCTGTCCCCGCAATATCTTCTCACTGCCGTTGAGGATGCCAACTGGTTGTTCTTCATATCGCAAGCTAGGGCCCACTGCGATCTCTGAATGATCGACTACGTGACTTGGGTCGGTCACGTACTTTCTCAGCTGTGAGACATGGAATACGTCATGCACTCCCTCTAAGGATGGTGGTAATGCAAGACGATAAGCCACCTCACCAATACGCTCTAGAATATCAAATGGCCCAATATACCTTGGGCTCAACTTGCCTCTGCTCCTAAATTGAATGGTACCTCGAGTGGGCAAAATCCTCAAGAATACGTGCTCTCCTTCTTTGAACTCTAGGGGACGTCTGTGTGTATCAGCCCAATGCTTCTGTCTGTCCTGAGCTGCTCGTAGATAATTCTGAATCTGTTTCACCTTTTCCACTGTCTGCGTTACCAATTCTGGACCCAGTATTTGACGTTCACCAACGTCACTCCAACATATAGGCGATATGCACTTCCTTCCGTATAATGCCTCGAATGGTGCCATCTGAATGCTGTCCTGATAACTGTTATTGTAGGAGAACTCCACTAAGTGTAAATGATCTTCCCAAGATCCTCCAAAGTCTAGCATACATGATCGTAACATATCCTCCAAGATCTGAAAGGTGCGCTCCGATTGGCCATCTGTCTGTGGATGGTAAGTTGTGCTAAATTTGAGTCTGGTGCCAAGACTCTCTTGCATGCTTCGCCAGAAATGAGATGTAAATCTTGAATCTCGATCCGATACAATACTAACCGGCACTCCATGTAATCTGACGATTTGTCGCATATATATGTCGGCTAGTACCTCTGTGGACTGTCCAACTCTAAATGGTAAGAAGTGTGTCGATTTAGTGAGTCGATCCACAATAACCCATTCTGCATCTCTTCCGCTGGGGCTCCTTAGAAATCCTGTGACAAAATCCATCATGATATGTTCCCACTTCCATTCTGGTATAGGAAGCGGCTATAACATACCTGCAGTCCTCTGATGCTCGGCCTTTACTTGCTGGCAGACTAAGCATTTGGGCACAAATCTTGCAATCTCCCTTTTCATTCCATGCCACCAGTAATACTGTCTCAAGTCTCGGTACATCTTGGTTCCTCCTGGGTGAATGGAGTACATAGAGCTATGTTCTTCAGTCATTAACTCCTGTCTCAATTCTCCATTTGGAACATACAGGCGATTTTCAAACCTTAATGTCCCGTCTTCGTGTATGCGAAGTCCTGCCTGCATGCCTGCTTCCGTCCTCTCCTTCAGTCTTCGAAATCTAGCATCGGTGGGCAATGCCTCTTTAATCTTCTCCACGAGTGATGACTTAACTTCGAGATTAGCCAGTAATCCACTCTGTCCTGGTAAAACAACCTCTATCTGAAGCTTTTGTAGATCTCTCAATAACTCGGACTGCATCGTCAAGAAATAAGCCGTAGGCTTCCTGTTGAGTGCGTCTGCTACGACATTCGCCTTTCCCGGATGATACTGCAGTTCTATGTCAAAGTCTACCATAAATTCAAGCCAACGTCTCTGCCTCATGTTAAGCTCCTTCTGAGTATATACATACTTCAGACTCTTATGATCTGTAAAGATGTCTACCTTCTCCCCATAAAGATAGTGCCTCCAAATCTTTAGTACAAATATAACTGCTGCTAGCTCCAGATCGTGTGTTGGGTAGTTCTTCTCGTGGACCTTCAACTGTCTCGACGCATAAGCAATGACTTTACCATGTTGCATCAAAACACATCCTAGTCCACTACCTGATGCATCACTGTAAACAACAAAATCTCCTGACCCCGAAGGAAGAGTCAAGACATGTGCTGTTGTTAATCTTCTCTTCAATTCTTCAAAAGCCTTCTGGCAGTCTTCTGTCCATATAAACTCCTGGTCTTTACGTGTCAACTTCGTCATTGGCTCCGCAATCCTCGAGAAATTTTCTATAAACCTTCGGTAATATCCCGTAAGTCCGAGAAAATTTCTCACCTCTGCAACTGATGTGGGTGTAGGCTAAGTCTCTATTGCCGTAACTTTCTCTGGATCCACTGAAAGTCCTTCTCCTGAGATGATATGTCCCAAGAAAGGCACTTTGTCCATACAAAACTCATACTTACTGAGTTTGGCATATAACTTCTCCTGTCTCAAGGTCTCTAACACGATTCTGAGATGTCCTCGTGCTCTTCGTGGCTCTTAGAATATATTAGAATGTCATCAATGAACACAACCACAAATTTATCCAAGAACTGATGAAAGACTCTGTTCATCAAACTCATAAATACTGCTGGCGCGTTGGTTAAACCAAACAGCATTACCAAGAACTCATAATGTCCATACTTGGTCCTGAAAGCTGTCTTTGGTATGTCTTCCTTCCTTACTTTGATCTGATGATAGCCGAATCTAAGGTCAATCTTCGAGAATACCCTAGCACCACTCAATTGATCGAATAGATCATCAATGCGTGGTAAGGGATACCTGTTCTTGATGGTCACAGCATTTAGTGCCCTGTAGTCAATGCACAACCGTACTATTCCATCCTTCTTTGGCACAAATAATATGGGTGCTCCCCAAGGCGAAACACTGGGCCAAATGAAACCCTTCTCCAGAATATCATCAACCTGTTCCTTCAACTCCACTAACTCCTTAGGTGCTAGCCGATATACTGATGAAGTGATAGGCTCTGCTCCTGGAGTTAAGTCTATTGTGAATTCTATTTCCCGATCAGGTGGTAACCTTGGAAGATCATCAGGAAATACATCCACAAATTCTGATATGACTCTTGGGTAACCTGTCTCCCCTTCTACAGATAGTACCCTAAGAGTAGGCTGAACTCCTTGCTCTACTGCTCCTCGAAGAAACTCAAATTCTGGATGTCCAGGCGGTCTAAATATAACCCGCCCAAGTCGGCAATCAAGAGTCGCATGGTACTGACTTAACCAGTCCATACCAAGTACAACATCATAATCCGGCATAAAAAATATCAGAAATTGAGCTCGTATCTCTCTTCCACAAACTACTACAGAACATAATCTACAGACGTCACTAACCAGAATAATTCCACCTCCCGTAAGAATTCTCTTCATCTTCGGAAGGGGTGCGGTAGCTACTCTATGGGTGGCTACAAAGCTAGCTGCTATAAATGAATGCGATGCTCCAGAATCAAATAAAGCTACAACTGGTAATGAAGCTACTAAAATAGTACCTGCGATAACTTCGCCTGCAGTAGCCTCCTCCTCAACAGCTAATGTGAATGCCTGTCCTCGTCCCTGAGCTGGACCTCTTTGCTGCTGCTGAGTCTGCTAAAATAGGGCTGCCTGCGGTGCCAGTGGTGGTATCTGCTGGTAGCCTCCTGTAGCTGGTGGTCTGACTCCTCCAGCTCCTGTCTGCGGTGCTCCCACTGCTGGATAAGCTGGTCGTGGTGCAGGTAAAGCTAGTCTTGGTGCTTTCTCTCTATGTTTAGTGCACCCTCTGGATAGATGCTGGTCGGATCTGCAAAGCAGGCATAGTCCCAACTTGCGCCTGCACTCTCTCTTAATGTGTCCTACCTTGCCGCAGTAGTGACAGGTAGGAAGAGATATGGCCCTGTGTGCTGCTCTCTCTGGTATACTCCTCTGGAATCGTTTTGTAGAATCTCCAGGTGCTGTCTTGGATGGTGCTGATGTGATTGGCCTCTTCAGATTTGACTCTCTTCTAGTGACGCGCTCCATGCGTCGTGCTGCTGCAAGGACGTCGGTATAAGATGTAGGTGCGACCGATCCAATCAATCTCTGAAGCTCGAACTTCAGTCCGTCAAAGAACTTCTCAGCTTTCTCTTCCTCTGTCGAGATCAAGGTTGGGGCAAAGCGGCTTAGGCGAATAAATTCTGCGTTGTATTCTTCCACTGTCATATTGCCTTGGATAAGGCGGTTGAACTTGTCTCTGAGCTCCGACCGTGCTACTACTGGAATGTATATCTTTTGGAAGAGTCTGGAGAACTCTTCCCAAGTGACTTGGTCCTGTCCGAGCCTCCTCTCTTCTGCTAACCACCAGTGATGTGCATTTTCAGTTAACTGCATTCTGACTACAGTCATCCACTTCTCTCTCGGAAGTTCAGCTGCTTTCAACTGGTGCTGAATGTTCTTGAGCCATTCATGAACTTTTGTTGGCCCCTCTTTATCAGAGAATGTACGAGATTTGAGCTGACAAAAATCGGTGATGGATCCCGTCGCTAATCGCCTCGCTGGTGGATTTGCCTGCTCCAATGCGGATACCAGGCTGGTTCTCAGATACTCTGCCTCCTGTCGATGTGCCTCTTGCTGAATCTATTGCTGGGCTTGCATCATGGCATACATCATCTGGAACATCTGTTGCCCGTCCATGGCTTGTCCTGGCGGGAAAACTGGCATCTGTGGAGTGAACTGTGATGGAGGTGGGATGTCATCTCGCCGGAACCTTGGATTAGGTTGACCGGTTTGATTGCTCTGCAATTTTTGTCCTCCGTTCTCTGGTGTCACTCCGTCTACATAAGTAACCACAGCGTCGTGTGGCGTATCCAAGGGAATCTCATCTCCGTTCCTGGGATCCATTACTCTGCAATCAAAAGATAAACTGTGAGAACGCTCAGAGGAATCAACACATGATGCAAATCAAGTAACAAATTCGAGTTCGATATAGAGTTCAAAATGGTTCAAATAATGGATGAGATCCTATAACTTATCCTATCCTTAGGGCATGCTTGTTCAGTCCCTAAGTTGAAACCGAAACAAATTAGTGGTAGACCTGCATGGGCCACCACAAAAATCATGTCACGCCCCAGTCCCAAAATACCGAGGGACTGGACGCGTGATAATGGCCAGCAGCACACACCGATGGACAAACCCAATTTAATGTCCATCTCTAGATGACAATACACAACACTGCGTACGGTGTTGGCACCCGACTAATAATCGAACGCTAAGTACGTCACACGGTCATCGGTTAAGCATGCACAACAATATAATAAAGCAAGAAAAATATGTAACAATACTGCAGAGTTTGGCAAGGTACACTTGCCTGGTGTCCAAATACCAACAGTCGTCCCTGTATCAGTGGATCCTGTAGGTACTCCTCCAAAAGCTATAATAAACATCACCAACAGTCTCAGAAGGTATCAAATAGCTAGAAACGTCTGTCCTTACGTCCAATTTGGACACAAGGGCAAAAATTACATTTTCGGGCCAAAGCGGGGTCCATATGTGGGTCACTTTGCACCGAAAAGCGTGTCAGGTTCTTGGGTCTCCAAATTCCTTAAACTTAGTGTCTACAAGTCAGAAACGATGATACGAACCCAACGAAACTTCCAGAATTGGATTCCGATGAGCCGATCACAAAATCGCCCGTCAAGTGGAGCCTATGGGGCCCACGATACGCGATTTTGTCAATGTTCTCAGAATCAGACCAAACTTGGGTCACAGGACCAGCGTATTGCTACGAGTCCGATGGCACAAGTTTCGTCTTGATCCGACGTGTGTACACAAAGTTACAGCGTGTTCCAGAATGGACGGATACGGGGCGTCGTCGGTGGATACGCGTTGATTCCGGTGTGCACACACATCCGAATCGGCTTCTGCGAAATCCTATACGTCCGTATCAACATCGTGCTCGTTTCGGTAAAGATCGCGTGCGACCAAGTCGTCCCGTTTGGCGGGGCGCACTCAGTTCCGGGATAAAATAGGGCGTTGTTTTTTCTGTTTTTGGATCGCGGTTTGCGCTCACCACAGGATGTGATGCACCGAGCGGGTTGCACGGGCACCGAAAGGGTATATATTCTACGCGTTGCAACTGACGGAATCAAAAACGGAGTTACGAGGTGAGAGAAAACGTTACCTGAACAGGGCTCCGTGAATCTAAATTTCACGTGTCCGTGCGTCAACTTGACGCGAGCTGTGTCCTGGTCGTGTCCGCTGTGTCGAGTCTAGGGTTCACTGCTAGGGTCGACTGCGGTCGGCGGATACGGCGGATGCGGCCGGTGCTGGGTCGGCGAGGCTCAGGCGGCCGGGTCTCGAGCGGCGGATGCTGTCGGGGTCTGGGGCGGAGGATGCTGTCGGGGTCTGGGCGGAGGATGCCGTAGGTGGTTGGTTGAGTCGGGGAGGGAGGCTGCCGTCGGGGTCTGGGCGGACTCGGGTGGAGCGGGACTGCTGGAAAGAGGTGATGAGAGCAGCGGCGTGGAGTCGGAGGCGGTGATCTGGAGATCTGCGACGAGGTCGCGGGGTCTGGCGAAGATGGGGGAGCCGGGTGGAGGAGTTAGGGCTGAGGAGTTGGGGTCTGGTTGCTGGGCTCGCGGCGGGGGAAGGAGGAGAGCTGATCGGAGGGGATGACGGCGGGGTGGATCTAGGGTTTCCGAGGGATGGGCACGGATGCCAAGGGGCGACTTTATACTGTGCTACAGTAATTCCGGCGGCTAGGGTTCTCCATCTGGATTTCGGGTCCAGGTCTGGTTTGGCTCGGATCCGACCCGACCCGACCCAATATACTGGTTGGCTCGGTTCAATCAGCGGTCTGGTTTGGTTTGGGTTTGGTTCAGGTTTGGTTCGGTTTGGTTCGGTTTACATATCCAATAGTTTTTAGAGCTTTAACCGCGCTTCCGGAGTCCAATAAATTCACAGAAAAAAACCCTATGTCCGGTTTTCTATTTTACACCATAAAATATTATTTTCATAATATTTTAACATCAATAAACTGCATTTAAAAATCTTTTGATCACAATTACCTTGGTTCTTCATCCAGAAAAATACCGAAAAATTGGGGAAAAATTGTATTAGAATTATTCTGAAAATAGGGTGTTTACAAATGGAGGGAGGGGATGCGCCACATGTTCCATCGTGCGGGTATTCATTCTCTTCAGGACGTTGTGGCTGTACTTCGCGAGTCTCGTGGCTCGCCTCCCCGAACTTGTCTTTTTTTCTCTCTTTGTTTTGTTTGGGCCCTCGGTGGCCTCATGTTGTAGCATCCCCTTGGCGCTTTAGTTATATAATAATAATATTTTGCTCATCCATCTTTGTCTGGTACGTAGACGTCTTTATGCGTCCTCAGTGTTCTAAGGCTATTCAGGCCGCATGAGGCCCACCTGTGTGTCTTACAACTCTTGGTCGTACGGGTCCCGTGCGACTTTTATGCGACTTATTTTTATATTGGGGGTGCATGAGCACTTATGCGACCTGCATAATTTTTATGCTTCTACAAGACCCCCTTCAAAGTTTTCAAAATGATAATTTTGGAATACTTTAAATTGGAAGCATAATTTACTTTTGGCCGCATATGGGCGTCATGACGCATAGTCTGTTCTATCAGACCATTTATGGACAGATTCGGCCCAATCTTCTAGGAGATTTCTTGAGCTGTCTCCTGACGCGAGGCTCAAGGCGTCGGTTCCCAAGAAGATTATGGTGGATCGCGTGGATAGAGGTATCGGGTTCATCCTTATTAACCATCAGGTTCATTACCTTGATCTATTCACGCGGCTTAGAGGCTTATAAATTGGCAGCTCCCGGAGGAGAGAGAACTCTGCCTCCCTAACTCCTCCTTTCCTCGTGAAGAAGATGTCCAATTTTGTCGTTCTGTTCGCCTTGGGGTTTGTCAATGATGAGATCGACCCATGCCCCCCTGACTGTGGCACTCTACTCGAAGGTGAGGCACGCCATAACTGTAAAATCCCATATTTTTTAAATATTATATTTATTTAATTAATCAATTATTGAGTTTATTTATATTATTTTGTAGTAATTAGAAAATATAATTTATTTATTTAATTACCTTGATAAATATTCATTTAGAGTTTTACACAAAAACTACTATTTTATTTTAGGAG
Organism: Iris macrosiphon; assembly: GCA_036927795.1. Taxonomy (NCBI): domain Eukaryota; kingdom Viridiplantae; phylum Streptophyta; class Magnoliopsida; order Asparagales; family Iridaceae; genus Iris; species Iris macrosiphon. Next base: position 21,741,332 of record JAYESA010000007.1, on the reverse strand, counting down.
TATTAGTAGAAAAGTAATATATATTTTTAGTATTTAATTTGGGTACAAATATTTTTATTATATACCTTAAATATATACGTAAATAATAAATAGTTATTAAATACGATAAAAAAAATAGTTATAATAATATAATAATAATAACAAGTGTTATTTGTAATAATAATAATAATAATAATTAGTAATAATAATAAAAACAAAATAGAAAAGAAATAAAAATAAAATAAAATAAAATAAAAGGAAAAGAAAGAAAAAGAAATTAGAAAAAAATAGAAAATCCCTTAATCCCTAAACCCTAATTAAATCACCAGACCTAAACTACCCTTAATCTAAAAACCTATACTAAACCCCCAACACCCGCGCGCGGCCAGAGCCCTCACCCGCGACTACCGCTCCCTGCTTCTTCCGTCTCTCCCTCTCTATATATAATGGCTTATAATCCTAAACCCTAACCCTAGCTCCCATCTCCACCCCTGCGCCGACCTACTCGCCTCGACCGTTGCAACCAGAGATCGCGCCACCGCCGGCGATCGCCGCACATCCGCGCGTCACCCGCGCACGTCGCAACAGGAATTGAGCAGCGACGAACCTCCCTTCCCGCACTGATTTTTGCCTTCTCGCTCGATCAAATTCAGATTTGTCTTCGCTGGTACGATCACCATCTATCCCTCTCTAAATTTTGTAAATTAGTTCAATCGTTCAGCGTTATAAACTAGGTAAAAATTGACGCCAACTTTAGGAAAAACCATGCTTAAAACTACTATAAAAACTATTCCAGAGGCCTATGTTTCGAGGTCGATATCTTCCAACATAGATATCCAAATCGAGATCTACCTTTTTCTGTGTGAAGTCCATATAACCTCGATCAAACCCTGCTAATTACTTTATTTTATTATGTGTTAGAATCAAAGATAAATTAGATTAAAAATCTATAAAAACTTGTTTTTAAAATAATAAAAACTTGTGATACGGAGCGCGTTCCGCCAAACGGGACTACCCCGTCGTGTACCAATTGCACCAAAAGGTGTGCATGGTATGTCCTGATGTATGAGATTTCGCGAAAACTGATTTGGATGTGTGTGCGCATCGAAATCAACCCGTATCCGTAAAGAATCCCCGTATCACGACTTTTGCAAAATACCACACCATTTTGTGTACGCTCGCCAGAATATGACAAAACTTGCGCCATTGATTCATGGTATCACGCTGGTCCTGTGACCCAAGTTTCATGCAATTCTGAGATAGTTGACCAAGCCGCCTATTTGCGGGCTCTACGGTTGATTTTTTGGACGAATTTGTGTTCAGGTCACCGAAAACGAAAATTGGACGTACCGTTGAGTTCGTATTGACGTTTAGAATTAGTTTGACCTATAATTTGTCCCATTTAGAGACCTTTACCCCTGACACGCTTTTTGGTGTAAAACGGGCCACATGTGGACCCCGCTTTAACAAAAAATTACCGTTTTGCTCCTGTGTCCAAATTGGACGAAAGGGTAATATTTTTTAGCTATCTCTCTTATTCTGGGAACGTTGGTGATATTTATTTCAGTATCAGGAGACGTTTATTCTGAGGCCGTAGTTTTTACTCCCATGTTCTTGACATCTCGACGTTTACACTTTGCAGCCTCCTTGCCAGGCAAGATACCTTGCCAAATTGCTTACAGTATTTTACATGCTTATTATATTTTTATGTGTTTATTGCATGTGTATTTTTCTTTCAGCCATAATTATATACTATATATATGTTGACACACACTTGACACATAGTATCATGGGAGGGGAGGACAATCAGTAGGCGTATAGACTATAACCACTCTGGTAAACCGTAGTATCTAGCACGCACTACGGTAGTGTGTCACGCTGGTCTCTACCCTCAAGGTATGTCAATTTCTGGTGTCGCGCCGGTCGCTACCCCGAGGTATGTCAATTTCTGATGTCCCTACCATGTGTGTGGGTTGTGAGATTTAGATCGAGTAGCCTACCCATGCCCATACGTCAAAAAGTTGTCCTCATTATGGATTCATATAGATTGTCTTGTACAACATACTTACATATTTTCTACCTATTATGCATGTTTACTGTATTCAAATTGGCATTCTTCTATGTATCTTGTTACGTTCCTCTGAGGACCTGGTCCCTTTTCAGGTGTAGACGATATCGACTATTTGCAGGAGCACGGATCAGGACTTGCTACTTATCTCTTTCGATGAGGTCTTCTCTTCGAGTCTCATGGTTCATTAGATGTTCTTATGTGGTTTCTCTTATATTCTAGTTGGTAGTGGATTTGTCTCTACCCAATTATATATTCTTATCAAGCATTTTATACTTGATACAGTTATATAGTTATTTGGTTATTTGATTCTATGGATGAGATCTAGTTATGCCCTGTGACTTTTGATACTATATATACCACATGTGAGTTAACATTCATATTACAGCGTACATGTGTATTATGGTATCCATACATTGGAGTCTCCATATACATACGGCTAGCATGCTTACGTGTTCCTAGTCCTACGTATTTTGGGACTGGGGTGTGACAATAACTCGTATGTCAGGACTTTCAGAGGACACCGAGACACGGGTGCACAGTTCTGCTACATGGATAAGAAATTATCTCGAACGCGTGGAGACTCTTCACCTAGCTTAGTTGGATGAGAGATCATCTAGAACATGCATGAACTATTCGCATGGGTCGGCAGCGTGCGATTGCCCTGTCTCTGTCGTGTGGATAAAGATTTATCTGAACCATGCAGCAAATTCCTCTTTTTCGTATGTGCGAAGAACCATGCGTGCGAAACCTTTCTGCAGCTTGGCCGCATAGACGGGGAATCATCTGCGGGTGGAGCCCATCATCGGCTCGACCGCAGGGTTGAGGGAACATGCGTCCTTTAAGACGTTCCGCCCTGCTTATGGCTGCGACCCAGAAGCGGCCTGCGACAGGTGTGCACCTTTTGTAAAGCTTTACTGGGACTAATGTGTGTCTTCTTTGTGTAGGTTTTGCCTCCCTTCGTGACGTTCATGATGGAGCATGAAATGATATCATAACACCCGTTGTTTAGGGTGAAGACCGATTTTATGTGGCGGTTCGCCAAGAACTGATCCAGGAGACGAGGACAGTTTGGTAAGAACTAATGCAGGAGACGAGGATGAACATCCCGCGTCGTACGCTGAGCTATCCTTGTTCATACAGTGTACCAGCTTTGTTTTTCCCTTTTATGCAATTTACTATCAGTCGGGAGACTGCGGGATCGATGACATAATTTGGATTAATTAACATTCCTATCGTCGATCTTCCCGCATAATTATAGAGCGCATGCTCCTGCGTCTTCCTTGTTATCTATCGATATGGATTCTTTTTCATATACTGAGGTTTGCAATGTAGAGGGATGATCCAAAAAGCATCGAGTTATGCTGCAGGCTCGACTTGTACCAGAGACAACACAGATAGAAGCTCTAATGGAAGAGGTTTTTGTCAGCGAGTCCTCCCGGAAACCCACAAAGTGTATTTCTATCTTATGTATTCGTGATCTTGAATAATAATAAAAACCCTTGAATATAATAGATTTCCACCATATGTACCCATGATATTGAATACAAATGTCTCTCCTTTTCCAGATTTCTTCTTGCATCTGTAGTGTGACATGTTATGGAATTTGGATATTATATTAGAGGTGATATGGACGTAATATCATATCGTAGTCTGTTGTGGACATCGTATTGGAGAATTTTTGGTGGACTTATTATTTGTTGCGCATATTAAGTGCAAATAAAAAGTTTGAAAGAAATCCCTATCATAGGTAATATAGACATGATAAGTTTTGTCGACCCATTACTTTTCGCGCACGTTAGTGCAAGTAATAGATTTAGAACAAGCCCTACCAGAGGTAATATGGACTTGGCAGTTTTTGTTGACTTAACACCGCTGGTGTATCCTTGTGAGTACGGGTGATAAGTGGAGAGGACAACCGAAATCAAAGGTGATGTGGACATGATAATCGATAGCCGAAATCCGGAAGGTTTGCTGAGAGGTAATATGGATATGGCAAACTCAGCCGAAGAAAAATGTTAGGATGATAGTTCAGAGGTAATATGGACATAAACCGATATCTGAGAAACTCGCTGAGGAGTGATTTGATGAGTGTGGTCTATCCGAACATGAAGATAGACCTGAGGATTGCTCCGCTTGGGAGATTGGTGAGACGATAGCTCAGAGGTAATATGAACATGGCTAGCATCTAACGAAGTTGGTTTTTGAGTGGTCATTGCGGGAGTGTGTGAGTGGACCTGAGGATTGCTATGCTGGGGAGACTTTAAGTATCCATCCTCTGTTGCGTATCCAGGACTCTTAGATACAGATGATGGCTTTTACAGGAATTTGCAAAGAAGGAAAAAAAGTTGCACATAGGCACTTTCTGGGTATGAGGAACCAAGAGTGTAGAGATGTACATCTGGGTTGTCCCGCTAGTGATAAGGGGAGTACAAGTCAAGTTTAGACGTAATACTTTTTCAGGAACTTGCCGTTGATAGGAATCATGAGCAATTCACCGTTGGTTTTCGCGAGCCGGTAGGTGCCATTGGAGAATACAGACTCCATGATGAATGGGCCCTGTCACGACCCACACCCTGGATTTGGACATGAGTCATGAGTACGTCCAGCCTACGCCGTAGTGTCGATGGTAGAATATTGTACAATAAGCCACAAGTATAATCTATAACCCACAATATATATATATATATATATATATATATATATATATATATATATATACTCAATCACAGGTGCTAAATTAAATGAATACACCAGAGATAATAAAGAAATAATAGTCTCGATGCGGGTCCAAGAAGTCTCCCCAAAAAAGACTGAATATCCAAAGAACAATATTCAAAATACTCTAAAAAAATTATCGGAGAATAATCCGGTCCAAAATAACTAACAAAATCACTACTCTACTAAACTACTCCATCGTAGACAGGGGCTGAGCTGCTAACTCTCCCTGGTCCTCCTGAAGGGCAAGATCAGGCTCATTTATGTCACTAGCATACGGTCCATAATGTGTAGGGATGGCATCCTCATCGTAGTCCCCTAAAATATGGTTATCCAGTCAGGAAAAGAATGAGTACATCACAGCGAAAATAGTTCTAACACATGGTAGAAGCTATAAGACAATAAATAGTAAAGAATATATGATAGCAATAAAACTGAAATCACAATAAGACAACCAGAATAACTAAATGCTGAAGTCCTGTCATGGCAAAGATGTAGTACAATATCTCCAAGCAACATAGGAAATAACTGCAATGTATGGAAGAATAGATAGGAACAAACTACTCTACGTGATTTGAAATACCTTGTTGACATGTGAACGACTAAGGGTAAAATTCGGCAAACCACCACTAAGTATTTTCCCTCCCCACGAGTACAACATGGATTTCGAACCAGTTACGAAGAAGTAGCAATAATCCAGAATAGTCAAATATCTCATAACAAGAATCCATCATACTACTTCGTGTAACAAGTATCGAGAATCAAATAATCAATACTAAGCATGCATTATAGAAACTATCAAGCACTGAAAGTAATCACAGAAATGTACTCGCATGTGGTCCTTAGCTATGGTACAATCAAGTCCTAAATCAGAGTCCAAATTCTACGTATGACGTGTTATCATATGTTACGCCCCAGTTCCAAATATAAGGAACCAAGCCACGTGGCATTGGCCAACGGGTACACTCCTATGGACATCCCAATCTAATGGACCCGTTGGAGTGCACCTAAGCTGTAAAGTATAATAATATAACCCAATATTTAAATATAAGCAATGTAACTAATCTCATCCACAGACACAAGAATACGAAACACATAGAGAAAACAAGTCTATTAATGTGCAGAAAGAAAAAAATAAGTCTGAAAATATTTTATAATACAAAACAAATAGAGTCACACGGAGATAAATCCGCTAATGCAAGTATTGAATGAAAGGAAGCAATAAGATAAATAGGATCGATATCTGCTAACTAGATAATGATACCGGATCCAAGTTGAAGTCACTATCGGGGATCAAGTGAAGTCCAAGAAAAGGATCTCGTCCTCTGCTACAAGTCCTGCTCCTGGATATACACCCGGTCTGTACTCCTCCGAGCACAGACACACACAGTAAGTGCTTCGACTCCGAATACAGGATCTCTACGTAAATTAGGATATATATATATATATATATATATATATATATATATATATATATATATATATATATATATATATATATATATATATATAGTGAATGCGAAGTAGCCCCAGCGTCTAATAACTGTCTTCCCCTCCCAATGCGGTCAACAAGATGCATACGCAGCTCGCTGAGCCTGGGCCTCTATCTAAATAGTCTCGTCATACTAAAGTAACTAGCACTAATCACGATCCTATAGTCATCACAGGTTTCGGTCATGCTTACACTATCAGGATACAAGAAGTCTGGCACGATGACAGTCTCTGAATATGTCATAGGATTCCGATGTAACCAAGTAGGTATATAAAGGTATCGAGAAATATCTAACAATCGATACTAGACGTTACCGACGAACGTCTGTACCCGGATATGACTCGGACACTAAGTAATGATTTTGATCCAAAACACACATAATGTATAGTTGAAATAAATAAGTAAATCTGGAACTGAGTTAAAGTATGGCAAGGTACACTTATATGAGTCCGGATGTTGAAGACGGGGCTCTGGTACAACGTCCAAGTTCGAGGATCCCAAAGTACCTAGAGGAGTAATTAAAACTAATTAATATTAACTCAAAGTCTATTTATTATTGAAAATATGTCATTGAGAACTTAACCTAGGTTTTGTCATAGTAAATAACTCACGACTAAGCATACTAACTAGGGTGTTAACCAAAGTTGACTAGGGAAGCATTATAATAAATACATAATCATCAAATCGCATAACGTCCTCAAATACTATCCTCAAACACTAATATTCATCAAGTGTATATTTGATCAACTGCGAACAATGTTCATCCTCAACCCATCTCATCAACGTAACCATAAATTCAAGTGCATCAGTCATAAATTAGTTGTCACCTCTTAATACGCAGAATGATCATATCTTCATCTTTCAATTATACCATCAATACTACCTAACAGAAATTTTATTTGAACAACATCATCATCAACTCATGCATTTCACACAATATATAACCCCAAACAATGAATTCTATTATTCTTGGATATAAACTAAATATGGGTATTTAACAAAGTTTTAACAAGTATTGCTCAATGGAACGTATAACCTAACTAGGATTTTTAACGAATTTAAAGAGTTGGAAAAATAAATAAAGAAGGAGAAGAAGAGAGGAGTGATACCAGAGGGGCATTCGATGGTGGAGGTGGTGTCCTAGCTGTTGCTGTCGTTGGTGGTGGTTGACCACGGTGGGGATGCTGTCGTGAGGTGGTGGCAGTGGTGGTGATGTCATGAGGTAGTGGCAGTGGTGGTGATGTTGTGGTTGTGGTGGTGATAGCGGCGGTTGATGGTGGTGGCAATTGTGGCGGTATTGACGGTGGTGGCAGTAGTGGTGATGTTGGTTATGGTGGTGGTATTGACGGTGGTGGTGTTGGTGTCGGCTGTGGTGGTGGTGTTAACGGTGGCGGCAGTGTTGGTGGTGTTGACGATGGTGGCAGTGGTGGTGGTGTTGGCGATGGTGGCAGTGGTGGTGGTGTGTAGTTGCTGGTGGTGGTGGTGGTGTGGGGGAATGGAAATGGCGGTGGTGGTGATGTTGGTTTAGGGTTTCATTGAAAGAGGAGGAGAGAAAGAAGAAGAAGAAAAAAGAAGAAGATGGAGAGAAGGTGTCGACTGTGGAGAGAAGAGGGAGGAGAGAAAGTGATGATGGAAGTTCTCTTGGGATTAGGGCCGGCTGTATGGGGGGTTGGGGTGTATGAGTGTGTGTGAGTATTTCCATGAAGGAATTGTGTGGTAGTGATTGATGGAGGAATGAATCAAAGTCTAGGATTAAGTATGAGGAGATAAGGATAAAAAGTACAATACAAATGGGTGGGGGATGTGGTCATGATCGGTCACGTGGCCAAGGGTGGTCTTCTTCATTTGAATTGCTCCAATATGAGGTTGACACCTTGTATTACTTTTGCATTTAGGTCCTTAAGATTTTGGGGTTCACAAATGAAGGAAAAAAAGGATTTGATGTAAAAAAAAATAGTGTTTGGTGTTTTTTAGGATGGAGTGGGCATTGGGTGTTTTGTATGAGTCTCAAGATTTGGTGTGAGGGTTTAGTTGGGGTTAAGTTAAGTCAGTTTCACGAAATTAAATAAATATTATGTCATATGTGTTCTTAAATAAAATGGGAGTACATGGGATCTCAATTGGGAGTGACACAAATGTCATAGACGTTGTAGGCTTGGTATTAGTCTTGGGCCCTTTAATTGGTTATGTCACGCCCCAGTCCCAAAAATACGTAGGACTAGGATACGTAAGCATGCCAGCCGCATGGATATGGCAACTCCAATATATGGAAACCAATCCACACGTACGCTGTAATATGAAAATCAATCCACAAGTGGTATAAACATATGTCACAAGTCATAGGGTACAATCTAAATCTCATCCACAGAAAATCAATATAAATGACTAACCAGCATCTATATAACTAGATCTCAACATAAGTATCTAAGGATGATAGTTGGATGGAAACAAATCCACTACCAACTCGAATGTAAGAGCAAATATTAAAGTAAGTACAACACAACAACACCATATAAGAACACCATCTAGCAATCACGGGCTCGAAGAGAGGACATCCACGAAACATATATAGCCATCCGATCTGTGCTCCTGCAAATACTCAAGAATAGATACACCTGGCAGAGGACCAGGTCCTCAGAGGGACGTAACAAGATACAGAAAATACGAGCCAACTTGATTACAGTAAACATGTATATAATTTGAAAATAAATAAGTACGCTGTACAAGACAATCTATATGAATGCAAATGAGGACAACTTTTTGACGTATGGGCAAGGGTAGTCTACTCGATCTAAGCCACACAACTCATGCACTCGTCCATGAACATCATCAGCCGACATACCTCGGGGGTAGCAACCCTTGGACTCCATCAATCGACATACCTCGGGGGTAGCGACCATCGGACACGACCCACCATAGTGCGTGCTAGTGACTACGGTGTTACCAGAGTGGTTAAAGCCCATACGCCTAATGATTGTCCTCTATGATACTAAGTGTCAAGTGTGTGTCAACATATCTAATATATAATAATGACTGAAAGAAAACTACACATGCAAGACTAAACAGAAATGCAATAAATATAAAAAAATATAAATAGCATGTAAAGGTACTGTAACAATTTGGCAAGGTATCTTGCCTGGCAAGAAGGCTGCAAAATGTAGTGTCCCAATGTCAACACCAAGAGTCAGAAGCTACGGCCTCAGAATGAACGTCTCCGGATGCTGAAATAAACATCACCAACGTTCTCAGAATAAGCAAAATAGCTAAAAAGCACTTCTCTTTCGTCCAATTTGGACACAGGGACAAAACGGTAATTTCAGGTAAAAAGTGGGGTCCACATGTGGCCCACTTTGCACCGAAAAGTGTGCCAAGGGTAACAGTCTCTAAATGAGAAAAACTATAGGTCAAACAACTCTAAATGTTAATACGAACCCAACGGTATGTCCAAATATGGATTCCGATGGGCCGAACACAATTTTGTCCAAAAAGTCAACTGTGGGGCCCGCCAATTGGCGATTTGGTCAACCATCTCAGAATTGCGTGAAAATTGGGTCACAGGACCAGCGCGTTACCACTAGTCCAGTGGCGTAAGTTTCATCGCAATCTGACAAGCGTGCACAAAATACGTGCGAGTTCCACAAAAGTTGCGACACGGTGTGTGTCCGCGGATACGGCCTGATTCCGGCGCGCACACGCGTCCGAATCAGTCCCCACAAATTTTCACGTGTCCGATTATGCTGCGTGCACCATTCGGTACACTTGGCACACGGAGGGGCGGTCCCGTTTGGCGGAGCGCGCTCCGTTTTCCAACTTTTGGAAAACTGAAAAAAGTGGGTGCACGCAGTTTTGTGACGAATATAATTATGTCCACAGCAACTAATAGCATAGGGTTATTTTACAAAAAATAAACTAGGTCAGGTATTCTACAGGTATCAAAAAGAATCACCGAATTCGGATCTCTGTGGTGGGAGATACGAACTCGGCAATACGGGTGGTCATTCTGGAATTCTGCGATTCCAGAATTCTGTCTGCTCCGCCCACTTTGGACGCTATTTTTCACCTAGGGGTGCACGTTTTCCGAGGTTGGCTATAAAACAGATATTGGAGAGGGTTAAGGGATGATCATACCGATGAAAACGGAACAGCGTTTGGTTGAGCGAGTCGACGGAAAATCACTCCGGAGCGAAGGTGCTTCGAGTGAGAATCTGCAGGGCGCGAGGTCGGAGTCGACGGGATGGTTGGATGGCTTGGCGGGGCTTCTCTGGCTGCGGTGACGGCTCTTAGATGGGAAGAGGAGGTCTGGAGATTTTAGGTTAGGATTTTATGAAGATAAATATATATATATATATATATATATATATATATATATATTTAATAGGGAGAGAGAGAGATGGAACGGTTCGCCAAGGGGGGTGCTGTGCTTTGGAGTTAGCAAGTGGGGCGGTCCTTAAGAGTTAGCAATTTGCTAACTGAAGGGGGGGGGGGGGGGTCCCTGGACGTTGCTCGGCTGAAGGGAATAAGCATTGCAAAGGGGTCTGGGAAGTAGCAATTCCTAGGATGGTTACTTAGTAGTTGTAATATTAGTATTATTATTATTATTACTAATTAGTTACTTATTTAATTCTTATTAAATTCTTTTGCTTTCTTTTCTTTTTAAATATATATATACACATATATATATTTGTATATATATATATATATATTCACACATAAGAAACTTTATAGATTAGGGTATTGCACATCGTTAGGCTAGCAACTGCTCAAGGGGTCTCCTACATGGAATAAATTTCGAAAAATTCCTGATGGTCCCATAAGTCATCTAAGTGCCCGAACACCTAACATTAAAATTATTAAAAATCTATTTCTCCTATTTAGACCTAATTACTATAATTTAATTAATAATTAATAAATAAAGGGGTATATACGATTTTTTAGGAAGGGGATTTTATATTCTACCCAACTTGTAAAAATTTTGTCCTCGAAATTAAAATTAAGCCACGATAGAATGTCAAGAATGGTATAAGATTTGCATCGTTTAAAATGCAAGGCTAGGTTTAAAGGGGTGGGCGATGTTGCACGTTGCACATCCCAAAAAATCATAGGAAAAATCCACTTGAGCGAAAAATAGGTTTCTTCATGTGTCATGACCAACGGTGTGGACACCTAAATGCTCTTTTGCATGGAAGCGCCCAACAATTAGAAAATTGCACAAAGATGAGAATTGGGTGAGAGGTTCACAATCTACCGAACTTAAAATTTTCCATCTACCACCTAAGGCCATACATCTAGAAAAACTATTGCTCAAATTATTTAATCATAATTTTTAATCCTCAAAGGTTTAACACCAAACATATCACCTATGATATGCCCTTAACCAATTATAAAAAAGAGTCACTAAGTCATGTGTTTAGCTTTATGGGGTATAGCTAGTACTATCAGTGTCGACTTATACCAGCACGAGGTTTCGTCTTTCCAAAATAGGGGAAGACGGAGGGAAATAATAAAGAACTCAAGGTGAAGGGGACAGAATACAAGTACGAGGTTCAAAGAGATTAAAGAGTCGAAAAGAGAGTTGTCAGGACAGTTGTGGATTGAAATCCTATTTTTGGTAATTTCCTATTTACATGCTCGTATCAGTACAGTTATGTAACCGATACGATGTGTCAGACATATCTAGGGGCAAGTATATCTGTCTACTACCATATGTCTCAATCCACATAAATTAGTCATGCGAAGAGCGAACCAAGCGCACTAAGGTTAGCTAGACCTTAATACACCGATTCTGATTAGGCAATTGTATCATTGTGTGCACCCAATAATACATATGCCATGAGCAAGCTCGATAAAAGAATAAGCTTGCAAAAACTAGGCTATAATAGCAGCATAAATCAAGGTAGTACAACAACATAAATACGCTGGATTATGATGGAAGAAGGTACAGATTAATTCAAGTTCACAACAACAAAACAAAATAAGCAACAATAATAAAAGACTCTACAATCTCTACAGTTATCATACAACCTCCTTGTCTAAGTCGCTAGTCGACCAAATAGGGCATGAACCTCTAAATTCTACCGTCTGAATTAACACTGTCGTCTTTACTAGCATACAATTAATGTCATCTTCTTATGCAAGTCTAAAGTCGGTGTCATTTGGTTATACTTCACCAATGGGTTAAGAGGACTGTGTGATACCAGGTGGTGAGGTATACTACCCAACTTAAAACAATTTAACTGCTATTGTATTGCCTTAAGGATACCGTAGAAGCTCCTATTAATGTCTACAAAAAGGGGTCTTGGTACTTTATTAGGGTATCCTCTTCTATTACATAGGTCATGGTCATCTTACCTCTTAGTCATAGTGCTTATAGAACAAGTGTCAGTAGTAAAGATAGAAATATTATTAGCCCTCAAGTGAGAGAGGAGATAACTTATGTGGAGATATGGGTTCAATTACGTGATTTAAAACTAAGTTGTAACCATAAAATTATAATCTAAATGAACAGCTCAACTATTAAATTCTTGCTACTAAGCACATAATTTCAAAACTCAAGATTACAACTATAATTCTAGGAAACTATATATCATATCATAAAAGAATTCATTTGGCCTACAATCAGAAGTGTCAGAGGGCACGAGTTAAAAGATGAAGAATAAAAGAACATGATTAGTCGTCGCACAAATAGCGAGTGCTAGGGTTTCAGGGAAACAAATATATGAAATAAAACAGAGAGGCTATAGATAATGTCAAGGTTTCCTAAGGGGAGATGCTACGCTACTCTCTGTGTTTGCGGTATATTCAAGAAACTACTATATTCAATGCTCTTGGCTTCCTAAAGTGTTGTCTACTAATAATAAGATAATGATCTAAGTTTATAGTTCTAATATTATCTAACTATGAAGGTTAGTTCAGTCCAAATATTGAGTTTTGGTTTCCTATTGGTTCCTCAATACTAGGGTCAACAATATGGTCAAACTTCTAACTAACTCTAGTAGTGTCTATACTACTCTCAAGTCTTCTTAATACATCAAGGGGTAAGGGTATAACAATCTAAAGATAAGGAATTCTAGGTTCACTAGATATTCTAAACTTAGTGGTGTGTCTATATTCTCGTTGTATTCTTAATAGGTATGCTACCATAATCATCATCCTAATAACAGGGGTTCCTATATTCTAGCAGAAGGCTATACTCAAAGAACTATTAGGGAAGTACAAGAATCAAGCATGATGCAATTATTCAGATAGAATGGACTGGAAGGAAAATGAATCATAGTCAATTGTGGATGAGATCCTATACTCTATTCCTAGGTGCAGGCTTGTTCGGTACAATAACGTAACCGAGACAATATGCTCTTGACCTGCATGGGCCACCACAAAAACATTTCACGCCCCAGTCCCAAAAAATACGTAGGACTAGGACACGTAAGCATGCCAGCCGCATGGATATGGAAACTCCAATATATGGAAACCAATCCACACGTACGCTGTAATATGAAAATCAATCCACAAGTAGTATAAACATATGTCACAAGTCATAGGGTACAATCTAAATCTCATTCACAGAAAATCAATATAAATGACTAACCAGCATCTATATAACTAGATCTCAACATAAGTATCTAAGGATGATAGTTGGATGGAAACAAATCCACTACCAACTCGAATGTAAGAGCAAATATTAAAGTAAGTACAATACAACAACACCATATAAGAACACCATCTAGCAATCACGAGCTCGAAGAGAGGACATCCATGAAACATATATAGCCATCCGATCTGTGCTCCTGCAAATACTCAAGAATAGATACACCTGGCAGAGGACCAGGTCCTCAGAGGGACGTAACAAGATACAGAAAATATAAGCCAACTTGATTACAGTAAACATGCATATAATTTAAAAATAAATAAGTACGCTGTACAAGACAATCTATATGAATGCAAATGAGGACAACTTTTCGACGTATGGGCAAGGGTAGTCTACTCGATCTAAGCCTCACAACTCATGCACTCGTCCATGAACATCATCAGCCGATATACCTCGAGGGTAGCGACCCTCGGACTCCATCAATCGACATACCTCGGGGGTAGCGACCATCGGACACGACCCACCATAGTGCGTGCTAGTGACTACGGTGTTACCAGAATGGTTAAAGCCCATACGCCTAATGATTGTCCTCTATGATACTAAGTGTCAAGTGTGTGTCAACATATCTAATATATAATAATGACTGAAAGAAAACTACACATGCAAGACTAAACAGAAATACAATAAATATAAAAAAATATAAATAGCATATAAAGGTACTGTAACAATTTGGCAAGGTATCTTGCCTCGCAAGAAGGCTGCAAAATGTAGTGTCCCAATGTCAACACTAAGAGTCAGAAGCTACGGCCTCAGAATGAACGTCTCCGGATGCTGAAATAAACATCACCAACGTTCCCAGAATAAGCAAAATAGCTAAAAAGTACTTCCCTTTCGTCCAATTTGGACACAGGGGCAAAACGGTAATTTCAGGTAAAAAGTGGGATCCACATGTGGCCCACTTTGCACCGAAAAGTGTGCCAAGGGTAACAGTCTCTAAATGGGACAAACTATAGGTCAAACAATTCTAAATGTCAATACGAACCCAACGGTATATCCAAATATGAATTCCGATAGGCCGAACACAATTTTGTCCAAAAAGTCAACTGTGGGGCCCGCCAATTGGCGATTTGGTCAACCGTCTCAGAATTGCGTGAAAATTGGGTCACAAGACCAGCGCGTTACCACGAGTCCAGTGGCGCAAGTTTTGTCACAATCTGATAAGCGTGCACAAAATACGTGTGAGTTCCACAAAAGTTGCGACACGGTGTGTGTCCGCGGATACGGCCTGATTCCGGCGCGCACCGAATCAGTCCCCACGAATTTTCACGTATCCGATTATGCTGTGTGCACCATTCGGTACACTTGGCACACGGAGGGGCGGTCCCGTTTGGCGGAACGCGCTCCGTTTTCCAACTTTTGGAAAACTGGAAAAAGTGGGTGCTCGCAGTTTTGTGACGAATATAATTATGTCCACAACAACTAATAGCATAGGGTTATTTTACAGAAAATAAACTAGGTCAGGTATTCTACAGGTATCAAAAAGAATCACCAAATTCGGATCTCTGTGGTGGGAGATACGAACTCGGCAATACGGGTGGTCATTCTGGAATTCTGCGATTCCAGAATTCTGTCTGCTCCGTCCACTTTGGACGCTATTTTTCACCTAGGGGTGCACGTTTTCCGAGGTTAGCTATAAAACAGATATTGGAGAGGGTTAAGGGATGATCATACCGATGAAAACGGAACAGCGTTTGGTTGAGCGAGTCGACGGAAAATCACTTCGGAGCGAAGGTACTTCGAGTAGAAATCTGCAGGGCGCGAGGTCGGAGTCGACGGGATGGTTGGATGGCTTGGCGGGGCTTCTCTGGCTGCGGTGATGGCTCTTAGATGGGAAGAGGAGGTCTGGAGATTTTAGGTTAGGGTTTTAGGAAGATAAATATATATATATATATATTTAATAGGGAGAGAGAGAGATGGAACGGTTCGCCAAGGGGGGTGCTGTGCTTTGGAGTTAGCAAGTGGGGCGGTCCTTAAGAGTTAGCAATTTGCTAACTGAAGGGGGGGGGGGCGGGTCCCTGGACGTTGCTCGGCTGAAGGGAATAAGCATTGCAAAGGGGTCTGGGAAGTAGCAATTCCTAGGATGGTTACTTAGTAGTTGTAATGTTAGTATTATTATTATTATTATTACTAATTAGTTACTTATTTAATTCTTATTAAATTCTTTTGCTTTCTTTTCTTTTTAAATATATATATACACATATATATATTTGTATATATATATATATATATATATATATATATATATATATATATATATATATATATATTCACACATAAGAAACTTTATAGATTAGGGTATTGCACATCGTTAGGCTAGCAACTGCTCAAGGGGTCTCCTACATGGAATAAATTCCGAAAAATTCCTGATGGTCCCATAAGTCATCTAAGTACCCGAACACCTAACATAAAAATTATTAAAAATCTATTTCTCCTATTTAGACCTAATTACTATAATTTAATTAATAATTAATAAATAAAGGGGTATATACGATTTTGTAGGAAGGGGGTTTTACAGGTTAGGCGAAACAGATTGAGTTTGTGTCCCAAAAATTGATGGCAACGACATAGGTATAAGGCATAGAATTTAAATTAATTTTTGTGACTAGAAAGTTGCGCAATTAAAATAGAGCACAAGAGAGTATGTTTGTGAGTGACAGAAATATCCAGTGCCTAGGTTGGCTCGTCAGGTCAAGAGTGCAAAATTTGTTGGAAGGTAAAGGTTGGAAGGTAAAGGCTATTGTTGTGCTCCAATTATTGTAGCAACGGTAAGGTGCACCAAGAATATAAATTAAAGAACCAGTCTTGATAATCCCTAATTTCTAATCCTTAAACAACCTGACGCTAAACCAAAATTCTCACCATACCCAGTCTACCTAAAAAAATTTATTAAGAGAATTTAAACCATGACAAGAGATAATTTAATTTATTTAGTTATGAAATAAGTACTCTAAAATCTTATTTAATCTTATTATTCTGATTTTTTAGGTAAATTCCTAAATTTTGTCCAAAGAACCCAATTTTATCAACTCGAGACTCATGACACGTAAATCGAGACGACATATTAATCGAAAAGTCAACCGATACAAACTCGACTTTCACACATGATTTCCTATCGATTTTAGCATCACAAACATGATAGAATTTATGGCTCATCCAGATTCAAATATGTTTGAAAACTAGTGCACACACAAAATTATATTGTGCAACAATGGTTGATTGCTAACCTAGAAATTCTACAGAATTAAATGTATAGAAATATTTCAAATTAAATTTTACGAAAAATATATGTCGACGGTCTCGACATTATCTTTCCGAAACTTTAAACGGTTCATGATTCGGATCCCTGGTTCTCCCAAAATCAAGAAAACACCAAGATACATCTATTTTCGGACATGTTGTACTCTACGAATTTCTTAGAATTTAATTCTCTGAATTTTGTGAAATAAATTACATATTCAGAAAATTAACGTCAATAGGTTCTAACACAAGAAACTATGATATGTCTGGAGTCCGAAGCTATTTGCAATGGCTTTTGGAAGATCGAAGAACCCTAGATGACAATCCCCCGAACCCTAGATGACATTCCCCCAACCCCTTCTCTCTCTCTCTCTCTCTCTCTCTATATATATATATATATATATAGAGAGAGAGAGAGAGAGAGAGAGAGAGAATATATATATATATATATATATATATATATATATATATATATATATATATATTATATATATATATATAGAGAGAGAGAGAGAGAGAGAGGGGGGGGGGGAGGTTAACCGCGACTACAGCCGCTCAGCTTGGACACCTGGCGAAGATCCACGGTATCCCGCCCAAAATTGGATGGATTCGGGTTAAACTGGCTCGGATTCAGCCAAGAACTCGGCCTTGCTTACGAGTCCGAGTCCGGCTCAGACTGAGTGACCCGCGTGGGTGCGCTCCAACGACTGGCAGCAGGGCCCGCTGTCTCAGTCCAATCGCTGACGTGCGGTCCCCAGCGTTGGCTGACTGGGTAGGACTAGTGCTGACTGGGTAATTAATTAGTAAATAAGTTTTTAATTACCAAAAATTATTTATTTAATTAGTTTTAGTCTAAATAACTCCCAATAAATAACAAAAATATTCTGAAAATTCCCAAAAAATTCTAGAAATACATTTGATTATTTAGAACCTAAAATAAAGTTTGGAATATTTTTAATTATTTTTGACACTAAAATAAAATTTTGAAAGTCCTAGAAAATTAGTGTTACTAGTTTCAATTAACCAAAAATTGTAAAAAATTTTTAATAGCCCCAAATTAACCTAATAACAATTTTTAAGCTAGAATTTCAGGATATAGAGGTTATAAGTCTACCCCCCTAAAAAAAATTTGTCCTCAAAATTTGCGACAGAACAAGTACAAGAAGAAAAATACATCATGGTGCAAAAAGATAAGGGTAATACTCTCGCATCTCGTCCTCTCTTTTCCACGTGGATTTACCAGGCGAGTGATGCCTCCTGGCGACGTGAACCAAGGGAATTACTTGGTTACGAAGCACTTTATCTCTACGGTATAGGATCTCCACCGGTTGCTCTGGATAACGAAGACTCAGTCCAACCTCAAGCTCCGAATGATCTAATACATTGCTAGGATCTGCCACGTATCACCTCAACTGGGACACATGGAATACGTTGTGTACTCCTTCCAATGTAGGCAGCAAG
This sequence comes from Iris macrosiphon, assembly GCA_036927795.1. NCBI lineage: Eukaryota > Viridiplantae > Streptophyta > Magnoliopsida > Asparagales > Iridaceae > Iris > Iris macrosiphon. The sequence continues at coordinate 21,722,732 of JAYESA010000007.1, read as the reverse complement.
GCCAGTCGATAAGCTACTGTCCTGACCTTCTCGAGAATATTGAAAGGTCCAATGAATCTTGGACTAAGCTTTCCACTTCCATCGAAACGAATCGTACCACGTGTCGGAGAGATCCTCAAGAACACTAAGTCGCCAACCTATGCCAAAATAAGAACTTAATTTATAATATAAGAATGTAAACGATATTTAAATAAATAAATTTATACCCCAAACTCT